>OX465285.1:83275610-83809378 GCA_949987705.1 Thereva unica
CCACGTTTCAGATCCATAAAGAAGAATCGGAAGGATCAACGTTCGGTAAAGGCGTACTTTTGTTTTGATGAAAATATTTGTTCGTTTCCATATGAACTACTTGAGCGAGGCGAAGGTTGTCAAATATTTGAACCTCGGAACCTGTTCGATCTGGGTTCCATCGAGGTGAACACTGGCCCTCGATCCTTCCGTTGGGACCACTTTGGTGTTTTCCGCATTGATTTTTAACCTGTATGACTGGGCGATGGGGGAAATGTCGTATAAGATGTCCGTTGCTTCGGCATCCGTGACGGCGAAGACGACGCTATCGTCGGCGAAACATTAAGTCAGTTACGAAGTTGTCGTCCTATCAAACTCCGAGTGGTCCATCGAATGCGAGTAAGTCGCTTCGAATACGAACGCTACTGGTTGAGCCACAGTACGACGCTTAGAGAAGTTGGATGATTCTCAATGGCAATTGCTCCTTTTCCAAGACTCTCCACAAGCTGTTCCAATGGATGCAAGCGAAAGCGGATTTGAAATCGATGAAAACGACGACAGTTCGTTTGCCCAACGAATTCTTTCTTCCATTAGCTGACGGAGTGAGAATATTTGATCAATGCATCCTCGATGTGGTCTAAATCTCGGTTGTTCTTTCTCTCTATGTTCCTGTAGCCTCGATTGTATGATTTTCGTAAATCGTCGTATCATCGGCAAAGATCGTAAGGAGGCATTTCTGAGGGTCGCCTTTCTTCAAAATTGGCCAACGATCACTTTCTTCCACACCGAAGCTATGACAAAGTTGCCTTTGTGGCGCAACTCAGATAAACGAGGTGTATTTAAGGTGGGACTGAATATAAGATTGCAGACTCTAGCCCAAGATGCTGGCTGAAGAAGGCATTTATTACGAATCCCTGTTAATGCCATGCCTGTTTGTCGATTTGGAATATGTGGTAATTCTATGGCAAACCCTTCCTCAGAGATGCTTCATACGGTAGATTCAAACCATGCACTGACAAAGTAGGAAGAATGGTTCAGGTTTTTTATAATTGAGCCGACACTTTGTTTTTCAAGCACTTAATCCGACGCGGCTTATGTGGCTTCATTCAACAATGAGTTTGATGTCCCTGTTGATTGAGTTGGACATTTGCTCATGGACTACAAGAAGAGCTTTGATATGTACGTGCTTGTATTATATGGTAGAAAACGTAAGAGTAACGCAAAGTAGCGTCATCAGCAGAGCTGTGAAGTAGGTTGAAGAGGGTTGGAAGTAGATGCTTTATAAAGTTTAGTAATGGAACAGGTGACCAATAATAAGATTACCTTGTTTGAACGGCCAGAAAGGAAACTCTCAATTCATTTCTATAGAATCTCCTCCTTCTGCTGAAGTTTCATTAAAAAATCGTTCTTGGCTATTGCGTTGCAGCCAAATAACATTTTTATAGTTGACTAAGCATGAAACACTTGTCATACGCTTATCTTGAAGTGGAGAAACTCAAATAGATAAAACGAAACTTTACGACTTAAGCTGAAGAAAGTACTTCGTGACTCATATGAGTATAACGAAAGAAAAAACATCAAATTCCCCACTATTGAGATCTGGGGCCACTTGCGCATTCAATTTTATTATAACATAAAATCTCCTTTTGTTTGCCTTGGAGACTCCAAGGACCTCGTAGATAATTTCAAAAAAAATTGGCAGCAAATTTGGTAAAAGCCGGCAAACTTTTACTAATGTACACTTTGCCAAGAGATAGTGTACATTACGCAAACTTTTCGTCCGTTTGCTTAGGGTACCAGAAGAGAAAAATTAATTTTGATAAGCGCGTTTGACGAACTTTAATTTCATTAGGGAGATTGTACGCCTGAAGGAGAATGCTTTATTGATTGGAAACAGAAGAAAACTTGTACCCCATAACTACAGGCACAATGCTGGGAATTGTCTCTAAATGATTCAGGGACATACTGGAAGTGATATTGGCGTGACCGTTGCCATCCTGAACAGTCCAATAAAAGCCAATTGAAAGGCTTTCACATAACAGAAAAGTGTCGATTGAGGCACATTTCTGCCGTTTCTCTAGTAGACTTGTTGTCTGCGGCATGTCCTTGCGTCTGGGGAAAGTTTATGCCGCCTCGGTGATTTCTGGGGCCATTAAACGTGTACAGGACGACGATAGTGTTGTCCTTGTCGTTTCTGCGTAAAACGTTTTACTAATGCACTAGCAGCGAGCCTTGAGAATGTAGAATGTATGTTGCTATTGGAATGACCGTGATTCCGTGACAAATTGTGAATTGCTTTTAACCTTTGAACTATTCCCATTTGGGCACTTTACGTTGATGAAAGAAAAAGTGTCCTTTTTAAGCTCCTTTTTATCACAAGACTTAAAGATGCTCTTTTTTTTGTTTGCAGGATTTTGGGCGGTGATGTTTGATCAGAAAACTAATTTATCGTTGCTTGTCGGGCTGACAGTTCTGAGAAGTCAGTCAACAATACTTGTTTGTATGATTTTCTCTTGACTGACATAAATTACCGCTTGGAGCTGTTTTTATGTACACAGTATCCCGATACCAGGGGCTTACACTTACGTAATTTCTCCCATAGTTTACACTAGAACGTAAAATAGAATTTTTGTTTCACACTAAAGGCACAAAAAAAAACCTTTAGTAATCTGCATAACCAAACAGAGTCTCTTGCAAGTCATATTCCTTCTGAATAAATTACCATATGTGTCAAGTTATTTACAATTCAGGACACCGAAAAAAAACGAATCCTTTCCGTTTCCTAACGAATGCTAAAGAAACCTCGTCTCAACAGACTTCATAAATCATTTCAGAGTAAAATAAGCTTGAAAAATACACAGTATATTACCTTGCGATTGGAGAGCCATGGAAAGGACTTGTTTCGCCATCCCCACCTCTTAAACCAAAAACACATATAACACGTATTTTTCTTGAAAAAAAAAAATATATAACTTTTTTTTTTGGCAACAATGTAATTTTTTGATAAATTTACGACGTGTGATATATGTGTGAATATGAAGAGTATCCTAACGACATGGGAAACATAAAGCATATCCTTTTACTGTTGCCCTTTTTATTCGGACTCTCAAGATGACTTTCAGTGCATTAATCATATTCCATCCTTTAGAGGATTTAAGCAAGGATAAGTGACTGATACCCGTCATCAGTGGCCCACGTTTTGCTGGATATACACTATAAAGAAGACTTCAAAAGGCAGTAAATCGTGGATTAAATGCTCGTAAGGATATAAAGGATGACACTAAAGAATGTAATTTTTGTGTTTTTGTATTTTTTTATTTCATACAGTGACAGTCATACCTTAAGGGACGTCCATTAGTGTGTGTTATCAAAAAAATTCTCAAAATATTTTGTTTCGTTGATCCAATCTGAAAAATTTATTGTCGCATTCAAGACGAAAATAAAAATTCGTACAAAATATTTTTTTATGTCCTTCATTCAAGATGGAATATTTCATGTTACCGTAAATTGTGGTTTTGGACGTGCTTGGTTGAAAACAAATTTTTGTAAAAAAAATAAATCAGGACCACTTTTCGTTCACGATGGTATAGTTGGTATGAGCAAACGTTTTGGAAGATTTATGATTTGGAAAGTGGCAAACGGACGACCGTTTTTTACAGGCTGGCACGTTTGATTTTTTTTTAATATCCTTGATAGTTTGCAGTTAATGTAACCTGGGTGGACCCAGAAAGTCGATATTTTTCATATTAATAAAAATAGCTAAATGGTTTTATCATATTCCAAATGGTTGGTCCGTCATGTCGTACTAGTTATTGGTGCAATGTCCTGTAATGTTAACTTAGTTCGACAGACAGAGGATACACTATGTTAAGAGAAGTCGGGGACGATGGGCCTTTGGATGGTGTACTTGTCTTGTTCAACAATCAACCCGGTCAACCCGGCTCTAGACGATGCGGTGAAAGTCTCATTCGAATGTTGACTTCCAAACGATTGAATCGATATCGATACTGACAAATACGTTGGACGCTGGATATTGGACACTCGTACTTCGAACATCGGCCACAAGATGTCCGTCGTACAATTAAACGTCCAACGTTGGAGGGTGTTCATAGCATCGTGTAGAGCCGGCTTCACCAAATGTGAGACAACAAGCAGAACGATTTCAGACCAAAAATATCTGCTAGCATTCAGAGTCTAATCGCATGCACGAAAAAGGAACAACTACCAATCCGAGACAGATGAACTCCAATAAGGGATTTAAGTGATCTTAAGCTTTACAAAGGGGTAAGAAACTCGGAAAGGCAAGAAGGGCTTTTAGCGTAGAAAATTTTATGTAGAAGGGCTAGTGCCACAACATCGAAAAAACAAAAGAGGTCACAGCCTGCCTATTAGTGAATTCCGAACAGATTATACATGATCTGAAATTCTCAAGTGGAAGATAACGCGTGAGCAATCATTGAATGCAATCTTAAGTCGTTGATGACAGGATGAATCATACACAATGTAAACAAGATAGCCATGGAGGAAATGCGGTAGAATTAGAGGCTTTACAAGCTTTGAAAGAATAGTGGGTGATAGGAGACTACCACCAGAACTGACGTAATATTCCATAAATCTTGGATAGTATTAGTGAGACTGGATCAAAGCAGGCCAGTTTAGCTTTAATAGCAATGTCAAGATTATGGACCCGATCAACAATAGGATGAGGAATATGATTTTTTAGGGTTTAATTTAAGGAAGTTGAGAGTAATCCATTCATTTACTCGATAAATAGTGCTATTCAGGTCAGAAATACAGGAATCAATCTGGCAAGGAGGGCAATAATTTTATAGTTGGAGATCATGAGCATACAGATGGAAGGAATAGTGACAGATAGTAAAGGAGATATGATTGATATATAATAAAAATAGTAGGAGACCAAGAAGTGAACCTTGTGGAACACCAAAAGGCACCTGTAGGAGAGCGGAGATTACATTGTTATGACGAACACATTGAAGACGGTTAGGAAGCAAAGAGGATAAAAATCTCGATTCAGAAGAAGAGAAATGATAGCTCTGACTTAGTCTGGAAAGCAGGATCGTGTGCATCACCGAGTTGAAGGCTTTCGAGATATCAAAAGGATATCATCAGGAATGTAAAGAGGGAAGAAAAAAAATTTTGAAGAAAGTGCCATGGCTTCTCGATGGCACAGTGGACATGAATATCTCTTATATAACAAATGAAACGAAAGATTGAAATGGTTTTATGTTTTTTTTTTTTTTTAAATACTTACACAGTATTCGTGCTCAAAAGTGGAAACCGCTACGTAATGAAACTATTAAAAATGCAGTGAATGATAAATAAATGCTGATGATTTGAGACCACGTGCATACATCTGCGCATAATTACCGCCAAGGCGCAGCCAATATCATGCCATAGAGTGAGTCATCGTTAATGACTCATTAGTGTCAGCCTTAGTTAGGCCCACTGCTATCCCCACTACGCCCTCCTCTACATACCTAAACTAGATCCCATCTCAGCCCCCAAACTCAGTAATGAGTAATGGTAACGATTTTTGTTCCGCACATTCTTTTAAATAGACTCCAGGGATGACATATTCATGTCAAAAACAAAAACAAAAACAAAAACAAAAACAAAAACAAAAACAAAAACAAAAACAAAAACAAAAACAAAAACAAAAACAAAAACAAAAACAAAAACAAAAACAAAAACAAAAACAAAAACAAAAACAAAAACAAAAACAAAAACAAAAACAAAAACAAAAACAAAAACAAAAACAAAAACAAAAACAAAAACAAAAACAAAAACAAAAACAAAAACAAAAACAAAAACAAAAACAAAAACAAAAACAAAAACAAAAACAAAAACAAAAACAAAAACAAAAACAAAAACAAAAACAAAAACAAAAACAAAAACAAAAACAAAAACAAAAACAAAAACAAAAACAAAAACAAAAACAAAAACAAAAACAAAAACAAAAACAAAAACAAAAACAAAAACAAAAACAAAAACAAAAACAAAAACAAAAACAAAAACAAAAACAAAAACAAAAACAAAAACAAAAACAAAAGCAAAAACAAAAAAAACAAAAACAAAAACAAAAAAAAAACAAAAACAAAATGAGTCATGGTAACGATTTCCGTTCCGCACATTCTTTTAAATAGACCCCAGGGATAAGACATATTCATGCCAAAAAGGTAGGTAGATGGGAAAGTGGAAAAGGCGAAGGACCGTGACACTGCCGGGATTCGAACCCGGTACCTCTGGGGTGGTATCCAGGCGATTTACTTCCTAGACAGGAGCCTTACTCCCGAGGACCCAAGGCTTGATGACGAAAAAGTCTTCCGACATTTCAAAGAAAGTTTTGCATTTACTTCAATTTGTAATTTCCGTTATGTGACTTCCCCTTTTCTCATTTTGAAAGTTTTTGGTTCCACTCGCAAAAAAATAAAAGCATTTCTTGTCAATTTTTTTCTTTTATGTTTCACTTTCCACTTTCAACTTGTACTGCTTAAAGCATTCAATAACAAAAACCAACTTGTGAGTAACTATTTATAAACAAAATTTCAAAATTTGTAAAGGCCACTCTCATTTATACTTTTACCCACTCTCCAAAAGACTACCACTTCTATCCAAATTCTACTTAGTAGCTATCGAAACATAAAAGAGGTTTTATAGCAAACACTCCAATATTTTTACAACCTTAAATTATGTTGCGAGCCAAAATAAAAATTCCCTGGACAAACCGACCATTAAGTTCTGGCCATTGCCCGGGCACTTGTCACGCACCATAAACCCCAACTAATTTCATGGCTAATAAGTATTAAATATCCGAAAAGAACACGGAAATCTTAACTTAAACATTTTTCTGTTTCCTTCATTTATAAAATAAATTAAGTAATTCCCATTCATGAGACCGGCAATTTTCCAAGTGGAATAACGAAACTTGTGCCGCACACAAAATGAAGAGTCAGTTAGCACCCCTCAATAATTCGTTAAAAAAATTTGAAGGACGTCTAACTTTACATCTAATTATCACTTTAATTAAGGCACCACTTACTGGAAAAGTAGCAGCGGTTACGAGGGATGAGCCACCTCCCTCGAATCTCCTCCAAGGCTCTGGGGTTTTATTTAAACGCGCCGCGGTGTACGATGTTTTCCCCATCATCCTTGGGTACGCCGAAAAAAGGATCTCAACTATGGCGGTCGACGCCATGGCAAAAAAATACCGGAATTTTCTACGCAAATTGTTTCGGAAAATGCAAATCAGGAACTTTAGCTAAAAATAACGACGACAGACTCTTAACATTGGCTCTGCTGCTGGTGCTAATTGCGCTGGTGGAAGTGTTGCTTCTAGGTCGAGAGGGTTTCAATTAAAGTGTCAGGCTATACTAGGGCAGTTCTTGCCATTGTCAGCTGAATGGAGATGCTAATGAGGATGTCAAGCTTCCTGTTAGCTACTTTACTACCCGGCATTAAAAAATTCTACCCACTGTACGAGGAGAGGCTTGTCTGGTACCTAACTATTCAATGGCTGCTTGCTTTTGACCTAAAAAATACTTCTACCGATTTGTTCGCGTCCTTTCTTACTTACCTTAAGTAGTTTGAATCGCGTTTAGTTGCCAGGTTTTTTTTTTTTTTTTTTTTTTTTTTTTTCAATTATCCTGGGAAAATGTTTACCAGGATTAATGCTCCTAACAGGTAAGGGTGACTAAGGAGAATACCTGCAGCACTAAAGGAAACAGGTGAATACAATTGCAAACTTATTGCTTAATGATACAACACCTGAGTGGAGTCGTTAGTTTAAAACGGAATTATGGGGATGCTGGAAAACTCGCAGTTGTATTTATGTGTAGGGGGTATTTTGGAAGGGAAAAAACCTTGCCTTGGAATTCATTACTTTAAGCGTGGGCCATATAGCATACGTGCTCCGAGTTCCGTCTATCCGTTTTCCGTCTCTCCGTCTTCCGTGTTCCGATATTCATTTTATGTAGCCATAAGTGTCCATTTCCATGGCATCCTTGATTTTATTGACAAATGAGTACGAGTTCTACAAATCTATAAAAAAGTGAGATAACGTTAACGTCAATCCGTTCAAAAGGTGAAATGTGTTTCCGTTTCCGTGTTTTTATCATTTTTCTTTTTGTTTTTCTGTTCAAACAGTATTAAGACATTGTAATCAACTTTGACAGGAAACGGAACACGGAGAACGGAAGACGTGTGTTATGTCGCTTCCGGTTTACCCTTTATAACATTACAAAAATATTTTGTTTTCGGAACTCGCATGTAAATGAATTTAAGAATGACGTGTCAAAATTTCAGAACAAATACAGTAAAGAAAAACGTAATCCGCCATCTTGTGTTGGCCACCATTTTGAATTTGGAATGACGCCACACAGCTAATTTTACCTGACATACCCTCATGTCGGGGGTGGGGAGAGCGCAATTACAAAATTCCTCCGCCATCTTGAAACCGTTATGGTTCTTTTGGTATGTTTGGTTTGTTGCTATGGTTCCGCAAAAAGAGATCTTTGGTTCCATCAGACTACTGGAATAAGAGGATAACAGTAGTTGACAACTTGTATTCAGAGATCTTAAAGGAAGAAAGAGATGGCAGCACCAACGCGCACTATCTATACACAAATGTTGGATATTTAAAGGAGGCACTTAAAAATTGGCTACATCACAGCAAATGAAATTTAAACTATTCCAATGGCTCTAGTATATTTAACATGCATTTCTAATGAGTCCTAGCCAGCAGCTCAACACGGGATATCAGCAAACCATCAAAGGGAACAAAGGCAATTATATTCAAACAAAATAACTTGGAATTTTCCAATTTCTGATAATGATGTTTTGCTTATGTTATGTAAAATCGATCCAGCGATTTGTATCCGAAACCTGCTATAATCGAGAAAAGAGCAAGGGATAGAACTGACCCCTGAGGAACACTGTGAGATATAGTCCATACATCCTTCTCTCTAGAACTTAGTCGGTACAAATAACTTCGAGTTTAGTCGACAGTACACATTATCACGCTCTGCCAAAAAATCCTAGCAAATACTTAGAGCTACCAGACCAGATTCACCAAAGCGATGGGTGATTCGATGGAAATACTTTGATAATCACACCAGTGCTTCCTTTTTCTCTAAAAGAGCCTGTGCGGAGATACAACTGTCAGGATTTGTGAGATCTGGACGTCCAAATTGACTACCTGTTAACATCATGCGTGAACTAGGATTTGGTTTTCTTCAAGCAGCTTTCGCACAAATTTTTGTACCTGCGAAGTGAGCTGGCAGAATTACGAACCCACGCTACAATTCCAAAGAAAAATCTGAAAACATGAAGCATTTACCGGACAGAAAATTGCCTACATAATTTCACCCGAATGGGAATAATTAATTTCATACAGCTACATCAAAAAATTTCAACCATTATGGCAGCTTTAGGGTCTCCGCTTGTAAAAAAAAAGGTTTTAAGCCCAGAGACGGCAGTCGTTTTTGAAACCAAAATCAGACACTTGATACGAGGCAGCGGTATTTATAAAACCAAGGGTGGACAAATTAATTGGTGGCAGCGGTGGGATACTCTGAGTTGTTGACGCGTTATTAACAGTGACAACACCGATAATGCCAATCCCTTAGAGAGTCGAATCAGAGAAGGAGGCCAGAGGAGAAGCACTACTAGTAGTTGAGAATCCACAACAATATTAACCAACGACCAGGACGTTGGGGATCTTCTTTGTGGGGATCGAACCGAATCTGCAAGTAGAGGTGTTGGTAGACCTGAAAGCATCTGGAGAGGAGCAGTAGCGAAGGAAATCGAAAATCATGATTACCAATTTAATCGGTAAATACTAGCTTAAAACAGAGTGAAATGGAGAAGGTTTTTGAAGATCCTATGTTTCTAAGAAGAGCGAAAAAGGATAATAATAATGTATAGATTAGTCATGCCTGAAAATCGAAATGAAGTGCTCCATTAAAATACCAAAGAAACGTGTAAACCAAAACAATTTCTTCCAACAATATCCACCGAAGTATTATGTTTCGAAAAGTAAATCTAAAATTTTCACATTGGCTTTTCCATTTTATATATGTATATTAACAAAACGAAAATTCTACGAAATATTTTTGCGTAATAATTAGATTAAGGAGCTATTTTCCATTCTGTAGAACATACTTCTATGATCAAGGATACAGCTGGTAAAACTCTTAACCAAAACAATGAAAGCGACCCCTTGCGGGGCTGATCCCTAAAAATAGAATAAAACGCAAAAATGTTTAATTGGCTGTAATATGAGCAGAAACTTTTATTAGAACTCCCCAGAAAAGGAGCCGAGCACTAATAATTCTTATTGGTCCTTTTTTTTATTTTTGCTAACTCCAATAAAACCAGTCAACCGCAAAATCCCGTGTGGCTAAGTTCAAGGAGTATTTTGTTGTTGTTTTTTTTAGTATTTGCAAAAAGGAAAAGGGGCGCCAGATCCAACATCAAAGAGGACGAAATTTTAAACTTTTTTTTAAAGTTGATTCGAGAACATCTCACGACTCACGGCAAGGATGTTAGCTTGGCTTTCGAGGGTCCTTGAAGTTGGATTCGTGCTCATGATGTTCATTTGTCTCGATAATCTCAGCCTCGTGCAATCGATATTCTTTATCTGCCGCGTTATTGCATATAATTTTTAAAAGTGGGGATTTTCTGAAATTTATGTAAAGCCGCCTTTTGGTCCCACTGTGCTCGGTGATATCTTTCGTCCTTTCGCCAGATCGCTGCTAACAATCACGAATAAAATTGGTGGCAAAAACTCGACAGAAATCCTTCAAAGTACTTTTGAAAAGGAACAAAAAGGACTTTAATATTCCAACTTTTTTATCGGCTGCCTTGTTAGAGCAATCAATAGACTTAACACCAAAGCTTTTCTTTCGTACTTGAATGCTCTGGAAAAACCGTCATCGTCGATGGTGCAAAAAAACCAATTAACTTACCTTTTACTCGTTTTATGACAGGCAATTATTTTCCCTTACCTGGAAAGAAAAAAAAACTTTATATAACTACAAATTATGATTCATTAAAAAATTTGATTTTGTGCAACATACAACAGTACCGACCGCCATTAAACCATACGGGATTTGGTTTTACAACAATTTTATGAAAGCGGATTTAAATTTTAAGCTTATCCTGTAATTCATGATACTCTAATCCTTTATGGGCGGCTTCTGTTTGGTTTAGTGTCTAAATTAGCTCGAACTTTCAAAGTGCACAGACATAAGCAGCTTTACGGCAATGGAGATGTTCTCGGGTAAGTATTAAGGGAATAAATTATGGTTAACAATGGTGATGCAGAATTATAGTTGCCAAACCATAGCGATGTGTGTATTGTGGGGATTTAGGTTGATAGGGTTTTCAACTATATTACATTGATCCGGAATAATGTCAAAGTGACCAGCTAACAGCTTCTACATTATGTTCACATTGTTCGTTTTTATGAAAATAAACTAAGCTTATACATATATCTTTCTTTGTACTTGGAGTTCGTCCATGTAAAAGAGTTAAGAGTTAAGTTAAGTAACCTTTTCTTCGTATGACTTCTTCTAGCCTATTTTGCATTGAATACACCAATCTTCGTGTAACTTCCGAACCAATATTAGACCATTCTTCTACTATTCCTTGCTTAAGCTTGGTTTTGGTACTAACATTTCTTTTTCGGATTCGTTTCTGCAATTCCTTGTGGAAGGGTTTTTAATGGATGGGGAATGTTAAAAATTAGCCACTGATGCATGACATAAGCCATATGCTTTGGATCGTTATCTTGTTAATAAAAAAAACTGTTTCCAAGGTTCCACATTGGAACTTTTTTAAAATGATCTTTAACAGTGCTTTGGAAATTCTTTGGGTCTAGTTCAGTGTTTGATTTCATCCGTACCAAAATTCTACCATTCGACCGAAAAATATTAAACTTGGTCTCATCTCGAAAACTCGGCAAGAAATCATTATTTTAATATGAATATATTCTTTAGCGAATGTAGAACTCGTGATGGTAGAATTTTGGTATGAGGAGACCAAACACTGAATTGTATGTATGAAATGCGTCCACACTACATAAGCAAAAAATTCCCAACTCTGAAAAAGAACTTGCGTAGGGTTTAATTATCTACGACCGATTTCCAAAAGGTTAGGTTAAGTCCCTTAGCCAAGTCTTCTATCAGGGACCTGTAAGTGGATCATGGGATGCGCAAAGTAACTAAACTTATTAGTATAAAGTGCAAACATAGATATCAAGAGTGAAGCCATGAGACGGAAGGGGCATCACTTTATCGGCCATCTTAGTATGCTCCAAATAAGTCGATAAATGCTGATAAACCTAACAAAGCCATAACAATAAAAATCACAAATAACGAAATTGTTAACAGCAACTTATTAAAATAACACCGAAACGTGAAGGCCAGGACAAGAAAACGGAGCAGAACCTAGGCAGAACCTGTGGTGGGCTGAAGCTTTTGCGGTTTGTATCTTAGGAACCTTTAGCGGATTGGTGAGCTTTTTTTGGTGTATGTTTGCGCCTCATCTGTAAGATTAGTTTAACTTGGTTGAAGTTGTGTTTGGTTGGGTTTTGGTTCGCTGTTGGGTTTATTGGGTGGGTTTTCATGCTGGGGTAGTCTACCAAGCAGACCAACCTACCAGTCTATCTGTGCAGCTGACTGCCTGTATAGCTGGGTATTTGAGAGCTCTAACTTAAATTATAATGTTTCGTATACAAATTGATGCAAATATACAAATAAACCAAGCAGGTAGCCAAACGGCTAGATTAGTTGGTCTTTTTGGCCTGTCTAGTCTGCCTGGCTGGTCGATCTGATCTGTTTGCCTGATCTATCTATCTGCTCTCCCTCTGTCTGGTCTGTCTAGACTATCTAGTTAATTTTGAGTTGTATGTAAAACTATTATATTATTTGGCTCAGCTTCAAACCCCACTTTTTATGGAAAACATTATAGGTTCACCAAACAGCAAATGCTTTACAAGACATAAACCGAAGTTTCAGTCTAAGACACGAAAAGCTCGGTTGCGCAATAGGTGAAACTGGACCAACGTAGCTATACTACTAGGCATGGCTCGATGGGCGAGGAGAAGTACAATCCAGTATACTGCATCGGTTATCAGCCCAGAGCGCCGAATTAAAATACTTAGGGTGGCAGGAACACAGGAGCAGCTCAATGGCTCAAATACGCCCTTTTCCTCGATACTTACAAAACATCTTTGTAAATTTACAGACCTGTCCTAAATTACATTCACAATCCCATTGTGATTTTGCAATAGTGTATAAGTGTAGTGCGAAAACGTAGCTAATGTATGGCAACAAACATTTTGCAGTGATACAGAGTGTAGGTGAACGAGCACATCTCATTGGCGGTGACTGAGTGTCGAGTATGCCAGAATATCGTGAAAGTAAGCTAAAACATTTTTTTTATGTGGTAGTGCTCAGTATGCTCCTGCGATCTGCTCCTTATACTAAGCTTAGTAAATCCCTTTAAAACAAAAAAGACTACCATCCATCTGGTCTTTGGATCGGTGCCACTTCGCTGCATACTCCTTCTTAGGTTTCCGCTTGTCCCACCTAAATAAGATTTCTTCTTTGACTTCCATCTTTACTGTAGCGGTCGGTTATGTTAGACTTAGGCTTGCGATGCTTTTAAGGCTTGAATCATTTTTGTCTCTTGAGTTATAGGGTCCGAAAGTAATACACCCTCTAGCTCATATTTGTAGGTCAGACGGCTGGAACAAGTTTATGGCTTACCCTTTCAAGCTTCCCGAGATCGCGACCGCAGTCATCCTTCAATTTTTCGGAAGCAATTCACGAAAGCGGGCTCGAGCATGCTTCGTTGGCTTCTCAATTCCACTCCAGCCCTG
Organism: Thereva unica; assembly: GCA_949987705.1. Lineage (NCBI taxonomy): Eukaryota > Metazoa > Arthropoda > Insecta > Diptera > Therevidae > Thereva > Thereva unica. Next base: position 83,289,493 of record OX465285.1, read on the forward strand.
CTTGCGGTGACCCTGGGTCTGCTTGTTGTCCCAGTAGGAGGGTAACTGCGACACCACCCCTTATTTTTTCCTGGGGTCCCTGAATAATAGAAATCCCTAGATTATATGGGAACTAATGCTGCCAATTTTCTAGCGTGTCGGAAAACTTTGGGCAGAACGGAAGCTGGCCAGGTCTTCTTCTTGGCTAACCAGGTTCCAGACCACCGTCTCGCCTTTGGTCTGTAAGGAAAGAATACACGAAAGCGGGGCTGGGGTGTGCTCCCGAATTCCACATCTGCTCTCTTTGCCTTTGGCCCTCCGCAGATTAATTGGTTCACAAAAGCCCCACGAGTATGGTAAGAAGATTACGGTCTACCCTTCCAGAGCCTCCATATCGGAATGAGACATTAAACAACTGGGTGCGCCTGGTGACCAGAGGAGATCGAAACGACAGTGCAAAACCTACCCACTGCCAAGCAGCCCTCGGCACAATAACTTTACTCCCGTCTTGGTAGGCCTGATCATATTAGACCATCGCTTTCAGAACAGCTTCCAGTGGCCACAACATGGACAACTTTTAATACATGGAGGTTATTATCGGACTTCAACCTGTCCAATATAGTTACAGCACGTGCGTATTTAAATATTTAATATACACTACATGTAGCTCCCCTATCTACAATGCCTCCTTTTGCGCCTTCTTCAAGACGGGGTTATGAACACCTTGTCCATTTAATTGCAAATGGCCCATGCTCGCAAATTTATCTGACACCCACAGTGGTTTAGTCTTTTGTTTATCCCTTCATAGCCGATAACTATTATTATACAAGTTATATTCACTGTTTTGCAAGACACCAAGACCAGTCCCAACTTTTGGATGGCTGTTATCTCGGTTTTGTACTTATACATAGTGTGGAGGAGTTCGAGCAATGCACTTAGCGTTGCGAATCGAAGGCCTACTTCCAAATTACTTTACGAATGAGTTAAGCCTACTTTAGTCAACCCTGGTTGGAAGAGGATAGCCTTGTACATTTTTACGTATAATAGCCAAACACAACCCCTAGTGAATGGTTTCTACTTTTGTTTTGAATCTTGCATATTTTCAGAGAAATTGGTGGAACTTGTTAAATTATATATTTACTTTTCTTTCTAAATATATAATTTTAGCATTTTGTTTATTTACAATCTCTTAAGTTATAAAATTCTTTAAAGTAAAGCGAATTTTTCTCCTCCTTCTAACCTCCTGTGGTGAATGCCTTCTTATCCCCTTCTACATTATATTCCATAGACTTTCACTTCAAAAATCCAATATCCAGTAGCAATTCATCAATCTTCATAACTTTAATAAAGTCTTTCACTGCTTGATAATAATGTCTTGTGGACAATAACATATTTTATCAGGCCATCAAATAAATTATTTAATGAACCTCCAGCGTCGTAATGGCGCAACTTTCAACACAGCAAACAGTAGTCGGCAACTTTTTTACAACTTTTAATTGGCGTGAAATTCGTAAAAAAGTTTTCATAATGTGCTTTCTTTACTTTCCTTTCTCCCCCAAGCCCTGTTTATTTTTCCTATTGAATTAAAGTTTTCCTCCAGAGAAGTTTGCGCACGAAACTGGCTACTTTCCACAATGGAAGACAAATAAACTCCCAGGAAGACCCAGGAGAGAGTTCGAGTGGTGAAATTTTTTAAAGGGTGCTGCACAGCATTATTGCAAAATTTAATATAGAAAAAAGGGGCACCTGCAGAGTTTTCTATTTTGTCTGGCTGGTAATGGTCCGATGGAAATTAAGAAAATTGAATTTATGTCTTGGTTTTTCAGTGCCGAATTCAAAAAGGAAATTCTGAGTAAAATGTCAGAAAACAAAATAGTTTGTTTGGAGCTATATACTGTATACATCAACAAAAAGTTTGCAGACATCGCAATCAATTAGAATTTCTTCACAATGGGTACACGGATACCTGAGCACTTGGGTAAAGTTACCAGACTTGGAGCGTTCTGTTGAAATCCCTTGTCTATGGTTCGGATCGATGTTTGTTATATTGCTGCCGAGGGCTGGCGCTTGTTATTTGCAGAACTTTTAAATAGTTTACATTTGATATCAATATTTGATTATGCTGTAAATGGTGTAGAATGAAAACTATTTTAACAAAAAGATCAAATTTTTAATAGGCAAGCAATTTGTTGCTAAAACAACTTCTTAAAAATACCCAAAGTTTCAACAAGAATCAATTGGCTTCATAAAATATTAATACGAAGTGAAAGTTATAGGGCGAGAGATCTAAGGACGGCTTTTATTAGCCAGGGAGTTAAGACACTCAACTTCCATTCCAGAGATCTGTAGTTCGAATCTCCTCGATGCCATTGTGCTGGTTTCCATTTCTCCCACCTAGTTTACTATCCATCTTTCTAATCTTCCCTCTTTACAAATAATTGCCTATTCTTTCTTCTGGGATCGTCTGCAAGCATACTAATACTTCAAAACTGAATCATTATTATGTGCTCGTGCTCTTCAGTAGTCTCCAAACGTTTTTGACTGCGTACCCTTATGACGAAAACAATCATCAATTGTACCCCTATTTATATGAGCAGCACTTTTTGGACCATATACGGGTGCTCTTTTTCAATTCCAAAAATATAATTTAATGAAGACTGTCTATTCGTAAATTAGTAGGAGTAACAAACGGCGGTATGGCAGCTGGAGTAATATGGCAATTGAACAAACTCTAGTCCACTTAATAAAGACAAGTGATGGGATGGCAGCGTCGCATAATGTGTGCCAAGAGATTGAGCCCTTCTCGGGAGTGGAACTCTTAACGTCAGAACAACACCTTAACAACAGCGTTCCTATGCAAAAGCGAGAGAACGCTGATGCACATAAGCTGCTGAATTGGTTCCCCGAGAACAATGACCCAATGTCACCAAGCCCAAAAGATGTATTCAAGACAGGGCTTTAGTAATCAATCCAACCTTCAACCACCTTTTTCCTACGAATGACCATCGTGAAGCATTCGAAGGAATAGTGTACATAGTTGCATAGATAACTGCAGCTCTGTCCTCGAATTGAATAGAGTTGTTCGTGAAATATTCATATGATAAGCTGCGAGAACTTGTACGTTACGAACTTAGCCCCTACTCTCTCTTTCTTTCTTTTTGATGAGCATGGCGTGAGAATAGGAACAAAATCGAGCCTGTACTAGGCTTTTTTATAGACGTAACGGATGAACTTGAACGATAGAAAATTAGTAGGTACATACACATGCTGAGTTGAACTCAGGTTGAATCCGAGTCAAACTACAGATAGACGCAAGTCGAATTGAATCAGGTTGGCTGAACTTGACTCAGCTCTGCTACCTGTGTTGAGTTGAAATTATGCATATAGATGCGAGCTCAGTAGTTGAGTAGTTACATTCAGTTAACAGCAGCATCTTTGTGTTTTGTTTGTGATTTGTGACGCGAATCGAAAATTCAACTAAACCTCAACTCAACTATTGAACTCATCATGAATATGTAGTAAATATGCCATCGATGGAAGGTGTTTGTTACATCGGGTCAAATGGCACCACGGTCAGTCAGAAATTTGCTGCAGCTAGGTATCATACAGCTTGGGTCTTTTGCGCCCGGTGCAGTATGCCATATTACTCCCCATCAGTTGTCGAGGAACTCTGTTTAAAGTTTTTTTTTTTTTTTTTTTTTTGATTTTGAGTATATGGTCAGTCCATTGCAGATACATGGCCATTCTTTAATTAATGTCACATCTAAAACTCTGAGAAATGAATCAGCGGTTAGCTCCAGACTGAGCAGTTTTTTTTGGAGTTGAGAGAGTACGTCGTTATGCAAGCATTTAACTCAACTCAATTCTTGCGCCTCGTCCTGGTGGCCCATGTCAACGCAGCTGTGTACTGTTTTGGGTGGAATTGAACGGAAGTCGTTCATAAAGATTATAAAGGGGGGGGGGGGTGATAGAATTATCCGAACACTCTATCCAGTTTCTTACAGCTGCGTCAATAGCAAAAGCAAGTTCCAAGTTGTGTAATTTATGTTCAATCGTGTGATTGGTCAATTGGTAATTTTAACCAATGAGTCACGATTTTTTGAACTAGGACAATTGTGCCGAGCCATTCTTCCGATATCTTTCTGCTTGTTCATAGTTTGCAAACGAGAGTATTTAAGGCATATAGCTTCGGATCATGATACTGTTGGATTTCTGTTGGTTTGCAGACTACAAGTATTGAAGGAGCTCTTTCTCTTTCTTCTTTCTCGGTCGCCCTTCAGTGGGTATTGGATCAAGAGCAAAGCAAATGAATTCGCCAGACTTGGGGCAACTCTCGCGGGCACCCTGGTTGAAAATGTACAGAAGCCTGTATGGGTGCTAAATAGAGTCATCTCCATGTACTTTCTATCAGTAGCTTCTGTTTAATGTGTTTTTCTCATTCCTTTCATTAACACGTAGGCCATTTCTAAGGATTCTAAATCAATGATGGACGAACCGTTTCAATAGTTTCAATAGAAAAATTTTTGTCAATAAGCAGCCTGAAATGCTGACATTTGTTAACTTGGCCCACTTATGAAATCTTAAAAGAACAAACACAAAAGCAAAAGGAAAGAAACAAACTCCAAATTAGGATTTTAAATTTTTGAAACAGAGAAAAACTTTTCAGTTTGTTTAGAATTAAATTTAAAAATCAGGATATAAAAAAAATTTGTTTTCTTGTTAATAAGGATCACACCTGACTCCTTATTTTTTAATTAAATTTCTTTTTTTGCTTTTATTTATCAACAAAATTATAACTGCGAAGTTTTAAAGTTTTTTTTTTGTTAGGGTAGGTATCCATCACAAAAAATGTTTTTCTCTCTATTGGTGGATGCTACTATATAAAATGCCCTTTGGAATCCAAAGATCTAACGCCAAGAAGTGAAGGAAACTTTTTGAGTTTTTTTTTTTTTTTACTTTTTTAAAAGTTTTGTTTTGCAAAGGGCATGGGACAGCCAAGCGAAGTTTGCTAAGAGAAAAACGAACATGATTGCTTTCTTTGGTAATCCTAGGCTTAAGTATCCTTTCTTAGGGGTTTTTAGAAGGGAAATGCATTTTAGTTTAGAATCTGTAATAGAATTGATAAGGAAAGTTTTGATAAAGTAAACTAAAAGAAGCTAAGAATCACTTTTCTATTAAAAATGTTCGAGTTACTTAAAAAAAGTTCAGCTTAATATTAACTAAAGCTGCAGCTTACGAAGCGGTGTGATCTAACAGTAATATGTAAATAAGGTTATGTAACCCCAAATAGTAAAGGATGGTGTTGTTGCACTATTAGGTTCACAGTTAAATACACTAATATAATAAAGAATCGTAAGTTACGGGGTAGAGCTTATAAAATTATGGATGCACCAAAAGCGACATACAGTGATGATTAAAAACTTCTTTAGTACTTTGCTTATTTTCGGTTTTTTTGCCCTTGACCATTACCATTGCCCTTGAACATTTCGTCCTGTAATAAAAGTAGGGTATACCCCCTTTAAACATGGTTTTATCCAAAAGCTGAACTAATCCCGTCACAAATCACACCGCAATCATAAGTCTGTGTGTGTCTCAACGTGACACAATTTGGAATTTTAATTTTGCAGTCACAATTTTGATAATACCCAATCCCTAAGATTACATAGTGACTGTATAAAGAGCCGTTCACAAGGATGTGTTTTATATTCCAGGTCGAAGTTTTTCTTTAATAACTTTGAAATGCAAAACAATTTTATAAATTATATTTATTTGAATAATGGGATATGCCGTCTTTGGCATTGACGCAAACGCAAGTTCTTTCTAGCATAATATCACAGATCAGTATTGGTCTACACCTAGCTCTTAAAGTACCCCCATAGAAAAAAAGGGGCGTGAGGGCCAGTCGATTGAAAATTATCAAAATTACTCATTACTTACTTGGCACATAAATAACAACCAAAAAATCACGTAATTTTCTTCGCATATTTACTATTAAACGATTAGATGCACAATTATTATCGACTATTCGCTAAAAAGATATCAAAGTTTCCTCTACAACAATGCTTTCATCTTAGCGAAGACACGAACCATTTTAAAAAAATCCTACAGAAAAGCTTTTGACCCATCGAAGACAAGAACTTAATCAAAATTCCCCTACAAGCAAAGCTTTCATCCTGGCGAAAACACGACCCTTCCCTGCAAACATTTCGATTCGAAAACGATTCGAGAACGATTTGCCAAAAGCGCGAAAGCTTGCTTCGAAGTCGTATTCGTAAACGACTTGGAAACGAATTCGAAAGCAATAAAAGCGAAGCAAGATATGGAATCGCTTTCTCGTGCCGATAACGACTTATTCAACGCATTCAACTCAATGTACTACGTAAAACTAAAAATTAAGCTGCGCACATGTAGCATTTGCGCCCTGCATAATCATTGATCAAAAATCACTCCGCCGAGCAAAACAAGTCAAAAGCTCAAACTTTCCAAACAATCTGTAGAGAAACTAATCAACCAGGAAAGCTTTCATGTTGCGTTTTTAATTTATTTCTCGTACCTTTTGGCAAGCAGTTCTCGAGTAGTTTTCGAATCGAGAATTATCCGAGAAAGCGAACCTCCAAGAAATTTATTGCAGGGTTATTATAAGCTCATGCTGCAAAATTCCAAAAATATGAGAGGGGAAAAATATACTTATACGCAAACAGCCACATCCATACACACTGATCCAAACATATCTAGAGAGTGCCCCAGAGCCCATCTTGCTTATACTACTAGAATATTGATTTTACTTAGTGGAGTGTGGTGGTTTCTAGACTATCTTCTAGCAGCTAAGCCTTTTTTATGTGAATGGCCAAGCTTAGGAGTCACCTTTCTCACAACTACAAGTCCGTCATGTCCTACCCGTCACTGTGAAATTTCTTATGTGAACAAGAATAGAACACATCAGGACAGATTAATAAGAGTCCGAATCGTGCTAAAGGAAGGGAAGATAGACCTTGCGTTTTAACCCCTGAATGTCGTACAAGCTCACACTAAACAGAAGAAAGAAATTTCAAGAGCAACCGGTCTAGCCAAAGACGCAACCGTTGGGTTAGTAGGAGATATTGTCGATTAGCAAAGTGCAACCAGGAAGTGTATTATTCGTTGTCGCTTAACCATGGAGATACCCTTTGAGTAACTTTCGTTACAGCCTTGTATTGGCAAATTGTTTAAGGGAGCTTGTTTTGGCTTCCACAGAAAATTGTCCATGTTGCGGGTACATAGGAGCCTCGGAAAAGAAGTTAGTCTCTTTAGTTGAGAGTGGCCCCAAAGCTGATGCCACTGTATATGCTATGCACCTTCGAGTCAAATCCTTGATGAGTTCATTTTAAATACATCGCAGACCTTGTGCATCTTGGTTTTCCATAATACCATTATGGTAAAATACAACAATTCAGCCCACAGACTAAGCACATCAAGTTTATATCACAATGCGACTTTCTTCTAGCCTCTTAGAATAAATTTTCAATAAGAATTTCACAAGTGAGTAGATAACCGTTTACAAATGCGTAAATCATATACAAAATTGCTCAGAAAAAGGAGACCGCCGCGCCGTAAAATATTGGCAAAATGTCTATAAAATATAATCGCTCCTCTGCAACCAATTTTCTTGATGCGATGGAATCTCTGCAGTGTTGTGTAGTGTATAGAGCGTGCACGCCAAAGATATCGTATATAAATTCCATCAAGAGTCTCCGGCAACATTTATTTGGCGTTCAATCTTCCAGAAGAAGTGTTGCGTGTCGGTGGGCGTTTGAAGTGAATCCATCGTTACGTGAGCACAATGTAACCCTTTTTTCTCTGATAATGCTTTCATCACCAGCAAGGACATGAGCAAATACTCGAACGATTTAACACAAAATAAAATGCGGGCTTATAGCTGCCTACCATTTAACCATATACATCCCCTCGTCCCACAATGGGGCCACCCATTATCACCCACCACTTGCGCTCCCACCGCCGCCGCCGCATGGAGCACTGAAAAATGCTAGAGTCTTGCCTACTCAGCCATTATCCTTGATAGGCTTTATTCGGTGGAAAACGCGTAGGACTCTTGCTCCTTTCTATCGGCAAGTGACAACACAAGAGTTGATGAATTGTCAGTGGGATTTGAGGCTGTCGAGGTGCTCAAGTACATGTGTACTTTGCACATAACATGCGAGATTGACTAAATCTAGATAAGAAAGGTTCTTCGAACTGCCACCAAATTATCGCCCAATAAATTTTTTTCTTGATGGCGCCCCGTGCCGATAAGGACGAACAAACAGAGAGAAAATATCGATTTTAAATAATTTTAATTCCCACGAGGAGCAGAATCACTTCTAATAAAATCCTTGACAACAGCAGGCTTAAGAACGTTACATAAACGTGGGAATGCGAGTCTCATATAGCAAAATCGACAGCTCCTAATTTTCTAGATTAGTCCTATAAGTCATGCAGGTGAACCTGGATTTTACTAGGATTTGATAGCATTTAAGGATAATTGAATATATAAAACGCAATGATTTCTGCATCTGCGTCAGCGATAAAATCATGTAATCAGAATCATTTTAATTGAAAACAAACCTCCACTTTTTCGCGCTGACGTTATTAATTAAATTTTCTGACGAAATCGAACAAGGATCTCTGCCCTCGGATCTTCGCTTTTAATGACCTATCAGGAGAGAGTCGATAAATGCAAATGCTGAGTGGCAGTTAATTAAGTGCAAATTTAATTTCCTGCAAACTGAATATACATGATATTATAAGCTTATGATTATTACGGAGAGGGGATTGACAGCAATGGCGGAGTGGAAGGGATGGTTGTAATCAAAGTTGCAGTTGCAGGTCGGGATGCAGATTTTAAATGGGGTAGAATTGAGTGAATTTTACTCGTAACTGTGTGCAGACAGGGTTAACAAACTGATGACGAAGTGCAAATCCTTCTTATTGTTCTCTTGTTAAAAAGTGACATTGATTTTATTTTCGCTTTTAGTGTCACTACGGTTACACGGGTGGGGATGCGTTTGTAGATTTCTCATTCTACTAAATCAATATAGCCTAATAGATGGTTTAATCGGAAATGCGCGAACGATTTAAACCTAAAGAAGCCACCTCTCGCTCGTTTAGTTTAGGTGTTTGCCAAAAACTAGAATTACAATATGTCACGGAAGCCGGGGTTCACAAATAGGATTTTTAATCGAGAACTAACACTGAGGTTTTTCGAAAGAGACAAAAAAAAAGAGTAAGATGAAAAAAACAAGCCCTCGAGAAAAAAACGGATCTGCCAAGATCAAACTCTCTTGTATCTGTAGGAACTAAGGAACCTAGTCCAAGGTACTAATACTTTTAGTGCTTCGTAACAAATTGGAAGGCTGGAAGTGGTTAGATAACAGAACCACCATTGTCAGCTAGTTCCCATAGCGAAGTTGTGAACCCTTACTGTAAGAAAGAAAACGTCGTGGTACCAGGGCGGGGTTCTCCTAGACCGATTTTTAATTAAAGTTTTTTTTAATTGTCATGCTACTCTCACTTAGCACACTTTAGCTCTTCGTTCAATTGATATACTTTACATAAGAGTTTTGAAAATTGTTGATTCTCTTTCAGATTGTATTTGGTTTGAGTGCATTACATGTGGGTACCATTAGTTGAAGTACATTTAAGTTATTAATCATTAGCTTGATCACCTGCAATTTGAGTTTGTAACTGTTAAATGTTCTGTTGTTAAAAGGTGTAATAATAGCTCTTGGTTAGAATCTTGCGTTTTTTTTTTTTTTTTTTTGAGGGAAATAGTTGGCAAATCCGAGATTGGCCTCTTGGGGCACCCAGCCTAGCATCTGCACACGACTACATTTATCAGATCCTCAGCACATGCGGCTGCTTTCTTTCCTTCTTCCTGTAGTTCGGACCACTTCACTGCAGTTTTTGTGAATTTACCTTTGCAGCAGACATCTTGGGTTTCGCACAATTGTGCTTGCAAGAGGGCTTTCCTTAAAGCTGGGTTTTTATTAGTAGATCCGACCACTGATGAGCTCGTTTCTCTTATACATCAATAATACTGTAGGATAAATCGAAAGCACCATTCATTGTTCAACAGAAATGTTTGAGTTCCCATAAACCGAATTCAACAATACACTTGGTGCAAATTACTTTTTGGCTCAAATTTGCCGTGGAATGCCCGCGTACATAGCTTAGTTCTTTGCCATTTTAATCTTTCGGTTAAGTTTAGCCGTCGTGAGGTCGTATATGCTGGTTAAAAAATTACGACGGCCAAATTCTATCTAAATTCTAAAAATTCTGTACCCCTTAAAAAGCCAAGCGGCCGGTATTCGCCCGCTGTAAGCCCTTTTAATTATAACTCGGGTTTGTTTTAATTCAGCAACACCAAAATGTTCTTTGCCCATTTTAGCTACTTTATTGCTTTATACGCAGATGTTCGACCATTTGAACACTGTTTTCATTGATACAGTGCCGATAGAATAGAGAGGAAAACAGTGGTGCGGGACGGGAAGTGGTAGAGTAAGTTTACCACGGTGCTATCTCACTCTACTCTACTATAACCAAGTACTCTACTCTACCATTTCATTAGGTGATTTCACGGGATAGTTAGTACTCACCCAGTGCACTAATTCTACTAATGAAAACCCGGCTTAACTTTAGTTCGATTATTTGTTCCAGGGTTTTCTACAGAAAAGAAGAGAGACCAATCGGGTTGAAATCTTTAGCTGTGCCATGTCCTCATTTCCCGGCCTTCAATATAAAAACAATCTTCAGTTTTCTCTACGCCTGTGGAACGTGGCCATACCGAAGGCCACTTTTAAATAGCTTCACTCTCTAAGGGATAGTTAGTTTTTTGATGTCCTGCACCATCTAGGGACCGGTTGATTTATATTGTGAAAAATTGTTGATTACTCACGTAATTTTCTAATCCACTCAGCAAGTTCAGTGTCTCTTCCGAGTGCACCCCGCCTATCTGGTCGCATTTATCGATATCCTCCTGAGGGTCTTTCTTCCATCCGAAGAAGTGCGTATTTAACAGTAACTGTCCGCATTCTTGAGGAAAGTTGGGTAAGAGGGCTCCATTCTTAAGAACCTACTAAATCTGTCAGAATTTCTAGTTCTTTCCATAGATTCGAAATATTCCTGGCAGTTCTGGCTTTTGGCCGTCCGGATAGCTTTCCGATATTCGCAAAGATGGTTCTTATAGAGCTGCCATTATAAGCATCGTTGGTCATTTCCCTTAATCTGGTTATTTGTCGTCCTAACACACAGGGGAAGTATTTTTTGCTGCGTTTGGTTGGACATGATACTTTAAATAAGAGTTTCAAAGTTTTAGTAGATCTGTCCGTTGCTTCTTCAGAGCACTGACTAAATCGGTAGGAAAGTTATTTACGAATGAGAACTTGAACCAGTTGTTGTTTCTTGGGTTTAGGTCTTTCGTCTTTTCTTGAGGGTTTAGGTCTTTCGATATCAAAACTAATATTTAAAAGTACCCAACTACAATCGGAAAAGGATTCCTGGATACTTTCCAATTCTCCACCATTGGGGCTATATCATTACTACACGAGTAAAAATATGGTATTGCAACGGGCGAATACCGGCCGCTTGGCTTTTTAATGGGCATAGGATGGCCGTAGAGTTTTAATCATTTTGACGGGAGTATATACGGGCCCAGGACGGCTTAACTTGACCAAAAGATTGAAATGGTCGGGTACTGACAGGTATATAAAGACCAAATCATTATGTACAATCGGCCTTTGGATTATCATACTTAAAGATTACCGATGCCGACGTTACTGGGCAATGAATGTCTAGTTTACTTACTGCTTAGCCGGAAGGATGGAAAAAGGAAAGGATAGGTTAAGAGCACATGAGGAGAAGGCGGTGGGCCATACGTTTGAAATTTTGTATGCTGTAAAAGCTCGTTTTTTTAAACAGCCCGTTCGTGATGATGCATCTTAGCCCCAATAGGCATTTTTTTATTGTAGCAGTTAACCTGAACCTCTGCAATGACCTTCTGTTAATATAAACTGCGCCGACTGTTGACGTTAATAGCTTCACTCCACACATCCTCCATTGGGGACACGTAGAGACAATTTGTTGGTCACTCTATTGCTCTTTTGACCGCAAAGGCAAAAACTTTCATCAATTTCGCGAATCCTGACTGGAAAGTGTTCGGATTTTTATGCACTGTACTATTATATGGCTCGGTCACGTTATGCGAAATACGAAAGAAACAACGCAAGCCGATAAAAGAACAGTAGGATCACCAAGAAATAGGTGGATGGGTGACGTGCTAGTAGATTAACAACAAATTCGTATAAGAAACTGGAGAGAACTAGCAAGACGTAGAGACGATTGGCAGATGAGGCCCGCGTCCTACAAGAACTATAGCGTCATTTAAGAAGAACACGTCGTCGGTCGGTCGGTTGCGGTCGTCTCAAATTCTAAAACGCAAAAAACGGAGCAATAAAAACGAAGCACATAAACTGCAACCGCAGACTCCTTTCCCGATTAAAGCTCATCACTGCAATCCCTTTGACACCACCACTTCAATCAATCTTATTATCGTACAAGAAAATTTTACTGCCAATCCTGTCACACTTTTTAAATGTCCAATAAACTTTACGACACGGGCCATTCTAAAATGCATTCGAAATGTGTCACACTTACGATCGCTAAATTTCCCCGATAAAAGACGTTTTCCCCGATAAAATGCAATTTTATGTCAAGATTTATTGATTTTCCTGTCACGTCATTTTATAGTTCACGTTAGTTTCCGGGCAAGTCTAAATAAAATGTACCGTGCTGAAAGCCTTTTTAGAAGGAGGTCCTTTACACCGTGGGATTATCGTAAAAATTCTATTCTGTAGAAACTAAGTGCTTTTAATAGTCCCATACCCATACTCTCATATCACACACAAAAAAAATGTTTTGAAGTAGGAGAAAATCCGAAAAGTTCGCAGCACTTTCTGGCAGGTATTAAGGGTCTCAATCTGTGGAATTTGTAGGTGGTTTTACATGGTATCGCCCCGAAGGAGAATGGGTGAAGTCTAGGTTGAAGTACACGAGAAAGGCAGAAAAACTTTTCAATTATAATTTCGTTACTAAGCAGGCAGCACGAGTCTTGTGAGAGAAAAGTGGTAATCGGGTTTAATCCTTAATACGGAGTTCAAATTATTTTAATGGAACTTGAAATTTTTGTTAAAATATTTTTGGTTTAAGTTTAAAGTAAACGTTTTCTTATGTAAAGAATCATATTTTGTACTACCAGTCCGTTATGTCGCTGATCACGTTCATGTATAGATGATGACAGCGGTTCGACTCTTGCTTCATAACCTTTGCTGGGTTCATGCTGCGGATTTATTGTTTCTTAAGGATCGAAAAGTAGGGTTTAGAGTAAGGATTAATAAACTAATCCCTAGTAAAATCTTTAAACCAAATGTCTAGAGTATAACTAGATAATTCCAAGAGTTTGTAAATAGTCGGGAGCCTGCTGGTAGGGGATTGAGCGAGAGTTTTACAAGGTATCTTCGAAACAAACTTACCTTTTCGTAGAAAGCTCAGTATAGTTCAATCTTAGACAGTGCCCGCTTTAGCAGTTACCTACGTCAAACCGGACAAAAAGACAAATTTCCGCCCCTTAAGAATACATACATATACGAGTAATTTATTTCTCACTTCTTCTTCTTCTACTTTAAAGACTCTACAACCAGGATCCGGTCCTGGCCTCTCGCAACAAATGTGTCGTTCACTGCAAAAACGGTGCAACTCCACACTTCAAAATACTTTGTAGAGGTTGACCAGCTTTGGAGCCACATTCTCCATCACATCCCCGCCACAAAAACCAAAGATTTATTTCTACTAATATTCTTCATTCTAAAATTCCAATTTTCAATGACGAGTTTGAGCTTTTCTAGTAGTGTATTGGCCAAACACTAACTAGACTTTCGACTGTAGCCAAAAGAGGCATAATATTTCATGATCTTGGCCGCCAATTTACCGGTGCAATTTTGCTTGTTAAAGTTGCTCTTAAGCTAAAAAATAAGAGCGGAGGCCTGAGGCGAGGAGACTCCCTCTATACTATTTGCTATTTAACATTACATTATAAAAAGCGCTGCGAGAGGTATGTGTATGTTTGAGGCAGTACTAAAGAAGTCTGTTCGGCTAGAGGCATATGTAGGTGATATAGACAGAATAGGCAGGACAATCAAAAGCGTTAAAATCCGGACTTATCTTCAACGAAAATAAGACGAAACATTTTGTGGATCTCTAATAGAGGAAGAGCAGAACAAAATATAACAATCGACAGATATAATATAGAATCATTAAACGAATAAACCTAATTAGGAACTCGGTCTTCGTGGTTGTGAGTTGTTAGCCCAGATCCTTATTCCAGTGATGGTGAGCCCCCTATTCGACCCATATACTGCTCTTGACAGAATTACTACATAAGAAATACATACAACCGCCACAATGGTTGCACCGTCTTAAAGTTGCCATACCTGATATCATTTTTTCCCTTTGAAATAATGTCAGAATATTTACAAAAAATGGCTGTTTTCTCGTTTTTTGTTTCCATCAGAAGCAAGGGAATTTCTTGATACAGGGGTAGAAAACCTTACATCTATCTATCTAAGGGGTCGTCCATAAATTACATGAGGTGATTTTTGAAATTTTTCGACCCCCCCTCCCCCATGGTGAAATTTCGTGAGATTTGGCTCGACCCCCTCCCTCCCCCCTAATCTCACGTGAGATTTTTCAAATTTTAAAAAATCTAGTATTTACACTAAAAATACGTATTTACGGTCGTAACCACAGCAAAGCGAGCCTTTCCTTAGAATATAGAACTGCAGGAAAGGCCCTCGCTTTTAAAATCCTTGTTTGAAACCGTATTGAAATCTGGCTCAGTTGAGTGTCAAATTATATCTGCTTTGTTTACATTAAGATGAATTGCCAGCAGCTAATTAGAATTCGGAGTAAAAGGCGTGTAAAAAGCTCATCTGGGCGGAAGGGGTGTTGGGAGCAAGATTTTATTTGAGATAACTGATAATTTGGACTCCTTGCCCTCCTCTATTCCACTCGCTTTTCCGCTTGCAGTGGACACACAACTACCAAAACGTTAGCACTCACTCAACAAGCATTTCATTACGCTGAAATTCGGCGTGTGCCTTCTTGTAGTTCTAAATTCTAAGGGCCTCTTCGCGGGTCAGTGTTACTTGGCTTGTACTCTGCAGCGTTCGACGAGACGCGCGTTTAGCTAGCCGGTGGAGGCTAAACAATCGACAACAAATTTTTGTGTAGGACTAAGCCATATCTTAAGGCCCCAATTTACTTACAGGTCGCCAGCAGGCTGTGGCCTGAAATTTTTCGCCTTGAGGCCAAGTATCACTATACACCCACTGGCCGCCAACTGTATGAGGCCTGCAGTTCAAGAAAGCTGACAAAACTCGCATTTATCGTCAGTTCGGACCTGAAGATCTGAACTTCAATTCACTCACAAGCCGTGAATTGTCGGCAAGAATTCACACTGTATCCACTCGGAACGGAAAGCAAGGCGCGAGCTAGTCGATATTTCAGTCGATATTTCACCTTTTTTTACGTTCTACGCCTCTTCCAACTTTATTTAACCGATCAACCCCAAATTTTTCTCATATGCATAGTTCGCGTGGCAATGCAATATGCCATTTTTGTAACAAAAACAAGATGGCGGCCCAAGATGGCTGCCGAATTTTGCAATTATGGTTCCCGATCACCGACATGGGTATCAAATGACAGGGTATTACGAGTAGAATACAATAAGCTGTATGGCGTCTAAAATTGAAAATGGCGGCAAACGCAAAATGGTGGCCAACCTACAATGGGGAAGGTTCGTGGTGCTGCCGGTATTCGAACCGGGACCTCTGGGATGGTAGCCAAGCGCCTTACCCCTGAACACCTCGGCGCTATTTAAAAAGAATAAGACAGTTTCTATATGGTGATTGTGAACACTTTAGCCTAATACTCTATAAAATAAATTCGTATTTTGTCGAAACCCTCCTTTATAGTAGAATCCGTATTTTATAATGTACGTCTGCAACGTACTGATATCAGAATTTTCTTATAGTTGTATTCTGGGATTATTACTTGCTTTAGTGTTTAATAATCGCAACTAATATAAACTTTAACCACAAATGTAAGTTGAAACACTTTTTAATTGTTAATTACAATTTTTATAAACTTTCCACCCCAACATTTTCAAAATGAATGTACATCACGCTAAAACTAATTGTGGTTGACGCCACATGATGTGACCAGCAGCACACTTGCCATGACATTTTCTCATCTTCATGTATTTTGGCACTTCATCACAGGACTTTTGTGTCTAACAAACTGAAACTCATTTTATGCCATGAGAAAATGTTATAAATTGTGAGAAACTTCCAGTTCGAAATTGCTTTAAGTATAATGACACAACTCTGAACTCTTTCACATAATTTAACTCGTCTGGGTTTGAGCTCGTATTGGCCAGAGTCGTGTTCGATAATTAGAAACTCTTTGTCTTAGTCAAGGAAGAAAGTTACACAAACTGTTTTTTTTTATTGTTTGGTTAAAAAGAGAGTAGAGTTTAATTGCTGTGTTCACTTTCGATGGTATGCATGTATATCACTCTGCAGTTGACTCCTTCGTTGACGAAATTAAAATTGATAGTGAAAAAGGGAAACGTGATGAACTGCGATGAACAATTATTATCACGAAATGCTTAGACAATAATTAAGAAAGTCAACAGATAGTGTTAATTTTCTTTTAATTATGTCCTGCCGCATCAGTCAGCTTGTCGTCCTTGAACATGAAACATGTCGATATATACACTAAAAAATACCAAAATCGATAACGCATGAAGGAACTCAGTTATTGCTTTTGGCTACCGAATATTTTAAATTCATTCCAAAAAATATAAAAAAAAATCCAAGCATCCGGAATACGGCTATGTTCGGGTATATCCTTAAACAGCCGACGACATCAAAAGCCTTGGGCTTAATCATAAAATTCCTTCCCATATTCCGCTCCGCAACAAGTTATCAAGAGCGGAATAAAACCAAAAAAAAAATGGAGGAGAAAACGACGTCAGCGGGAACCTTCGCTCTGGAAATGCGAATTTATTCAAGGATACTATATAACGAAGGGAATTGACTTAATATAATCCGGACTCCTTATATAATTTTTTTTTATTTTCTGAAATTCCTGCGACGACATGTTTGAAATTGGGGATTTCACGATTCTGATACTGATACTCATTGAATGTTATATTAATCAAGTTTTCCAATCTGCTGTTTCGAAAAGATGAAAGAATTCCGACATGGCATGGAACTTCTTTTTTTTTGTTGCGTTTGAATTAAAATGGAGAAAGTTTAAACAAATTTTAAACGAAGTTATTTAAACTTTTTTCATTGCGATGGTTTCAGCTTGAAGGAGATGAAGAAGTCGTTGTCTGTCTGTATAATTGTTTTGTAGATTTGTGACTGAGGGCATATTTTTCAACCTAGTTTACAATATGGACTGATCATATTCGTCAGGAAGCGAGAACACAATCAGAGTGCGTCAACAAAACCCGAAACCCATTTTACGGATCTTGTATATAAAAGAGACGGGAAAATGGGAAAACCCATTGTATGTGTATTTGAAACAAATGCCAGCCAGGATGTAAAATATTACGATAAGGCCGATGTAAAATGTCAGACTTATATATGTAGTTGCTGAAATGAACGATAATGATGAAGCTTTCGACGATAGCGATGATGACACCAGATCATATACCTCGACACGGCATTGGAAACGCTGCCAGGAACATTTTTTGGATCGTACACCTCGGCAATGCCTGGGTAACATTCTGGTGAAAGACTGAATTTAGCTTGGTGAAGCGGGTTCTTTTATAGCTGGAAAGTTCGTCGGCGAAGGAAGCTTTAAAGCTTAGAAGTGAAGCTTTCAAAGAAAGCATCACCCCTACTTGGCCTGGTGGTTAAATATTTATTTTTGTAAAGCTTTTTTGGGAGAGCGATCATTAGTAATGAATCGCGGTTCATTACAGCAACTGTATGAAATCAAGGAAATTCCACCAAGTAGAAATGGAAAGCCTTGACCATGAAAGAGTTTGATGCATTTGTCGCTATTATTTTATATGGCCTGTTAATAAAATCTAACACCGAGCCTGTACAGGAACTATGGGACTCAATTCATGCTCCAATATTCAAAGCTCCTTTATCGCATTATAGTTCTGTGTCAATTGCGAAATTCATTCGATTTGATAGCACGATTTCACGGCCGCAAATGTTACTTACCAGCAAAACTTTCGCCATCAATTTGGCTTATGTTTATGAAGCAGCTTATACTCCGCACAGTTGAGTGACCGTGGATGAACAGTTGTTTCCATATCGAGGCCGCACCCGGTTGGTCCAGATCAAGTTAGTCCTACAAGAAGTACATTTGGATGAAATTTTGCTGTGCGTCTTCAAGCCGCTGCAATGATCCAATTCGATGGTGACTTTGCCCTTGGATCTGTAAAGTCGAAGGCGAAGTCAGAATTGTCTTGAATGTCAAATTGGATCCGAGCTCTTCGATAATGTTTGGAAGAGAAGTCATTTGAAACCATCCTTTGTATCTTTGAGTGTTCGATAGAAAATGTCGCGATTCTGGTGTTTCGCCACGAAGCAATGAATAGAATGACTCAGGTAGCGGCGGCAATAATTACAAGTTCAGCTTGCCATTGAGCCAGCACAATCCATGCGTTTCTCCAGTGAACTACAATGCACTGTAATGGTAGCACCAGTTCGAAAGAAAGGATGCGAGATGTAGTCAATTGTACAATCGTATTGAAAAGATACTCGATTCAAACGATCACTTAAAGCATTTCTTTTTGCGCATCGAAGATTGTCGCGTTATTTATCTGATTTCTCATTGCCAACTAAGTTGTTAGATGTACGTACTTCTCGTGAGAATTCTTGTTCATCTGCATTTGGTGATTGATTTGCAATATTCCGAAGTCTAATTGCAATCCGTTCTTGTAATATCATCAAAAAAAACGTTCCATACAGGAACTTTCTTCATAATTAATTTTTCGCAAATATTTCCTATGTTTTAATAGTTTTTCTGCTATTAGAGGTGGAGATAAATCCAACAAATCAAAAATCATAAAAATCGGTCCAGCCGTTCTTGACTTGACTAGTCCGGCAGTCCACGTAGAGAGGCTATAGAGCTCGCCATATAAAACTCCTATTAACCTAGTCGGACGCTTTCTCATAGTTTATTAAAGCAAGGTAGAGAGGGTCGTAATTCAGTAGTCTGTTCCACTATGGTTCTCAATATGTTAACATGATCTATGCAGGAGCGGCCCTTTCTGAATTTTACCTTCTACTGCCCCTCCTATCCTTGGTAAAATATGTGGGACAAGATTTTGCCACAATAGATAATAGACAGATGCCTATCCTTTTGTGCACCAGGTTCGATTCTATTTTATCTGGATACTATGCATTTCGACGATCGAACCTTAGACGCAGCGAGAATCACGCAATATTCACGGCGCGACAGTATAATTTTAATATGGCCACCACTCGTTTGGCCTATTGTACTACATGGCTATTCCTCTCATTTGAAGGCTAGACCCTCTGCTTGAACTAGTCTTGCAGTTTGGCCTGGTCTTACAAATTTAGCAAGACCAAAGTAGGATCGAGCAAGACAGGACAAGGCAAGACTACAAGATCGAGATAGCAAAATTTTTTCTCATCATTAAGTGCCAAAAATCTACAGGTAGGTTCCTCCGGGCTTCCCATCCTCCATAAGTGATAATTCAGGGCAAAGTGTCCGGAAGTGTCAGTTCTTCTAGGCATGAAATTCGATAGCATTCTCACTTCGGGAAACCTTCCTATAATGCTGACTATTATTGTCCTCGCCTAACACAAGCGCCTGCGTAGCCATTCGCTTTCAACTCAAACCCCGCGTTAATCTCTACCTAAAGACGGAGTGGTCCCAAATTGAAAAGGTTGTCTAGGGGTGTTTCGGGGAAGTGTGGATAGCCCCGATTATGGAAAGTCAAGCCATTTTTTGAATGATGGTGAATATCCAGTAAATGGCTTTTGGTTGTAGACTCCATATGGATCCAACAGCTCTACAGCAAGCTCACATGGATCTGCGTGTCCTGCTCGCTATAGTATCCATGAGATGGTTTGATGTGAAAAACCGATAGTTCTGCCTGTGAGGGTGGGTTTTGCCAGTCTAGGCAGAGTTCGTCCTCGGTATGCTGAACCAGAATCGTTTTGTCGGGATTGACATTTAGTCTTAAGCTGGTACACCAGCTTGGTACCTTCTATTTCACCTGTTACCACTATGACAACATCATCTGTGTAACGTTGGGCGAACACATTTCGGCCACTGAATGAATAGCTTCAAGAGGCATCACAGAAGTAGAAATAAAATTTGTCACTCGATAATATTACTGAATGGTATTCGAGTCTATATCCTGGCTGATGGATACCTTAATCCTCAGGTACCCGATATCAAGATTCCAACCCTTAAGAAAATCATGCTCCCATAAACTGTGATCCAAAGATTGAGTCAACTAATTCAATTCTCAGATCACCTGTGTATGGATTTTAAACTTTCACACTTGTTCCCTATTCATCTCCCTACGGCATCCCCAACCGTTGCAACTTATCGATTATTATTTAAGATTAATCTACAACTGAGCTGCACTCATACATCACTCGATAAACTAAAAGCTTTCCCTATTTCCCTAAAAAGGTTTATTCACATGGGCCTGGAACTTTTCGCCCTCCACATAAAATTTTCCCTCATTTTGTCGCATCAACTTCGTCCTGGAATTTTCAGGCATTTGCCCCCAACTCCCCTTGGTTCAATAAAAAAGTCACCAACACCGAATATTCCGCTCTGTATGTAAACGTGTGTGAGTATCGGGAGGAAAAACTTGCGATATAAGAATTCTTTGCATTGTTTAAAATTCTTAGTGAAGGACCATCCATTAGGGCCTAGGAATATCTATCCATATCCTTCCGCAGGAGCAAATCCCCTGCGGATTCTATTCTGAGGACGATTCACAAATGCCTTGGTATGGAACGGAATGAAATGAAAATTTTCTTGGCTCAATGGGGACGGGGGGAGGAAGGTGGAGGCTGGATATCATGTGAGATATGGCGTACTGGAAACAAGCAAGGTTGCAGGCAAGGATAAGGAGCCAGCGATAAGGACTTTCAACCTACTGGAATTAAGCACTTAGACGTGAGAAAACGCTCTGATAACAGACGTCAGAGCAGTCAGAATGGGAATAATAATAATATGGGGTGTCGACTGCTGGTGTATTTGTGGTGCAAACTAATAGAAAATATAAGGCAGCCATACACTTGACGCCTGGGTTCCATTGAATGGGGGATGTGTGAAAAGTTACTTGGCAGCAACAAGGCCAGGAGGCTTGCGGTTATATCAACACTTGCCGAAGACTTATCATGTTAAAATATGTAAATATTCTCCTCAATAAGCTAATCCCCGATATTATGATGTAGACGAAAATTTAATCTGCATGGGGGATGATCTTTCTGGGGATTTAGATGAGAGTTCTTCGCCAGTTTACGGGCTCTTGCGATTATCAGAGCATGTGCCTTTTTGCTTTTAAATTGACTTTAATTTCGTGTTGTTTAAATTTAATAAAATTTCATCTTTCTGCCACAGACGGAAGAAAGGGGAGGAAGGGTTGAAATTTTCGGGTTTTTTGATGTTGCTACATTTTTTGTGTCTGTTGTTGTGGCTGAAACTCGCTGTTATGCGGCATTCTTTCACAAAAAATATTGCTATGATGGTTGGAAACGTGGAAATGTGGCTTCTTTATGGAATGTTTAATTTCAAAATCAGTCAAGTGAATGGGAATTCTTACCTTGTTTAGCTTAAATAGGATGATATTGTGAAGATGTATGTTTTTGTTATGCCAAATATAAAGTGGAGAAGTTAGAAGACTTTATGCGGCCTTTTCAACGCTTAAAAACTCCTACACCCTTTTGGAATTTAATATGGTCAACTGGTGCTCTCTTAAAATATTTTTAACAATAGTCCATAAGTTTTAGATCCGGTTAAACAATTTTTATCACTGCCTCTCAAGCCATAGATAATAATTACCCAAGTAAAAATAATAAATACCCTTACAACGGGCGAACACCGGCCGTCATTGAACACAAAACCTTGCAATGTAAGCGAGTCCTATGTAAGGCTTGGTCTGGCAAACAAATAGGTGGCCTTGGCCTTGCGCAAGACCCAGACCAAGAATGCAAGAGCAAGACCATTTTTGAACATCATCAGATAAAAGCCTGAACTCTGTACACATAAGGTTGATACACACATATCTGTGACGACACGACGACTTCAGTGTAGTAGTAGTAGCATCGGTGGAAAAAAAATTATCGGTATGAATAATTCCATGCAAACAACTAGAGATAGGCACGACATGTTCCCATTACATGCGATGCAGTGGGGCACCGATGATCTCTCAGTACCCTTCAGGCATCCGTGAAAAACACAAAAAAAAATACGTTGCCATCGATATTTTTTAATTTATCCCAGACGTGAAACAAATTTTTTTTAAATTCAACCGGAAATTTTATAAGAATTTAACAGAAGTTTAGGTAAAGTTTATATGAAATACACTTAAACTTGTTTCGGTGCGACCAGAGTCCACCTGAGAGGAACCCATTCTCTGCACGCTAAATTTTCCATGATGAACTTGAGATCATTCTCCAAATTTCAGAACTAAAATGTCAGATTCCATCGAACAGTGAGCACTGATACTGAAAAAGAAGGTGTCAGTGAAAAATGCATCACTGAAGCCACTGACACGGAAAGCATGCCGCATGTCGTGCCGTTACAGATATGTGTGAATCGACCTTTATCCACATTAGACGCACTTTTCCTTGGGGATCTAGCTGCATTTATTTTACCCTGGTTACAGCATTTGGTGTTGCACAGAATTTTCAATCGTATGCAGCTATGGTCGTCACTATTCTGACGATGTTCTACCACGGCATCCTCAGGATGTGGGGTGATCTATGCTAATCGCAAGAGAACGAAGAAACTTTTTTAAAGTAGGAAGTAGGCGTCGTCGCGTTGCAGCAGCGGCAGCAAGTTTGGTTTTACTAGCAATCCAGCTTACCGAAGCTACTCTGATCGGAGCATTTGTGCACGTCGCGAGCTCTCTATACTCCCCTACTACTCACAGCGACATTTTCCTCCTTTTAGTAAATTTTATTTCAATATTTCAAAACTTGTCAAAAAAAGGAAGATTTTTGGACTGCAAATCCTTTTTTGTACCTCAGGTTCTGGTTCGGGTGAATTTTGTGGTGTGTTCTATCACTACTTAAGTTCAACTTCCATTCGATTGTTAAATGCCAATGTCAATTAAATGGGGGGAAAAACCACCATTCATAAACAGGCCGCCGGCAGGCCGTGGCCTGAAGTTTTCTTGCCTTGAGGCCAAGGTTAACCATGTACTCATCGGCTATCAACTGGATGGGGCCTGAATTACAAGAAAACCGACAAAAATCTTTGCGTGTGTAGGCATTTATCGTCAGTCCTTACCTGATCTCATGTGGCTCACGCTTCCGTCGCCGCCATGTCCAAATTGGTCGAATTAGGCCATGAACTGCAGCCCCATCCACTGTATTCTTCAGATTTGGCCCCGTGCGACTTCTTTTTCTTTCCAAACTTAAAAAAGTCACTCGTCGGGAAGAAATCTGAGATGAATGAGGAGGTTATAGCTGCCGCGGAGGTCTACTTTGCAGACCTCCAGAAAACGTATATAACGGAAGGGTTAAAGAAGTTGGAGCATCGCTGGGCCAGGTGTATGGGGCTAAAAGGAGACTATGTTGAGAAATAAATCGCCACTTTTCCAAAATTTTCGTTTTTCTTTTGTAGGCTGCATACTTATCGGAAAGAACTCTTACTCAGACTGAGAAATGTGTGTCATTCTCTCGGCCGTACCTCCCGATCTGGCCTGTATATGGAATAGGGGTCTTTAGTTCGTAATAGAAAGAGCGACCCCAAATTAACTT
This sequence comes from Thereva unica, assembly GCA_949987705.1. NCBI lineage: Eukaryota > Metazoa > Arthropoda > Insecta > Diptera > Therevidae > Thereva > Thereva unica. The sequence goes on from OX465285.1 coordinate 83,313,567, forward strand.
AGTCCTAACTAATAGGCAAATTAAATTTGAAAATTTCATTTCAATGTATAGTAAGGGAGTCGCTCTGGTCGTGCTCATCGACTACCGTCGCTGTACAAAAGGATTTTATTTTAATTGCATTATATACAAACAACTAGGGAATAACGCATCATCAGATAATTGTTCCATTACATATCATGGGACAAGTTGATGAACGTAGAATTAACCAGCGTGTCACCGTTCTCTGCATTATGGATTATAAGGATGGCACTATTGACTAACGTCTGTTATGCCATTCTAACGTTCATTCAGAAACATCCCAACATGTCGATGCAAGGAATTCAAGCGTCATTCGAAACTAGAAAAGTATAACAACAAAATTTATGCATAGTTTTTCTCAACATCGTCCTTTTCCAAATAGTGCTTCGCTTTTTTCCCCAAAGCAGTTGCATTATTCCTGATGACTGTCTGTCATATACATATCTAGGGAAAAATGTCTCAATGGGATATGTATGTAAAATGCAGGTAACACACGTAATGGTTTTGACTCCTTGAGTCCCTGAACCAGGTCAAACCATTGGCAGGAATCAACAACACTATTAAAGCCGATGGAAAAACTATTGTCATCAATCCACTAGAAGCTCATTTCATATGGTACCATTTACCGAAAAAGGAATACGATGAGGTACGGATTCAATGATTCATTTGAACAAATTACAAAAAGCGTGCAGTTTGGGAAGGATATCATGAAAGATATCTTTTACATAAAGTTGCATGGCAACCGAATGATTCTTTTGGCTTCGTTTGTAACATACTCGTATGTGTGCAATACAGTTCTGAGGAAATTTTTATCTTTGGCGGATATTTTTCATGTCATAACAACAAAATATCGAAAGACAAAAGGAAGATTTTGCAGATGAGAAAATAAAACATCTGTGGATATCCTTTTTCATAAAGTAGTATCAGTTTAAGTTTTTCATAAAACAGTTTGAGTTTTAAGCCAGTGAAAATAAAAGAGTCTGTCTTATGTCGATCAAGTCCAACGGTCTTATGGAACCAAGAAGATTAAGATTCGAAATTTTGGACATTGGTTTACACGTTTACAGTGAGCATTATGGGATGATTTAATGTAGTTTCCATTGTTAGTAAGAGTTCTAACCGTGCTAAAACCGGCTTGTGTTTTAACTTACGGGAGAACTTAACTTTTTGATTAAATTTTAAATTAAATTTTAAAAGAAGTGATTTTGCCTCAAAACTACGACAGTGCTTTCTCCTACACCTATCACATAAAATATGTGAAGCTCATGTTTTTTATTGTTTGGATTTTTTCTTTACAGTTCACCTAAAAACTGTCATTGCACGACCCTGCAAACTGTTCCCTTTTTCTCGCAGTCCGTACAGTCTAGAAGCTCGTTTATAAAACCACCCTTCGTAAAACATCCAATTGTATAGCGTTTCCTATTTAAGCATGCATGGTTTTTTCCAAGATATCACACCATAAAATACATTTCCTATTTCAAACTTATCACTCCACAAATTTATCTACAATTTCAAACTACGTCGCACATGAAAATCATTAATCATTTACGTGTAGAAGCATTCCAGATTCGGTGAACCGTGCGAAGCTCTGAAACCACGGAGCCAGTTCTTGCTGTGCCGCCGGATCTGTTAAATGTCTAATAGGAGTAAATTTTGGTAAGTAAATAAAAGTTAAAGTTAAAAAGGTCTTGTATTTTAATCGTGGGTTTTTGTCAAATCTCGTGGTATGTCTTTCTCGCATCATTTACAGGTATATGAAGAACCCACTTAATATTGGTGGCAGCGGTGGGATTCAAATAAAATTCGAAGAAACTTGTGCCAACAATTGAGTTGATGACAGCTCAACTGTGGAATACTGGAATCTGTAATCCGTTTTCCGAACCCGCACAAAAAGCTATTGGTAATTTTCTTCTTCTTCCTCAGACACCTATCACATCCTATGTTCTTCTATCCTTCCTCCTAGACATGGGACTATACATTAAAGGCACTACTGCGTCATCTGTTGCAAGGCATAGTCATTTTACAAAAATTCCCATGCTCCTCTGTCATCGACTTTAAGCATAGCGAGGCAGTCAGGCATCTGTTTAATCCCCGACGTCTGCGTTCAGCCATAGCAGTACTGGGTTTAAAGGTAGACTAAAATCGGGTGGCAAAGTCGCTATACAGAGAAGGCTATACCTTTAATTTTTGGTCTTATACCTAGATCGATCGTAGTGTTGTACGGGCAATTAAGTTTAGCATTCCTAGACATGCCTCAAGGCAAGGGAGGCTTGGTGGTGTTACAACAGGTAAAGACCGCGAGACCTCTTGTGCTACGATGTCACCAGAATCGTGTTGATAATTACGGGACACTGGCCAATTGGACGTCATGCAGGCTGAAAATAGGAGATTTGAAACTCTACCTATATAAATATGACAGGTTGGATTTAAAATCTTTCCGAGTTCACCGTAAAAACTGCTTAAGAGGACAAGGATATTAAACAACGCACTTCAACGCCCATTGTGTCCAAGTCTTTGGCTTGGATGAGACTACAGCTCCTTACCTATCTACCTAACATGCCACCACGAAATGGAGTCTTATGATTTTTGCGTTTTGTTATAGTTACAGAGCCCGGCCATCATCCACCCATCCTAAAACGGATGCAGCCATGGATCTCGGACAGCTGACTGGTAGCCGAGATGATCAAAGCGAGATGTGATGTCCCATCACAACAACTCTATGTCCTCATAACACACATATAGCATTTAGCATTTTTCTATTTGAACCGACTTTCATGGTTAGGGTTGCCTATAATCCTAACAATATTTACTAAGGTAACAATGGATATTAAAAGATGCAGACGACGACCTGCCAGATAGCACAAAGATAGCCGTAATGAACCGACTGCATATAAAGTCCCTATGGTATTGGTACATAAAAAACTTGATAACAGGGACATAATACTTCATAGACAGTATAAGAAATAGATAATAAAACAAATCAAAGTATTTTTCAAATTTTTTGTCCGTATGACTGTGTCTGTCTGCCTTTCTGCCTGTTTGTCCGGGCTAATCTCGGAAGCGGCTAATGCGATTGTGATAGGACTTTAAACAGTAGATTCAGTATTTTCTTGGGCATGTTTAAGACTGCCTTTTCACTCGAAGCCGACTATCGATCTAACTCAATCCGATAGTCGGAGGGAAGAGAGTGGCAACTTTTTTTATCATTCTAAATGTAATGATCCAAGCTTGGAATGATTCAGTATTTTCTTCATGTCATCCGACTATCGGTCCATACAAAAAACATGATTCGATAATCGACGGAAGGCGAATGAAATGCTGTCATTGCAAGATACTTATATTTCTTTCAATTGGCGGTAACACTGTGGATCATTATGGTTTGCCATCTCCTCAAATAATCGAGATAATGATAATAATGCTGCCAAATGCCCCGGTAAAGTCAAAATCTACCCGTACGACATCGAATTTTGAAAAAGTTGTTACATATTTTGTATAGGTAACTCTAATTTTTTTTTTTTTTATATGGTAGACTAGAGGCTTAGGCAAAGCCCCTTTGTACTGTTCCACAATCTATTTTTTTCGTATAGAATGTCGAACAGCAGCTCTAGCCGGAAGATAGAAAGTAGAAAGAGAGAGACAGAGAAGTTGGAAGGAGCTGTCACAACCTAGCCGCGATATTATTATCCCACCTACTTCCAACCATTTCGCGACATTTCGGGGCATTTGAGAAACAACTCGCTGGAGTGTTATGCCTCCTGAAACGAGTTGAATCTCATCAGCCAACCGATGACATGCGCTTGGTGGAGCGGGGAATCAGGAATGTAAAGAGGGAAGAAGAAAGAAGGGAAGTTATGTGGGTGTGTAACGGTCAGTTTTGCCTAAATATCTACTTGACTAAAAATTACTGTGGGGAAGAAAATCGAGTAGTTGGTTGGGAACAAAAAGGTAGGCGGGGAGAAATGAAAAAAAAACAGAGGATGGGAGTTCGAATTTTGACGGATGCAGAAATATACTGCAAAAGTTTGTGTTCGGAAAAATTTAAGATTATATAAAAAAGGAAAAAAATCAGTTTTGAACACATACGACTGGCTGGAAGACAAAAACCTTCATTATTCAGTTCATTTGCCAAAAAATAACAATTTCGTTCCGAAGTAGCAACAAACAGGACTATTTCGGTGCGGTGAATTCTAGTCGAAAATACAAAAAAAAATAAGAAGAAAAAGGGAAAGAATTTAACAAGTCAGAAAGGGATTTGGAGAAATTTGAAGGTGCCGAAAGGGATACCAGCGATACAAGGATTGCGTTTTGCCCTGTAGTTAATAGCTCCGGATATACATATTTCGGAGTGTGTTTTGCGTGATTAGAGTTTTTTTTTGAGAAAATTGCGGATTGGTATTGGTCTGTACAAACTGTTTTATTTATTTGAGGGGAAGGACCCTGTGTTTATAATACTCTTCGTTTATCTGTCACCAAAATTTCAGAAAAAAACGAGAAAAACGTGTAGAGAAATGGCTGAAGGCAATGGAGAGTTGGTGGACTAAGTAACAGGTATGAAATCAGAAGACCGAGGGGGGATGGAGAACAGACCGAAGATTATCCAAAATTACGCGAATATGGTTTAAATAGAAAAAAAGTTGCCGGAAAATTAGATGACGTTTATCAAACAGCAGACACTAGTATATAGGCGGAACTGTATATTTCATTACTACCAATTGATATACCGTTCGATAGTCAGGTAATTAAGCAATACCTATAGTGCATCCACACCAGCTGGATCAGAGAAAAAAAAACCACACAAAAAAATTACACAAAATAAAATAACAAAAACAATTTTCTTTTTGCTTTAATTTAAAAAACAAAAAAAAATTTATTACTAAAATAATAATTTTAATAGTAGTTAGTATTAACTTTATAATATTCTTTTTAATTATTTGTGAATTTGTGTTGCCCCTTGTCAGAAATATTTTGTTCTTTGTTGGTTCCGGGAAATGTGTTTTTTCCTCTAAGTGATGCTGTTGATTGTAATCTCGTTTGTACAAAGCGAGGAGTATTGGCCAGTACTGCGCGCTTTATAGTTGTCCTTCATGCACATGTCCCGAAAATAACGTAACACTTAGGTTTTGAATTTGAGCAGGTAATTGTTAATATTTGACACGGGCAGCTAATCAGTGTCGTGGTTGTTAAGCTTTCCATGTAATGTTTGTGTTGAGGTTTACAGATTGATTAAATGATTATAAACATTAGAATGTCCCTGTGGTAAATTTTTTTTGTGGAATGGTTGAGGGGGGGTCATTTCTTTTCAGGGTTTGACGAGGCTCAGGTGATGTCCGGCGAAGGATGGAGGTGGAATTCAAGATTGCACTGGCACAGGTAAGTGGTGAACCAACCGCGGTAAGCCCCGGCCACACACCCCACGACCCCTCCGGCGAGCTAGATAACTCCGTGTGGCCGGCGTAGGAGTTTCGGATTTTCTTTTCATTTCTTATGTATGGTATTGGCTCCTTGGTCATGCTTTTCCGGGCTTGTGGCTAAGGGGGTAATACCTCGCATAAGTGGCGCCCACTATTTTATCGCGCCATTATGCTGGTACAGGTGGGAAAGTGGAAAAGGCGAAGGACCGTGGGGCTGGCCGGGATTCGAACCCGGGACCTCTGGGATAGTAGTCAGGCGCCTTACCTCTAGACCACCGAGGCCCCCATGCACCCAAAATCATACTTTGCAGATTTCTTATTTTGTATATATATGAAAAACCAAGCCTAGGAGTCACATTTTTTTCATTATACCCGCTTCCTATCCCGGACTGCGCACATATAAGTTGTTTTCAGCGCCGGCCCTAGGGTAGAGCGAGTGGAGCGGTCGCTCAAGGCGCCAGGTAGTAAGGGGCGCCAAAATGAATGCGAAAACCAATTTCGAGTACAAAACAAAATTTTGACGGCACTTTTTGAAGGCGTTGTTTGTAGCTAGCCAAGTTTATGTACTCATCAATATGACTCGAACAAGGCACAAGCAGTGAGCACTGACTCCAAGACCGATCGTATTTATGGCCGGGGCCACATCCTGCTTGAGATCCATGGAGCAGACTAAATACGGCGGATCTAAACTCGATAAAAACCGCAATCCTAATGTGTAAACAATCGTGCTGAAGTTATGAATGGTAGTGCGTGAATGTACTACTAACGATGGACTGCGGATACTAGGCGAACTTCGGTTTGAATTATCCTTCCATTGGTGATATGGCGCTCTGCCAAGGGCGACCGTCTTTCCTCGACGAGGTCGTGGTATCAATATAAAATTACCTTTAAAAAACTTTTGAAGATGGAGCACTTCTTTACGCTCCAAACATTTCTGGGGCTCCCACAGCTCACAAAAGAACAACCTACAGGGCCAGTTAGATATTTTTGGATCCATGCTTCAAGGTGTCGAATGTGGCCTCAGTGAAGGAAAGTTTTCGGGATTCTTCTTCAGGGAAGGCAATCTGAGCCCGTCGGTGCGCCCTATATGATGGGCCGCCTTAAGCTTTGGAAGAAGCAAGCCTTGTTACTGTAGGCGGGAACAAGCTGCCGCGCAGCCTTTTTGTAATCGGGTACTTTCCGGCAGCAACAGAGGAACCCATTGACATTATGTTGAAAGGATAGGGGTCCAAAATAAAACCCTAAGGGTGTAGGAGTGGAGAATACTCCACAAAGTGCATCGCATAAAATACACAGAGATGACATTGTCAGGATAAACACTGAATTTTAGGTTGATGGCAGGAGAAGACTCTTTTAACGAGAAGGTGACTCTCTCCATAATCTCAACCTTACTAGCTGGGGAAGCCCTAATGCCCAACCATGCTATAACAACAACCAAATAGCCTTCAAAGGAGGTGGTGCTATTGGCGTAACGTCGGGAAAGCAACTTTGAGAAAACATACTTCCTCTATTGCCGGTACAGGCGGAACTGTGGCCATAAAACCACCATCGAAATCCTTATGGAGCCCCCAGCCTATAAAGGCTTGCAAAAGAGGAGATATAATCCCGTAAGGAAATTGCAGGCCAGCGCTACTCGAAAAAAGTTTTATCTAGGACAACTGGAAATACAATTTTCAAACAGAGGGCGCCGAAAGACAATCTCGCTCCACCCTCAACAAGGGCCAGGGCCGGCGCTGGTTGTTTTTATTAAAAGGCGATACCACGCACTTGGGCTTTTGCTAGTTTCCAATAAATCTGAAGCTAACTGAAATTCGAAAAACCGAGAAATTATACGAATTATAGTTCTACCAACAGCTCATTGCCTTTATGAAATTTCTGAAATTTGCAACCATTTTGACAATCAATTAAACCACTTTACCTATTGTGTTCATGTCCTTACAACAGCAATGAGTTTCCAGATTAAATTCAGAGCTTCCATGATTAAATTCTGCGGTAAACCGTAGTAATCAAGAATTTCAAATTAATTCCAAGTAAATTAAAACCATGTAATAATTAAATTTGATTGTTTCTCACGAATTATCAATAATTCCCATTAAATTCCAAACCCAGGCAGTAATATAGACGAATTGAATCCTTCATCACATTCACCATCCGATTTGATTGTTCACAGATGCCAATTACATGACCAACCATCAAAAATAAGCCTAAGTCTATCTCGGTGGATAGAAATAAACTCCTGGAGTCCTGGAGAGAAGGAGCAAGCAGAGCTGTCCCATCTCCATAGTCCTGCAAAACATTGAAACAATTTAAAAGCAAATTGAAACAATCGGATTGAATCCTTTTGGTGCATGATCAGAATTTTTTATTAGATACAGCCCATGGCTGTGTACCAAGGAGGGTGCAGAAAGCGAACCTGTTTGTGGGGGTGGTGCTCCGGACATACCCAGTTATGGAGAAGACCATGCAATAACAAGTCAATGGCGGCATACGTTTAGTGTTGATCTTTATGTACCTACACATTGCAGTCAATTTTAAAATTGAAAAGGGTGTTCAGAAAAACGGTGGCCAATGTACAGGATTCAATGCCCATTAAACCCTTTTAGAAGGAGATAGGACTCCTGGCAGATGATTGCCTTCAGATTTATACTTGCCGCGCGCCGACGTCCGGGGGTAGGAAATTTTTTTATCATCGATATACACTTAAGCGTCTGGTGATACAACAAAAAAAGGAGCAACAGCGATTCAGTGAATACCACCGCCCAGCCAAGTATCCTTGGAAGTATTTAAAGTACATTCGAGTTTTGAACATTTCGTTAAGCTCATCAAAAGTAAATTTATCCTTGCTGGAGAAAGAGAGAGTGAGCACCCTTATTTCTAAGAACTTAACGGGGGTGGCAGAAGGCTATTTACGCAGCCAAAGCAGTCTGGGGTGTAATATCTATCGTCCGAGAAAGGGTTTTAGGCTTGGGTATAATTTTGGGTTTTCGTGAAATCTAATATTTGAGTATACAGCTCAATGGCTCGCTTCGAGTGATATATTGATGATGAAATTTCTTGGACGCTTCTCATCTTTCAAAAGCAATTAACTTAATGAATTTGTGAAGCTGCTTAGAAAGTATGCCGGCAACTGGCGGGCGGCGGCGGGGTAGGAGGACATCGTTACAACTTTATTGAGATTATTTATTGAAATCACAGAGCCATTTTGACAAGATATCTCTTTAAGTGCTTGTCATGACGTTGTCTTTATTAATTACTTTTGTTTTTATAGTTATTATTTTGGTTAACAACTTCTGAAGTTTGGCAGAAAGAACACTACTTATGGCGCAAGTTTTTATCTTAGATTTTCGACTTGAAAAATAATTTTCTTCTGAGATTATTTTGTATTATGATGGGCAAATCGATAAGTTCGATAAGTTTCCAGCCGATTAGGCTTGTATTCTCTTTTGGGTTCATCAAAAGTAAATCGTTTTTATAAGCTCGCTTTCTTGTCTGTCTGTTTGTCCGGTACATATTTTGCAATCGATTTTTTGAATACTTCCGGTTACCCGATCACCCTGAAATTTTGCACACAACTTCAGCTCCGATGTCAATGCGATAAGGAGTATTCATTATACCGTTAGATCCATGGCGGCCATGGTTTTCTTCACGGAACAAATTTTGCAATCAATTTTTCAAATATTTCCGGATATCCTATCACCCTGAAATTTTACATACAGCTTTAGCTCCTATAACAATGCAATAAGGTATACTCAATATACCTTTAGATCCATGGCGGCAGTCTCAGGAGGGCGAATTGAAATATTCTTCACAACCCCTTCGACATGGGTATCAAATGAAAGGGTATGATAAGTAGAACACCATAACCAATATAGTATATTCAATATATCGTTTGGTCCATGGCGTCCTTCTCAAAAGGGCGGATTATCATTTTCTTCACAGCCCCCTCGACATGGGAATATGGAATGGCGGCCAAAATTTTACGCGGCGTGACCTAGACTAAATTTCAAGGAAAAAGGGCCACTCGCACTTTCTGATTAGCAAGAACGCGTTAAACGGCCGTCGCAGCGCCAGTGAGTCTGCGAATGTATTTGCGCTTCGGCGCTGGTGACACGGAACCCTAAAAAATTTTCGAGGAACCGTAAGGTAACGTATTAATCGATATTAGGTATGCCGAGCTCGCGTGAGTTACGTTTTGTGTTTTAAATTACTACAAAATCCCTTATATAAACTCTGTTTAATAATGGGTCATTAATATCGAAAATAATCATGAAATAATCCTGTTGAAAATACAGTAGGCAGAGAATAGTTCGTTTCCAGTTATCCCACCTAAATAACTGTGTTTGTCTTCCCTCTTTGCAAAAACTCCGTGTCCTATTATCTGTAATCATAATAAGGGAAGAAGCCATTTTTTGTTCGATCACCGAAGTCAGCGTTTTGCCGGGGTAGTATTGTATTGGAGCCGATAGAATGAAATCCGGTTTTGGCGTTGGCTATCGGCAACCCCGATAGAATTACATTAACAGGATGGCATATTGCCAAGCCACGGGCTACAGTTATATTAATGGAATATTTTTCCATAAATAATCGGAAGGTGTATTGTCGTCAACAGCACAACTTTCTACGAGACTACTTCAGAAATTCAGTGCAGTTAAAAAAAAACTACAATAACCATAAAATGCCATAGGAGGAGCTGCTGCAACGAAGTAAACATGATGAAGAAATTTTATAAACCCACCTTCTTCTTCTTTGATCCGTTAGTAAGCGTTCCGAGCGGGATATCCCCGCAACGGATACGCTGCTGTCAGTGCCGCTGGGTCTCGAACTCCACTCATGATTCTTTTCCATTCTCAACCATTTTTGGCGACGTCTCGAGCCTCGATAACTGTTAATCTTTGGTTCTTCAAGTCGCCCTCGATATTCTTTAGTCGGTAAAGGCGTACTTTCGTTTGATGGAAATATTTGTTCGTTTCCATATGCACCACTTGAGCGAGGCGAAGGTTGCTATTGCATGGCCGATGCGGCTGTAAACGTCGGACGTCGCTGCTACTTTCTTTTCCTCAACCAATGATCCCAAATATTTGAACATCGGAACCTGTTCGATTTGGGTTGCATCGAGGTGAACACCGGCCCTCGATCCGTCCGTTGTGAGCAATTTGGTTTTTTCTGCATTGATTTTTAACCCGTATGACTGGGGGATGCGGAAATGGTACATAAGATGTCCCGTTGCTTCGGCATCCGTATCGGCAAAGACAGCGCTATCGTCGACGAATTTCAAGTCGGTTACGAAGTTCGAACGACGTCCATCATAATCACGAATAATCCCGCCAATCACAACGTTAAAGAGAAGTGGCGAAGCGACGTCTTCCTGTCGGACATCCGTTTTAATCGGAACCTCCTCGGATAAGTCGCTTCGAATGCGAACGCTGCTGGATGAGCCATCGTACGGCGCGCGGAGAAGTTGGATGATTGTCAATGGCGTGTGTTCCGCTTCCAAGGCTCTCTACAAGATGATTGAATCGATGCAATCGAAAGCGGATTTAAATCGATGAAAACGACGAATTCTTTCTTCCATTAGCTGACGGAGAGCGAATATTTGACCAAGGACACTGAAGTACTAGGAAAAGTGGACATACCCATTGCAGTAGAAAGAAAAAAGAAAATTGGAGTTGTCGCGAACGATAGACGAAAATTGACCTATGGTAGGAGATGAAAACTGTGGTAGATTTCAGTGATGACAGCTGGCAGTTTAATGAACAGAAGGCCGAAGTCCGAGTACACGCCTTGGATAGTAAGTCTAAAATTCCGTAGAGACGGCAAAAGGAATTGGAAGAGGCTATCGAGGAGGCAAATCAGGAAACGGGGAAGGAGCTGGGATGCACAAATATTGTGGAACATGCGATTGATTGGAATCGTCACCCATTAAACAACGGTATTACCCAATGTCTCCAGCAATCAAAAAAGTTGTAAGCGAACAACTAGAAGAGATGTTGCAAGCTGGAGTAGTGGAACTTTCCAATAGCGCATGGGCCTCGCTGGCGGTGCTGGTAAAGTGAGATATGCCAGTTTGTCCTATACGCTCAATCCACAATGCAGCGACCTACCCAAATTTGTTACATGCGCTAAGAACTTTCATATATCAAGTTCGATCGAAGCCTCGACAATTTTGCTTCTTTTCGCCGAGTTGAAAGAATTTTGGCGCCGAGGGTTATAAATGTGCTGCATTGATTTTTCTCTATGGCAAACTTTTCCATGCCAACAACCATGTTGATTTGGTAATTCATCGACTTTCTTTCTCGGAAGCCGAATATCCATCTGACAAACCTCCTTCGTTTTCGACACTAAGGAATATCTTATTAGAAATCGCCCAGTCGAAAAGTTTTGATACTATAGAAACATTTCGGCCTCTGCAGAACCACGAATCTCCAAAGTCTTGTTCAGCGTAGAAGATCGTTAATGTCTGCTGCTTCTATGGCTTAGACCATCCTTTCCCAACTCAACCGCGAACCCTGAAAAGACAAAAAATGAAGTAAAGAACTTCCGGCATCTCTGGTCCCGCGACATCTTAGATTGAAACTCTTTTTCCAGTATTCAGGATCTCTTCCTCACGTGGTACTTCGTCCGAATATACTTGTTAGGTGGATAAGTCACCAGTGTAGATATTGTATGGTCATAGCAGCAGTGCTAAGCCGATCCGCTTGACTTTGATCACCGATATGAACCTTTCATAAACTCGATCCCATTGGTTCAAATCTGTCCTACTACGTAAACGATTGAAGTGCTCGGAGTTTCCCTAACGATTTCCTTATTCAGCATTTCCCTCACCTCTTTGTATCTTGTAAGGAACTCGTCGGAATCAGGACGTTTTCGATGTCACTGAGTGCTAGTTTTTGCTTTATAGTAGGCCCTTTCGCACTCGCAAATTTTCAAATTCTACGGAGAGTGTCTCCGACGGGTATTGAATAGAGGCATCACCTTTCAATCATCTAGGCGATTCCTGCCCTGATTTTACCTCACGTCTTGCAGGATCTCCTTGCCCACACTTCTGTGTCTAAAAATAAACCTGAATATCATGTCGAACTCAATGTAATTTCTTATTTTTTTTAAACGAAAAATATAAATTTTATGCAATCCCATAATCCTACATAAATTCCAAGTACTGAAAGATATTAATATAAATAATTAATTGCAAAGATTTACATTTTTAAATTCTTGAAATTAGTTTCGGAAACTCAAATATAAAAACCAATCAGTTATTAATGTATAATACAAATTGCCACAACATTTTACAAAGTAAAATTTGGCTTATGGCGATTGGCTTTATACGATATTTTCGCAGAACTTCAATAACACCAATTTAACATTTACGTCAGTCCCTCAATAAAATTTTATGTTTTATTAATAAGTAAAGTTTATTCGATAAAAATCTATCTCTTTACCAGAAAATTGGTTGGATAAAAAGGTAGAATAAATTGTTGTAATATTTTTTACGCTGATTGAACGTACGTACATTTAAGCCATGTTAATAGCCTTAAAAATATTGGTATTAACCACTTAAAGTGTTTCCCTTTTGTTGGACGATTTTCACGTGACTTTTTAATACATATAATAAATTTTATAACCAGTATCATTCGTACATTGTGGGAGTTCTGTGGAATCGATTAAATAGTACACAGAATTTATTCTGGGGTTTTGTTTTATTCGCAAAATATATTGAATCAATGGGGATTGGAACAGAAAATTTAATTCATACTATTATTTTATTTCCTTTTATTAGAGTATGTTATGCTTTATCTTTTACATCAGAGATTTCATTAATTTATTTTAGCTTAACGCATATGTGCTTAACGATCGAAAAATGATGCTGATTCTGTTCCAAAGAATGGACCAAGTGTTATTTTGAGCCCTTCAATTGAGTGGGCAATGGATAGTGTTGAAGCTTAACCTCAGGGCATAGCTTCTGGTATCACCTAGTGCCCCATTTTATCTTCATCTTTAATGAGGTACATATGTATGTGTATGGTCTACTCAGTTGGCTTTAGTTGCTTGCTTTACTTGCTCTACTTGCTTTACTTGCTTGCTTGTTTTAGTTGCTTCACTTGCTTTCTTTAGTTTTTTTACTTGCTTGCTTTAGTTGCTTTAGTTGCTTGCTTTAGTTGCTTGCTTTAGTTGCTTGCTTTAGTTGCATTATCTGCTTGCTTTAGTTGCTTTACTTGCTTGCTTTAGTTGCTTGCTTTAGTTGCATTATCTGCTTGCTTTAGTTGCTGTACTTGCTTGCTTTAGTTGCTTGCTTTAGTTGCTTTACTTGCTTGCTCAGGTGCTTTAAAACTAACGAAAATGACAATGGAAAATACAAGGTATACAGTCAGAATATTAGAAGAATTGACGGAGTCCTTCCCAGTCAAGCAAGGCTTAAAGCAGGGCGATAGGCTGGCACCCATGCTATTTAATCTCTGCCTAGAAGGAGTAATTCGCAAAGTAAACATTGATGCGAACGCAACCCTGCTTAACAAATCAAAATAATTGGCAGCATATGCCGACGATATATGTACTCTACTGCCAGTAATGAAATCCAGAGGCATCCACCAAAATAAGAATCTACAAAACCATCATATGTACAGTAGCTACGTATGGGTGCGAAGCAAGGAGTATTTTCCAGAAATGCGCGGACAAGATGGATATATTTGAGAGGAAGGTTCTCCGAAGGATATACTGAAGACAATGCATGGAGAATACGGTACAGTCACGAATTGTACGGCATATACAAAAAGTGTAAACTCTCGACACATGCCAAGTTACTGCGTTTACGATGGGCTTGTCACGTCCAAAGAATGGATGACTCAAGGAAACCAAGAATCCCGGAAGTACTACTGGATGGCAAAAGACCAGTTGGCAAACCACGGTCAATGTGGGAAGGCCGATGAAGCAAAAATGCTCTATACAAGAAACTAGAGACAAACAGCGGAGCAGAGAGACGTCTGGAGAAAGAAGCTGATGGAGGCCAAGGCTGGAATTGAGTCATCGAAGAAGAAGAAATCCCAAGCATTGAGAGTTTTTCTTGTGGCGATTTATAATATGTGGTTATTCCATCGCAGATCTTACCTTATTGTCACGCTTAAGATATAAATGATGAAATAGAAGTAGTTCTGCACCATCCAATAACACGAATGGGAAAATTTGTGGGGTATTGGAACAAACGAAATTTTTGGAAGATTTGAATTCCACGAGATTCGTACTTGCCCAGTCTAGAATATGTTTAATATGACTGTTGAGTGAAGCTGACCTAAATCTATTATCATAAACGCAAGATTGCACACGCGGTTGGTTTGCATTATCGAAGGCGTAAGAGTAAAAAAAAGCTCTTGATCCTAGAAGCATGGTCCCTCGTGTAGGAATGGCCATACGGTGGGAGATGTTATAGGTTTGTGCTTCAGGTGAAAGCTTTTTGGGTTGTGTCTCGGCTCGTGCCTTTGCTAGAATAAAAGCTTTTTGTAGGGGAAATTTTGATAAGGTTCGCGTGTTTGCTTTCTCCATGAGAAGGAGGCAGTGTACTTGCTGAGCTGGGGTTGCCAGGAGTTAGTCTTCTGAAACAAGAGAATCCAGCCTATGAAGGTTGCGCTGTGACGCAAGCAGTACCAGTATACCATGTGAACAAAGTGGCGCAACGTCCGCCAAGAGGTGCACTCTATTATTAAGCCAAGGACTATTAGGGCTACCAAGAAAACCTTTTTGCAAGGGGAAACTTTGGTATGGTCTGCGATGACTCATGTGATCTAGTTTTGGAGCTGTGCAAGAAATGTTTATGCAGTGTATGGAGAAGGCAAATTTAGAGTAAGCCAGTGCCGAGGTTAATTGAAAAATTTGAGCCGGAAACTACACCTTACATTAACCTGGTACTGGAAGAAAGAGCTTCACCAGGAGGAAAATAATGCAGAGTATATGTTGGATTAAGACAAGTTTTACATATCTTAATTTTTGAAATAAATGAGGTATAAAAACCGCATTATATATGGAATGATCCAATAAGTTTTAAAAACTACAATTTATTTTATTATTGTTTCAAGTTCAACTAGAGTCATTTTGGCATAGTTAAAAATTGCATGCATCTCTATTAGTACAGCTTAACATTTATTTGTTTCCAGATTCGCAGATTACACATTTTCCCCGAAGGACTGTGTGATGTCTGCATTATTGCCGCAACACAAACAATCGTCGTCCATGGGATGGAAGACGTAAATCTTATGAAGATGCATTGCAGTAAACGCAAAGTTGGATATATTTACCATCGCATCGCAACGCTTCAGAACCCGATATACAAGGCTATAAATTCCACAAGGATGTCCTGGCGAAGTCATCTAAAATTCATTATAGTAACAGATGAGCCATGGAGTCCCTTTTAAAAACTCTTGGTCCCCGTAATGGAATCAAAGTTTGTCCAAAAGTGAAACAACAACAACAAGGACGATTTTTTCGCAATTTCCACAAAAAATCTCTGTTATTATTATTTATTTTTTTTTTTAATCTCTTAAGAGATCAAATTTATATCTCAGGCATTTCCATGAATATCGATTACTTAAGCTCTTTTATTGTTGTTGAAATTCCCGTCATGTATTTTACTTGAATTCTATATTAAGGGCGCCATCCTGAATATCTTTCAGGGCGCATAACACACACGAAAAAAATATAATATTCTATACTTTATTTTTGCCTTTTATTTTTTGCAGATTTTGGACGGATGCCAACCAGTTTTCGCACATTCGCCAGAAATCCTTTAATACTTAACTACTGAAAAAGATTTTGTGGATGTTTGCATAAATCATGGCTAAATGGAAGTAATGGCATCTCCTTTAATTATGGTGAATGCCTTAATTTCATGAAACTGTAGTAAATTTTTCCCCATCAAAAATCCCCTAAAACTTTCGCCCTCCACTGCTCAGACTCAGGGCGGCGGGGGGTGGTTTTTGTTTGTGATGTAATTTAACACACAGAAAAATCAACATATAAAATTTTGTTAGTATCCTTGACTCCAACTTTTTATGAGAGTTAAATATTATATGAGTTAAAGCAAATAATTAATTATTGGAACATAAAAGTGAATGGAATAAGTTATTGTTGTAGAGGAGGAAATGTAGTATTTTACTGTAGTTGAGAATTTTATGGAGTTTTTATCTCTTAAAATGAAGACAATTGCAGTAACAGAAGTTTACTGAAACAGAAGAGATGGGTATGTGCATGAAGGGATGATGATGTATAGTGGAAGGAAGGAGTAATTCCATCATAAAAATTAATAATTACAGGGGTTTTTTGGACTATATGACTGAATAATTTATAAGAACTTGCTAAAATGCGATATTTTATTGGTCCTTTTTTTATGTAAAACTTGGTTTATCAACTCATTTTATTTTGTTTGTTTTCTTTTGAATAATCGTTAAAAGTTTGTTATGAAGGTTGAAATAAAAGAAACGAATCCTTCCCCGCTAGCGTAATTTAAATCCATTTACATGACTAATTTATACTAGACCATATACATATCAAATTGTAAGTCTGGTCAAGAGAACCAAGAGAATGTACCAAAAGATCCGATCAGAAGTAAACACCAAACATAGAATTATGGATCTTAACAAAAGAACAACTAATTATCAAACAGATAAAGAAAAGACGGACAATGGACGTATACAAGTTATATCGTAGAAAAAACAATGCCCTACCTAAAAGGGGCCTTCAATGGAATCCGAAAGTAAGAAGAGGTGTTGGCCGTAGATCGAAAAATACTTAGAGAAGGACAATAATGAAATTTTTGACAAAACCTGGATTGAAATCAAGAGAATACCTCAAAACAGAGTGCAATGGAGAAGCTTTGTGGAAGCCCTATGGCAAGCATAAGAACAAAGGCCTCATAAACGTTCATTTCGAAGAGTCTCCCAACGATCAAAAATAGTAGTTGAAAGTTAACTCAATGCTTGGTCCAGGTGTGATGGTAATCGTAGGAGATCTGAATTCTAAAGTAGGATGGGAGCCCGTAATACAGGCAATATGTCGGCTAACAGATTTTATGAGATACTAAAGGTACGGTTTCGCTGGGAGCTGTCGGCGGCGGCTGCCGACGGCGGATATCAGCCGCAGCAACTGAGCAGCGCGGTCAAGCGATTTCGTTGAAATTGTTGCATGGCTGCCGGCAGTTATTTGTTGTCAATTGTTAGTTCAGCTGGTGAAAAAGAATTTAATGAAAAATAATGGATATTGGAAAGTTTTGTTAATTGAGGAGGAGGAAGAACATGATTTCATGGAACTATTATTGTTATTAAATCAAAGAAAAGGTATAAACAGTATGTTTAAATCGCGTAAAGAAGAAGGCTGTTACTGTTTACTAGTGAATGATCATTGCTCAAAATCTGAAGAAAAATATCGTGAATATTTTCGATTAAACAAAGAGCAATTTGAATAAAATCACTAAAAATCACTTCTAGCAGCTACGACTGCGCTTCTTGAATGGTTCAAAAGCAGTCGAGACGCAACAGCTAGCTGCTGACAGCTGCCAGCTAGCTGTCAGGCAGTGTGAGCAAAACCGCCAACATGTGCATACCATAAGAGCAGTCATTTTGAGCAGCGAGCTTTGACAGCTCGCTGTTAGCGGCCGCCGCCGACAGCTCCCAGCGAAACCGTACCTTAAGTTATAGAAATTCCAGCGAGTAAGAATTTGGTCGCCGCAAGCACTAGATTTGCGAGAAAAGTTATCCATAAACCCACCTGGAAATCTCCTGATGGAGCTACTCGCAAGCCCAAGTACGACTAAATGTTGATAGACCGCTATCTTTCGGGATTGGAATCTTTCGATTGACGGACGGCGAAATCCACAACAGAAACGGAAGTTCTACTAAAGCGCTCGTGCTATGACTGTGAGCCCTCAGGCGCTGCAGGTAACACAGGTATAGAAGTTTCTGAACCCAACGTTCCTAGCACTGCGGATGACACAGTTATGCAAGTAGCTGAACCCAATATGCCTGGCATTCCGGGAGACACAGGATCGAAAGTAGCTGATCTTAAGGTGCCTGATAGTACTCACCTACCAACCCTGAGTCCAAAAGATCCTTTTTCTTATCCGAAGAGGTTATCAAAATCTCAGACGTTCCTTCGCTCCCAACGACCGACGGAGGACGAACTGGAGGACTTTGTCCAACTTCTTTCGGTGGGAGATGATGCTATTATTCTCACACCGAAGGAGAACGAGGCTGACATAACCATGATCGAGATTGATCCCGCTGCTCGCAGCAACGATGCTGAGAGTAGCGGAGATTAATCTCCATCGCAGTAAAGCTGATGATATATACAAGCGTATATGCATTGCATTCAGCGGCTCATAACATAATTGCATGGCTGCGTTCCGTCCCAGCTTTTACACATAGCCCGAAAATCTAAGTAACATGTGCATGTGTTTGTTGATATGTCGAATGCGGCATTGAAGAAAAAGTTGAAAGTAGCCCGACCTTTGCGTGGCCATATATTTCATTCACGGAAAAATTCAGGTCGCATTTGAATACACACGCTTCTTTATTATCTGTCAACGAATGCAATGCATGTACGCTTGGATATGTCACCAGCTTCAGTGTTACATGGCTCGTACGCCTCAGCATTCTTTTAGTTGCGCGTTTGGCTGGCCGGTGGTGGCTGAACAGTCCAGGGGCTACTATGCTACTTTCTGGCGTTTGCATAAAAATTTTTGTGTAGGATTTAGCCATATCTTAAGGCCCTTTTTCACACACAGGTCGACGGCAGGCCGTGACCTGAAAGTTTTCACCTTCAAGCCAGGTATCACCACACACCTCCCCGGCCGCCAACTGGATGGGGCCTGCAGTCCAAGAATAATGATAAAAATCTTTTTATATGTGTGTTTTTATATGGGTATTTGTCGTCAGTTTGTGCCTGAAGATCTGGGGTGGTTTCAGTCGGACTTGAAAGGCGCCAACTAGGCGCGAAAACCATCCACACTCGCATTCGCGATTGTTCGCGGGTGTTCACGGCGTGAGTCTGGAGCCGCCTTACGGCACAAACATATTGGCGCTATGCTAAGCTGTCGTATTTGCCGGTGTGTTTGTAGGGTCAGTACTTCTGTCTCTCGCAGTCAGTATTTCCGAATTCCTAAAACATCCAAGAGTTCAAACCCGGGGTTCATCCCCACCTTCTTCAATACCTCCGTACCTTCATAATCCTAAACCTATTCCCTCCACCTACCTCGTACTAAGGTTACTGCTAGACATCCATTCGAATTTACTAGCATCTCTGGACTAGTGATGAGCAAAAATAGTCTTGTCTTGTTCTTGCACATTTAGCAAGACCAAGAACAAGTACAAGACTTAGGTATGTTTGCAAAAGCAAGAACAAGACAAGGCCAAGACTAGATTAGTCTTGTCTTGTTCTTGCGTTTGATTATTACTACTCTGGACACAGAATTCACTGAAAAATATGTGTTTCTTGCCCGCTTTGACTCGTATAAAAACATGCTCAGAAGAAAATGAACGATTGGCCGTGATTGATTGATTCACTATTTAAGAAGTCTTGACAGCTGTAAGTACTCCACCTCCTTTTGTGAGACCGGTGGAAGTAACTAAATCTTGGCGAATTTACTTAATTTTTTTTAAGGAATTACGGAAAATTTTTTTTGAAGAAAAATTAAATTCATGAATAGAATTGTTTTGCTTTAATAAAACGAGGTAAAAAACGAATCCTTTGAAAAATGTCAGGACACAGAAACAGGGTTTTTAAAAAGTGTACATGCATACATATTGTAGATTCCCAACTTTACACTATTTTTCACTCATTATTTTTGACATAGTCAAAGGGCATCTCGCTGGAAAGTCAGAGCTTACATCTCATATGAAGGCTACAACAAAACTTCCATATCCTTCCTTTGTTCTAAATGTTGTTTTTTTGTGTAGTAGTAAAGAGTGAAACATATGAAGCTCGTTTGCAATTCAAAAATATAAGCGCAAAACTTGATAAAATCTGGTGTCGTATATTCTAGGCTAGGATATCCACAATCCCTGCTTTAAGCTAACGATGATAGCCACCGTTGAAAGTCGCAACAACAATATGATGTAAATGCAGAGGTATCCATATGCTGGAAGATTTGAAATAATGTAAAAGTAAATAAAATATATATAAATAAATCCTTGCTTGCTGTTGTCACACATTTAACATTTTCAAACGATAAAATTTATTCTGTGCTTAGGACCGCAATATAAAAGCAGAGAGAGTCCTTTATCAAAAGCAGACCATTATAACCTAGCCGCAGGGAAGTCCTGTCAGAAGCTTAAGTAAGAAAGATGGAAATATTTATGTGAGGTAACATAGCAGCCGGATAAATTTTATTTTATAACATTTTCATGCCATTCCACATGTATTTTCACCTCAACCCCCGCATGTTTGTACGCCCCCAACCCTTTAGGGTTTCATATGGAAGTACTGTTCTTAAACTTGACCTCATTGTGTGCTTCATGCAAAATTTAATGCCACAATTTCTGACCACGAATTTATTACAATCCGCAGTGCAGGCTCGTATCCTGTATGAGCCATGTTGAAACAACAGAGGATAGAGAGTCACGGGCATACACAGCATCCCCCGCGCACACACGCGAAGCATAAATAAATGAAGGATGACAAATTCAATTCATTAACTCACCTGTAACAGCATGAAGCTCCGGCGGGGCATAAAACCAGCAAAATTCATGTCGTGTTAAACAATTTCCGCTGGAATTTCAGAATAGAAAATTTTTAACGACTTCATTAAGCACGTACACAAACCGCCCCCGCCGCCGGCATTGCCGCTTCCAGGAGTTCCGATAGAACTGCTCGCACAGGACTCGTTATGAATGGCAAGGACAATATTGTATGTCTGGAGATGATTCTCTATCTAATGGCCTTTTCATGTTCTGCTTGTTTTATGCTGCAGCAATATCCTTGATAGACAGGGCATTCGCCATTCGGGGGGCAAGTGCCAGGTCCCTTTACAGGCATTGCCAGCTATTCTAATCGGGCAAAGCTCTTATCTCTCATCTATCAGAGTTTTAAAAAAGGACGAACCAAAAAAAAAACTGGACATCGGTATACGATAGCATCATTACCCAAAGCTACTGGAAGAATTAAGCTATAAAAGGAACCGATCAAAGTATTTTTGGATTCATGCACATTCATACACACTTACACATATCCAATGCTGTACATCCTAACCCTGGTGCTGGTGTGGTCCCTTCGGTTATTTTCGTTGCCCCAGACGTGCCCGGACTATAAAAAGGTCCTTAATATTGATTTCGATAAGTATTTTGATCGGGAAATTTTTTACTTTATGGAGAGTTAAATAAATATTCATACAACGTCCATCCGCTCCTGGAGCGACGCACCTGCTTCTTCCCACAGCCGTAGTATCGCATCGTCCAGGTACTGGGCCGTCTCCGAGAGCAGCGCTTTAAATGGTACAAAAAGTCTGGGCTAACACCGATGAATACATCAATTTGGCGTGGATGAGAACATTCTAAATGTGGAATCGATAAACTTTTATTTGACTACCAAAACAGCATGTTTATGATGTTGTTGCCCTTAATAATTTACAGGATTTATGCAGGGGCAACACTATTTCTGGCTTCAGGTAAGGTTAGATTTTTACCCGATTCGCACGAATTTATTTTATTGATATAATTGTATTTTAACTACGATGTTACCATAAAAATTTATGGTAAAATGCGAGGGTGGATCGGTGTAACATAATTTGTACTCAATTGGTGTGAGCGGATATTGTTGGTTGGCCGTAATGGGTGTTTGAACGAATGTGGTTAATGCGAGTGGTTGGAGATAAGAGGATTGTACAACCAATTGATACAACTCATGAGAATAATATGATGGAGTGAAAGAAATATGGCGTTATAATAACGAAAATGTGCTGGTGTAATCAGAACCCATCTTGTTCTTAATCCTCTTTAATCCCTCATAGGACATAAAGCGGAAACAGTTGCCCTCCAGCGGGTTCTGTTTTGTCGTAAGCTTTGAGCCCCGACCAGGATCTTCCAGATGTTGCGGCCTATGCTAGTAGGGTTCTCCTCCACGTTGTTGTAGGTCTTCCGACTCGACGGGATGTTTATGGATTCAAGGGCCTGTTTGGCTATATTCTCGTTTTCGGCAATAATACTACTGAGGTAGCAGAATTTATTTATCAATTCCACGTCAAGGTTGATGATGTCTATGGTCTAGCAAACAGACATCATCGACGTAGTCAAGATCCTTAAGGCGGTTCACCAAACCGCATTGTATGCCCTCTGTTCTACTATCTAGAGCGCCGACAAGGATGTCGTTTGTTACTATAAGAAATAGTAATGGCAAAAGTAGGCATCCTTGTCGTATTCCTGAACTCACCTCTGTCGGACAATTTTCCATTTGTGAAGAGCTCTGCATTTCGAATTGTTCTACAGGCTTTTATCAATTCTATTATTTTATCAGCCCGGTCACGTTGCCGTTGTGCCTACCATATAAAGCTCCTATTGACCAAGTCGAACCAGGTTGTGTCCGAGATCGAGTGTTGCTAGTTTCTTTGAACATAACCGATGCATGTTTCCGCTGCAGTTATAATAGCGCCATTTGTAGTACTCCACAGCTCTTCAATGTTAAGGGCTTAAGGCGTGTTATAGTTTCCCAGCAAATTCTCGCCTTTTAATGCTCTCCCGCAGAAGGTCTAAGTTAAATCGTCTACGGTTTATGGCATCGCGTTGGTCGTTTCTGATTGCGGCGATTTTGAGGCGAATAGTTGCTACTATCTAACGGTGGTCACTTCCAGTATCCGCTCCTCTAAAGCTCCTGATATCCTCTAGAGTAGTTCTTCATCTGCAGCTGATGGCGTCCCGGGTCTCATTGTGTATCTTCTTATGGCAAAAGTAGTCAAAGAAATATTTTATGTTTGCATGTCTCAACTGAGCCACGGAAGTGGTAAATATTTCTCAGCCCTGCTGGGAAGTGTGCCTTCTGTGTTAGAAGGGAAACTCTATATATGTATATATTTATATGTATATATATATGTATGTATGTATGTGTATGCATATATAGATTTTCATCCTTAGCTGAAAAGTGCGCCTTCTGTGCTAGAAGGGTTAACTCTTGCTGATAAAAAAAAAAATCTCACCATTCACTATCAGCAATGGGTTATGCATTGATTTCCAATTGGTTGCTCAAGGCCGGTGTTGTTGGGGCCGATTTGTATATTTAGGTCACCCACTAAAACAATGATCTCTACCCTTGGAATAGACCGATAAGCCGCATTTAGTCGCATATAGAACTCGTCATTGACGTCATCGTCTGCGTCTTCAGTTGGAGCAAAGCATTGGACTACCGTAATACTCCTTAGTCTTGTACGCAGGGACACGGTAATAATCCTTGATGACCAGCTAATGAGGCTGGACCTGGCTTCTTTGGTGAGTACTACGGCAACATCTGGTCTCGCTAATTCCCATGGCCTTATAGCGGTTCATCTCGTTGAGGACTTCATCCAGCCGTCCATCAGCAGGCAGTGTTCTTACAATCCGTGATTTAATTCGTGCCCTGGTTCGAAAAGCAAAGGTCCTCGTCGTGTTGTCCATCCGGCTCCGATTCATTGTTTGCCGATTCGTTGCAATGGTGTTTTTTATAGATGCGGGTTACTGACCCTCAGCCCAACCGACTTAAAAATCTGTTTTGTGGCGCAGAGAGCTCGCCATTCGCCCGTCACCCGTTAGCTCCTTTCGAAGAAGTACTCCACGGGCAGCGCGGGGAGGTGGGATTAGGACTTGCTAACAGGTCTGCTAGGTGTTCGTCTGCAGTGACTCTTCTCGGGTTTTAATAGAAGTGACAAATCGGATGGCATCACCTTCCGAGGTCTTTGTTAGGCGTTCGTCCCTCACAGTTAGCCTATTCCTATTAACTAAGTTTTGTATTTTATTCTGGACCCAAAGCTCTCACTGAAGGTTCCACATCGAAGAGAAGAAAAAGAAAAAGTATTAAAGCCTTCAGGTATGATTTCTGAAGCCATACGTGGTTCGTTGGCTATAGATAGGTATGACTAGACTAGAGCCGACTAGTGCGGCCTTGCAAAAGCGTATATGTAACAAATCTAAATTAAGCCAAGTCCAAAGAAGTAATGAGAGCTCTATGAACAACCCCTACTGAAGTAATGAACGTATGTAATTTTCAATGTACTGGCACGAGATCTGTATTCTGCAGGGCCTAGGGGCTATGGAAAGGGAGCTGCTGGGTAGATAAAAAGTATGGACACGCCAATATACTGTGCTCTCTACCACTTGGAATCGTAGAAAAGTACCAAACATCGAAACTAAATTTCAACTTTGGTTTCGGTGTTCCAGGAAAAAAGGCAGTTCAATTGGTCAATCCAAGAGCGGAAAACTTATACTGTGTGTGACGAAGCGACTTTTCTTGTAATATCACGTTCCAGGTGTAGGAATGCAATAAGCCTACAAAGACCTGGGCTAGGTCAGGCGCGGATTCAAGGAAGAAGTCACGGGGGTCATGACCCCCCCCCCCAAAAGCTCGCTACTTTCATCAGTCATGACATACCCCTTTCAATTCAGACGCCATCACCGAGCAACTATCTGTTCTAATTCTAACCAAATATTTTAGGTCCAAATCGAATTTCTCACACAGATCAATGACGGTATATGCCACTGCCACTTCAGTAAATCATCGGAACGAATCCGTACCTTTAGTACATCCTCGGAACGAATTGCTTGGTATGCAACCAAATTACCAAATTCCACTCTATAGCGAAGAGTGCCCTGAAGTTTCTATCATTTGCCACCAGACTTTTACTTTTCTGTCAGTGTCACGATTATAGAGAGGTTCATCATCCCTACAAATTGTCCACATAAAGAAATATTCTGCTGACATCGATCTCGATTTTCTTTTACTTGTACGACACTTGGTTGACCACTTCAGTTGCTGGGTTATGGAAAATCTGAAGGAAACCTTTCTCAGCTTCTACCACCCTCTGATGATATTGGTTCCGTTGGTGATATGAAAGAGTTCCATTTTATCCAAGTAAATCGTCGATGCTTTCAGTGTTTCGCTTTCTTCGCTTCCTTTTAATTCCGTGACCCCCTCCAAAACCAAAATCTAGATTCGCGCCTGGGCTAGGTACAGTAAGCGGCTGGGAGAGGAATAAGCAAGAAAGGCAAATGAGAATTTTCTTGCAGTTGTCGGGTTTTGGCTAGGATCAGAAACTGTGTATCTGGAAAACTCTTCTTAGATGATTTGGGAGAGGTTTCGACGTTTAAGATAGGAGATATGATTCAGTACTTGAATACGACAGGCTGGATCTAAAGTTTCTCTAGGTGTTATGTATGGAGTTACGTGAGGTCTAGTGCTGTCACAGAATGATAGTGATTTGCTTCTTGGTCCTTGGTTCTTGGACGGGTCTGTCACCTAGACCTGGCCTAACTTCTTCAGATGGTTGAAGGCCCAGCGATTGTGACTCGTTCTTACAGAGATTATTCTAAGCTATGACACCTGTTCCTTACTGTGTGTTGCTACATCTATATCTATAAAAATCTCGTGTCACAGTGTTTGTTACCGTACTCCTCCGAAACGGGTTGACCAATTTGCATGAAATTTTTTGTGTATATTGGGTAGGTCTGAGAATAGGTCGTAGGCTATTTTTTATACCTTTAACCAAAAAAACAGCTGCAAAATCCAAACAAAAATGGTAATTTTAGGAATTTTCACTTCATTTTAGTTTCAATAGCTTCATGGCCTACCTATTGTTTGACAAATGTAAAATTGTCATTAAATTGAATCATTACATTTAATGAAAATTTCAAATTTACGCAGCTGTCAAACAATAGGTAGGCCATGACGCTATTGAAACTAAAATGATCCATTGCGGCCGTCTCAAGAGGGCGGTGTACCACTTTCTTCACAACCACCTCGACATGGGTATCAAATGAAAGAGTATGATAAGTAGAATACAATAAGCAATGTAGTATACAAAATATATCTTTAGGCGACGTGATCCTATAATTTATAACTACTCATTTTCTGGTGAGGGTGTCCCCCGTGTTAATTTTGTCAAAGATTTCGGGATTAGATTTGACACCAAGCTAGACTTCTCTACTCATATCAACTATATTTCTTCCAAGAGCAGCTTAGTCTTGGGTTTTATAAAAAGGTGGTCCAAAGAATTTAACAGCACCCTGATCACTAAACACCTCTACATTTCCCTTGTCAGACCTTTACTTGAATATGCGTCCCAGGTTTGGTCTCCTCACTATTCTTCGCATGTTGGAAAAATTGAGTCGGTTCAACGTAGGTTCGTTCGATTCGCATTGAATCACCTTCCTTGGGAAGACCCTTTAATTCTTCCACCATATGAATACCGACTTAAGTTACTCAACTTAAACTCTCTCCACAAGCGTCGTGAGGTGGCCGATGTTGTTTTCGTCCACCAGCTTCTTAATGGACGTGTCGACTCAGGTTTTCTAAGGCGCCGTGCGTCGTTTAGAGAGAGCCGATACAATCTGAGAGGACCACCGCTCTTACACATCAACTCCTCTAACACCAATTATGGCCGATTTGAGCCTGTAAATCGCATGTTCATTAATGTAAATAAAAATATTAATGTTTTTAGCGTAAGCACTAACAAAGAGCTGCTTAAAAGGAGTCTATTTGTTGTCTCATGACTGTTTATGTGTTTCGCATGCAATTTTTATTGGTACTTAATCTTTTAGGTTTGCATGTCTCAGCTGAGCCACAGCAGTGGTAAATATTTCTCAGCCCTGCTGGGAAGTGCACCTTCTGTATTAGAAGGGAAACTCTATATATGTATATATATACATATATATATTTATATATGTATGTGTGTGTATATATATATAGATTTTCATGCTTAGCTGTAAAGTGCGCCTTCTGTGCTAGAAGGGTTAACTCTTGCAAAATAAAAAAAAAAAAAAGATCCATGGCGGCCGTCTCAAGAGGGCGGGGTACCACTTTCTTCACAACCACCTCGACATGGGTATCAAATGAAAGGGTATGATAAGTAGAATACAATAAGCAATGTAGTATACAAAATATATCTTTAGATCCATGGCGGCCGTCTCAAGAGGCCGGATTACCACTTTCTTCACAACCACCTCAACATGGGTATCAAATGAAAGGGTATGTTAAGTAGAATATAATAAGGAATGTAGTACACAAAATATATCTTTAGATCCATGGCGGCCGTCTCAAGAGGGCGGGGTACCACTTTCTTCACAACCACCTCGACATGGGTATCAAATGAAAGGGTATGATAAGTAGAATACAATAAGCAATGTAGTATACAAAATATATCTTTAAATCCATGGCGGCCGTCTCAAGAGGCCGAATTACCACTTTCTTCACAACCACCTCGACATGGGTATCAAATGAAAGGGTATGATAAGTAGAATACAATATGTAGTATACAAAATATATCTTAAGATCCATGGCGGCCGTCTAAAGAGGCCGGATTACTACTTTCTTCACAATCCCCTCAACATGGGGATCAAATGAAAGGGTATGATAAGTAGAATACAATAAGCAATGTAGTAGACTCAATATACCGATTCATGGCGGCCGACGCAAGACCCATGTTCTTTGAGGCATTTCATCTATGTAAAATTCATATCTCGAAAAATATTAAGTCAATGGATGGTTTTTATTGTTTACTATTGACTTATGGGTGCAGCGTAGGCGCACCGGGTCCCAGCTAGTATCTCTATAATCCTCTTCTTTATTGTGTATACCTTGCATCATCTTAACACAAAGATCTTTCCTTTTGCTTCTACCTTACCCCTATCTTGCTCATTTCAAAACTTCATAAGAGGAGTGCAAATTAAACCGATTAAGTTGATAGCGCAATAAATAAATTGTCAAAGACGTATTCCCGATGGATTTTAAATCTTTTCACAAAAACGCTCGTTATGTAAATAAAGTGCGTCTTCGCCACATCAAAAAGCTATTATTAGACTCGTTTTAATGACACTAAAAATAAATTCTCGCTAGGTTTTTGATGAGATCCCTTAATCCGACAATAAACGAGAAAATTCGGTCCCAGTCCATTCACCCGATTTAGGTATTATCGATTTTATCTGGATGAAAGACGTGTGCCACCACCACCACACCAACTCGATTATCCTGCGAGACTTTTATCACTTTTTGTTCATTTAATCGCAATTTAGAACACAGCCAGCCCCAATCCGATATGGAGAAAGTCCACGGATTTGCCCCATCAAAGCCCATGGTGGCCGCACAATTGCGGGAGTTAATGCAAATTTCGTTCTAATTAACAGCAAGTGGCATTTTAAATCGTCCTGTTTGCCCCGCCAGGACTCCCAGTCGTAAAGTCTTATTAGACAAAGTGGATTTCGGTGAGTAACCGATTCATTTCAATTAAGTCCTGCGTATTTCCTGATTTAGGTGCCAGCCAGTTGCCTAGGTGGGCCGCATTTATGCCTGGTAATTGGATTATAGTATTTTTTTTGTCGAAGTATCCCCCGCGGTGGGGGTGGGCGTAGGGGTATAATGGTGGTTATTTTCATTAGTTATTGCACCAATTCAACCGCACGAAGATATTACATCGAGGATTTTCTCCGGCTGTAGTTGCTGACGTTACATTATGCCCAGATGTTGGCAGTTGAAGTGTTTCTATAACGGGAGAGCACAGGATTCCCCGGGGAAAATCAATAAAAATTTCGAATCCTTAAGACTTTCTTGAAATAAGAAGAAAATCCTTCCCAGGCCAATTGTTGTCCACTTGAGCAGCCCCAAAGATTTTCGTGGGGCAAAGCCTCCGCGGGGGTGGGTTCATATTTCAGAAGTACACCAGCAGCAGTTAAGAATCGAAAGCTTTTCCTTTTCGCGCTTTTCCACATCCAATTATAAAACTCTGTCAATTGTAATTAGAGTGGGGATAAGAAATGACAATTCTAGGGAAAGTTCAGTGTCTTAAGGATGGACTGTGGCTGCTGAACAGCGGCTTGTGCAGGAGAGCTGTAAAAAGTATTGTTATATCTGAGGCAGACAAACCTTAAGCTCTTATCCTTGTCACACCCCGCACCAACCCCCACCCCCGGCATCCCCTCCGTTACTGTCAGTATTTTTTGTGTTAAGGCTCGTCCTTGCTCAATACTCCAACATTTTTTCACAAGGCCTCCTTCTTTACTGACGACTCGTGCCCATTTTAGCTTCCTGGTCTTAAAGATGGCTCCTTCCCCTCTCTCGCGGCCTCACTATGAAAAGCACAAAAAAGGTCAAGAATGGGGCCGAAGGGTGAGACCTGAGATGGAGCTTCTTCCTCTCTTAAAGAGGGCGGGTTTTTTTTCTGCTCTCCAAAAAGGGGTGGGGGGTGGTTGGTTAGTCAGCTTACGACTTTCTGGTCTGTAGAATTGCGATGAGATGGTGTGGTAGGTACTTAAAAGTGCCGCGGGGGTGGCTTAACAAACTGAGCGCGAAAACCAGCCAGCAGCTGTATGGTAGGTCAAAAACGGGGTGGGAATTTAATTCAACGTTTTATGAGGTTCATTAAAATTTGCTGAGTTCTCCCTTTTATGGATCGCGATATCTTCTAGTTATCCTTTAGCAAAAAAAAGGAAACAAAACCAACTGTCATATTGCTGTGAGGACTAAACGATTATACCATTTAGGGATAATAAAAACTTCCAATCAACGATTGCCGAACGATTGATGAACTGGAAGCTAATTGATTGACAAGTGCAGATAGAATGGACATTTACAGTCGCCAGATATTGCGTTATTAATTGTTTTTATTGTAATGATAATATAGTCAATTGTCTGTAATAAATTCTGCTTTTGACCCTGAAAATGCTTATCAGCAATAAATTCCGCTCGGTTAATTATTACATTCCTCAATTTTTCTTTTGGAATATGGCAATTATCATATCTGAGCGATTGCATTGTTCCAAATATTTGGAAAAGAGAACTGATGTCTTGAAAGCTCGAATCACAAATCGTCCCTCCACTCCCTGGAAAAAGACGAATGCCCAAAGAGGATGCCAGAAAATGTATAGACTTTGGTTCCACCTCCAATAGTTATGTATAATACGTCGTTGGATAGGTCTTTTTGAGCTGAATATAAGTTACTACGGCACCTAGTTCGAAATCTTTGTGCGTTCTGAGTAATACGGTCAAAACTATACAGATAGAGTTTTATCATCACCCTGTATTTTTGTAGTCGAATAACCAATTTTCATGAGATACCAACGAACTCAGCCTATCCACTATCTATAATGGAAAAAGTAATGGTGCTACCAACTTTTGGAGTTATGAGTCGTCAAAGTCGAACTTTTGGGTTTTTTTTAACAAAAATGTCAACTTCACCTAAAAAATACTTCACACTAAAGTGGTACGATTTTTCAGCTACATTGGATTAATATAGGACCCAACATCTGCATGGAGGTTAGTTGCACATGGTTACTGCGGAGTCAACTGAAAGTCGATATTTACTTTCTCGCTTAATACAAGAAGAGGCTCTACCTACGTGGTAATACCAGCACTTGTCTAACCATCTCGATACAACAAGAATATCTATCCACTGATCGCGATGTTCTACTCAACTTGTACACAAACTACCATGAGCAATGTCAAATTTCTTTACAACAAGAGTAAGCAAGGACATTTCAGCATATGCGACTCATGTAAGATCACTACATGTGCGGCAGCTTCAAAGATGAAACGAATAAGTAGGTATTATTCCACATAACAATCCGCTTCTCCCATAGTAAAACCCATTAAAACTCATTACTTTGAAAAGACAATCTTATCCGAAAACATAAGGCTCGTAGTAAAAGAGCATACTACAATTGTGGCGTTATGAGAGGTAAATTAAAAAATTTCTTCATTGGCGCAAAAATCGTGCAATTTAAATGTATAGATCTTTTCAAACTCCGTGACATTTATCACACTTGTAAAAAGCTCTCAAAAATGTTTTAAAGCTTGGGAAAACTTCATTTAACTCCTCCTGTCAAATCACTTGATGTTATTTCATCCGTCGCGACTGCGTATTTTTTTATGTGTCAGTTGTAAGCTCAGGAATCACCCTTTGTACTACCAGTCCGTTATGTCGTTTGTCAAGCCATGGTGGTCTAGCAGTAAGCTTAGCACGGCACGGTGGTGGTTTTCAAAAGACACAATCCATGTTTCTCCTTTGCCATCACTAAACTATTCCTATAAAAGAAAAATATTTGGCAAGTAAACAAATTAAAGCCCAAATAGCCTACTATAAGTTCTTTTTAAAGGCAACCATGTCGTTTAAACTTTTGTTTCATAACGATGACGATGGTCTTACTAGCTCTCACATACATATGTATATTAGAGACTTACATAGGTTTTCAACTCTGACTTCTTAGCAATGATCGGAAACAAAGTTCTGCGGCAGCGATGTGGGTTGCACCTACGAGTGATGGCCAGGAGGACCAGAGCTTAAAGGACGTATACATCAACAAAGTTTTACAGCTTTAAGTATTTGAAACATACCACCTATGGCGGAAAAGGGTAATCCTTGATTCTCTGATGATGTTTACGGCTCTCTATCACAAATTAAGTAGTTCTTACCCCAATCCAATATTTTTTCTCTAGCCACTTAAACTAACACTTTTTAAGGAAACCTAGTATTTTAACATCTAAAACCTTTTTGCTTTATTTATAACCCCAACCCGAAACCCATTTACAGAATAGAAGAAGAAAAAAAACCTCCCATAAACCCTGCAACAAATTATTCTGATTTGATTGCTTCCAAATAAAACCCTGCAGTCCCCACTATTAATCCTGAAAAGACAATCAAATCCGAGCGGCGCACAGTGGTCTGAAATCCCCAAAACCTGGACAAAATTAATTTACTACCGTAAGAAAAATTATTTTTTTATGAAAATCGGTATATGGGGGTTTTCGGAGACGCTGAGTAAGAATCCGTTATCAGATTTTCAAAAAACAAAATGGCGGATCCAATATGGCGACCAACTTTATGAAAAATTAAGCAAATTTGATGAAAACCGGTATATGGGGATTTTCGCGGTCGCTGAGTAAGAATCCGTTATCAGATTTTCAAAAAACGAAATGGCGGATCCAATATGGCGACCAGCTTTATGAAAATTTAAGCAAATTTGATAAAAATTGGTATATGGGGGTTTTCAGGGTCACTGAGTAAGAATCCGTTATCAGATTTTGAAAAAAAAAATGGCGCATCCAATATGGCGACCAACTTTGTTCATATTTAATTGAATTGAATGAAATTATGCAATAATGGCTGTTCGGAGTAGCTAATTATTAATCCGTCATTAGATTTTTACTAAACAAAATAGTGGATCCAATATGGCGGCCAATTTTGTTTTTTTGAATTAAATGAAAATCTGTAATAAGGACGTTTTGTGGTTGCTCAGTAATAATTTTTAACGAAAATGTACTAGAATTGTTAATGAAAATAAACTTTTTTTTATTTAATTTAACAATTATTAAATTAATTTTAGATGCAAACTTTTTTTCATATTCAAATACATTCGGTTTTATTTGTTGCAAAGATTTGTTATAAATACTTTGTTATAAAGATGAAAAAAAGTTAAAGTTAATATATAGCGCCTGAATAGGACGTTCAAAACTATACGTTGAGCAAATATGTAGTATATCGTGGATTTTTCTATTTCTTGTTGAGGGGTGCCTTTGCCGGCACTGCGACCTATTTATTTGGTCTATTGTGCCATCCCCGTCTTTAAGAACCATCAAGCTTAAGGCTTCTAATATAGCCTAAAACTGATTTAGGATTTCTGTCCCAAATGTCCCTGGGGGTACGGAAGTCCCGATGGAGGAGGCCCAATCTCGTCCTCGCTGTAGCCTCACAGTCGCACAGCAAGCGCTCCGCAGCTTCGGGAGCTGCTCCGCAGAACCGACAGCTACAATCAGCCGCCAGACCTATTTTGTTTAGACGGTAGTTAAGCGAACAGTGGCTCGTCAAGAGCTCTATTATTATTTTTAGCCCCCACCTGTTGAGATGTAAAAGTTTTCCCGCTTTAGCTTTATCGATTTGGATGAATCTTTTAGCTTGACGAGCACCCTGGGTGTTTGTCCAGCTATGAAGAGCTGGTCGATTTTTGATGGCCGTTCTACCGTGCTAGCTTGCTAAGCTACAGAAAGGTTCCGGACCGATAGGTGATGAGTTTGCGCCTACTCTAGCCAGGCTGTCGGCAATTTCATTACCAATGTGACCTTCGTGGCCCGGAATCCATATCAGCGTGACACTGTTGTTCCTGCTTAAGAATTTCGGAGATCGGAGACAATCCAGGACAGTCTTTGATGACACCCTGTGAGATTTAATGGCCAGCAATGCAGCTTGACTGTCGGAGAAAATAACAATGTTAGAGCTATTTGGAGCTCTATTAAGACTCTATACAAGTCTGAGCACACACCTGGATGGCAAGTATTTCGGCCTGAAACACAGTGGGGGTAGTGCCCAGAGACATGGATATTTTACTCTATCGTGGATAGAATGGCATGGAGCAAGCAGGAGCAGCTGATTTTTTTATATGTTTTGCAGAGATGATTAATAAACAATTACATGCGTATTACTTAGTGGAAGTCGATGGAAGTTTGTACTTAGCCATCAATTTATAAGCCGAATCGTTAATTAAATCACCACAATTTACTACATATTTGATCATAAATAAACAATACAATTATTTATTTATGTTCATTTCAATAACACAGTATAATTGTACTTACTTTTAGGAGAAGAAACCTTTTTACAGAAAAGGAAACGGGCAAACGTACTGCAATCTACACGCAAAAACGTAGCACGTGCTTTTGCTCCGAGAGAACGTGCTGCGTGTAGCGTGTTCGACACTCACTTTCCAAATGGAATACAAAAGAGGTTTCGAACATCTGCCTCTTGCCAAGGGCCTTGAAATACTCCAGGGGGGCCACTATACCTAACCCACGCGAAAAAAGTACCTAAATAAAAACTTTCGTTTTGGTACTTTTGTCCAGGTTTTGGGGATTTCAGACCACTGTGCGGCGTATTTCACCACAACAACAATTGACTTCACTGTTAGTATGATAATGGAGCACTAAGAGATCGTTCCATTGTGCGTTAGTACGCCGAGACTTGAGCTACAAGGACACTATAGTTTTTGACAGAAACGCTTTGGTGCTGCTGTGGCCAGATATGTAGGAGGAAAAACATCCCTTACGTTGGCGACGGCACCGACCCTTAAGTCATTAATTAAGTCTATAAGTTTCTATTTATTCCCAGCGTTTGCACGGACCAAGCCCAGTGCCTTTGCGAAAATTAATTGAGGTTGTGTCACAAGTGATATTGCATTAACTGAGGACTGTCAATGAAGGGAAACCTTTTGGGAACGGAAAAAAAATTGCGGATCGAAATTATTTTCCCCGAGATTTTCGAATTGGAAAGCATTTTTGTTGGGGGTGTACTATTCTTTTTTCACAACAACGAAGTTTTATTCCATTCTAAATTGATGATGTCATTGTATGAGCCGAGATGGTATAGATACTCAGAATCGATTTTGTTGTGATATAAATTTTTGTATATATGTACGCGAAATTACAATATTCCTGCTGCTGAAGAGAAAGAGAGAGTAGTTATACATATTTGAACCTATCTTTTAGTGCCCACTAAAATTTCAAATTGATGTTTTAAATCATTCTTTCGTGACCTTCAGATTTGTTTTACAGAAAAAAGGATGGTCTATCCTCTATATTCTGAAATCAAAACCATTCTTTTAAATTGAGTTGCGAAATGATATGTCTAGTCAGTCGTTTTCTCTTTTATGTGTTCTCGTAGCTGTATCTTCAATAAACCAAGAACAAGATGAAATTTTACAAGGTTTTTTGGTTATTTCCATATCCACCATCAGAAATAAAGGGTTAAATGAATGAAGGGAAAACCAGATAAAAGTTTGTTTATAATAAAAATATTCATAAATATTGGCGGAATTTCTAGAAAATCCATTTAACTTGTGTCAGTTGATGGGAATTGTCTTGTTTAAGCATGCATAATACTGCGAAAACGAAGTCAAAGTTCTACTCCAGCATGCCATAGACCCCAACCTATCCTATTCTCCTTTATATTAGCCTTCAAACCTAGCTTACTCCTAGATATTGCAACATCATTTCAACGACAAGACAAGGGTGACTCATAAGCTTGATTTTTTCACATAAAAAAAATTGTCTGACAGCTCATGACGTAAAGCATGATTGTTTGACGCTTCTTCTACTTCATCTTTAGCAATTCAAAAATTAATATCTTTTTTTTTATTAGTCTAAGCTCAGGTGTCACCCTTTGTACTACCAGTCCATCATGTCTTACACGTCAAGTTCAGGTGTGTGGTAGTAAGCTTAGCTCGAAGGATAGAGAAAGGATAAAATAGATTAAAGGGAGTCTGGGGGGTGCATGAAGAAATGGAGATGAACCTTGCGTTTGAACTTTTGGATGTTGTATGAGTTCGGGAAAACTGACTGTGGGAGGTTGTTCCACAGTGGAGTTGTTCTCGAAAAGAACGAATTTCTAAACTGATGTATGCGCGAAAATAAGGGTTGTAGATAGTGAGGATGGGCCGAAAGGGCTAGTCTTGTGTTGCGGGAAAAACATTGCCGTGGAGGCAGGAGGTTATATATTTCGGTGGAACAGTCGTTATGGTAGATGCGGTAGAATTTCATCAGAATTTCACCTCTACATTCCTGCAGTGACTTAATGAATCAATTGTGGAGCAAATGGCGAAGTCGCCAATGAGTTGGAGAGCGCGGTTTTGCACCTTGTCCAGCTACGCTAAGGTGGTACTCGGTGTACCTACCCAGAGATATTAGTTGAATCCGAGGCGGGGGCCGAATGTAGGATTTGTAGATTATAGCCCTGGCCGACGGCGGAAGGATCAAGTTGCATCTTTTAAGCAATCCCAAGCATTGTGATGCTTGTTTAGCGATTTGGAATTTGTGATTACTCCCACGCAGATCTTCAGTTAAAGTTATGCCTAGGATATTGAGGGATGGTTCAGCCATCAGTTCTAGACTGTCCACTTTAATGGAAGAAATTAAGGAGCGCATTTTCATAGAGAAGAGACAGTATTTTGTTTTCCGTGCGTTGAATTCAACTTGATTCTTGTGGCCCCAATCTAGAATCAGATTTATATCCCTGTTGATTGAAGTGGACATAAGTTCTCGATCAAGCAGACAATAGGGGTATTCATGATCTGTGTTATTTGTGTTATTTGTGTTATTCATGTTAAACAAATGTCATTTACTATGAGTTATTTTCGATTTAGTATAAATAACACGAATAACACAAATAACACAGATCATGAATACCCCTAATGTCTGGCACGTGCATATACGAAATACTACTGCCATACACAACAGAATGTCCAGCTTTAATATACAAAAAATGCAGTGAAATGCCAACGATATTGAGTGATGATTTTAATGTAAGTTTGGCCAAGCTAGAATCACAATCACTGATGCACTTCTTGGTTAGTAAATTCAAATTGAAGGCGTAATCTGTAATCCACATAGTATGTTAAAGCAATGGAATACAGTTGCATAACTTACATATATAATCTAGAAGTTCTACACTCGATTTCGCCTGGAATATAACTCATTTAATTAGTTCACATCAAAGGCAACAACCTAAATAAGATTCGAAAATATCTCAAATTTCCCCCTAAAACACACTGGGTACTTTGTTCTATCACCATTAGGCCAATTTGCAAACAACACACTAGCAGCCCGACTACCAATTGCCCTCTCTCATTTCGATTCACTCTATCACTAAGTTCAAATAAACAACACAATTGCCTTCACTTTTTCCTTTATCAACCCCAGGACTCTATGCAATCCAACCCTATGCAGGACTCCTTTGAGCTCTAAACCTACTGAAAAACCTTGCATGATAACATGGCCAAAGTTCTGCAAAATTGGTAGGTAGTTCAAAGGGTGTCTCCCGAGCTTTGTCTTTCAATGCAGCATCCGAGCAATTTGCATAAATCTGTTGTGATTGAACGTTTATCCAGGGTAGAGGTCAAGGAGAGTTTTTGGACCAATATTGGCTGCATATTACTTCCGGGGCTTAGTTTCCATAATCAATATTGTGCCAACGAAACGTGGCGCAACATTTTACAATATTTAGAAGGCAAAATTTGCTTTTACTAGCGTAGTTGCATGTTGTGTATGCAAATTTGTTTTGTTTTTATACAATGTTTGTCGAATTACTGGACAATTCGTTCATTTTAACTAATTTAGTTTGTGGTAAATGTTGCAAGATCTAGTTGAAAAATGAAACTGTGGATTTGACACCATGTAGCTAATGCTACATCAAAACAACTAATAGCTAGTAGCTAAGTAGCTAATCGAATCAAAACAACATCCTTAAATAGGCCAATTTTCATGCTACAACAAAAAGTAATACGAAAAAATCTCTTAAACTGAATGAAAAATCAACCAGCACGAAGGCACGCAGAGCCAGCAAATCCCCACTCTTAGATATCCCAAGCAGTGTAATATAATGCCAGAAACAAGACTTGAGCAGAGAATCCAATTTTGTATAAAAATCATTCAAGTACTTTTACCGTGCATGACGTAAGTTGAGGCTCCTATCAAAATCTTCCTTCTTCTGCAATATGAAAAGTTTGAAAAGGACATGAATTGATTCCTGAGCCAATCAGATATAATGCATACTTCATATTCATACAATACATCCTTCATGCATATTCTTCGTCCTTAAGTTCATCAGATAAAGTTTGTACTTCGTTGTTAATATTTTAACGATTTTGGCATCAATGTCATATGGCCCTTGAAATGAGACCTCCTTGGCATTCGTGCGCATCGAATGACGGATAATATTGTAGATTCTAAGGTTGGTCTTGTTAAACATTTATTAAAGGGATATGAATTGGATGTGTTTTAAAGTGGTTTATTGGACACGGTTTTATGGTTTTTATGCGCTCTGGCAAATTATTAGGTAAACTGCCACCACCCGAGTAAAAATAAAAATTGGCTTTACAAGGGGCGAACACCGGCCACTTGGCTTTGTAAGGGGCATATGACGGCCATAGAGTTTTAACTATTTTTAATGGGATCACATACGGCTCAAACTTGACCAAAAGATTTAAATGGCCAAGTACTGAGGTGTAGAAACGGGGAACTGGAACCAAAACCAGCAGCAATTTTAGTTCCATAAAGCAGAAGAATATGGTTTTGCTACTAGCCAGTATGAGCATTAATGGTACTGCTCATTCTAGCTAGTGAGGCAATTTCAACTCTATAAAAATTTTCCAAAGAACTGTCGTAGCAGAAAAGAGGGATGAAAATGTGGTAGAGCTTTTGCCATATGAATCAACTCTAGCTCGCTTGGCTCTGTTCAGCGAGGCCGAAATGCGAAAAGGAAAAAAGTCATCCCTCTACGATGTTTTTTCATTAGAGCTCATAGCAACTCTAGATCTAACCGAAAGAACCAATGTGGAAGACGGTGATTTCCTTCTCCATTACATGAAGTAGAAAGAGTCCTTCTAAATTTCTTCAATTTGCCATCAGTACATTGTCATAAATATTACGGTTAAAAGTCTACGGTGGCTTTTGATGGTACATTGTTGTAAGCATCACTTGCTAAGGAAGGCTTTCTTGCGACAAGTCTGGTTGACTTGCTTACCGGGAAAATGGCAGCAGTAGGGATTAAAACAACTGTTGGTACAGGGGATGCTGATGGCACTATTTTGAGATACGGTTTGGATAAAGCTGCTGTATATCAACGGCAGCAATAGTTGGGATAGCTCTCATGGGAATGACATCACCATCTGTACTTCATGAAGCAAACCAAAATAGTTTTCGGTGTGAGTTTTCGACGATTTGTGATGGATGTTTAAGGACATACTGTAGAGTTTGGTATCCTTAGTCTGAAGATCTTTTTTAACTCTCCCAGCGTGCGCCGTCTGAATTTGGTAGAATCGGCCATTTACATATAGAGTGAATGAATTTTTCTCTCGTACATCTCTCGGCAGAAGCTCATTGAATGGGGCCAATATTCCCTGATGATCTCCGTAATTCTGGCAATATTTCTATAGGGTCTATTTAGGGATTGGTCTTTCTTGTTGCAAGTGGGCAAGGTTATCTTAAAGGTAAAACTGGTCTCCAGTACGCTCAACTAATAGCATGTGCTTATCGTACAAGAAAGAAAAAAGAGTTTGCCCCGCCTATTGGGCTGCTAGCTACTTATGTAAATCTACGAACCCTAAAAAGAGGCGCCTTACTTGGCTAGGTAGTTGGCTTTCTCGTTTCCGTGATTCTAAAAGGTGATATACCTTTTTTAATAAGGTTTTTATGAAAAATCACGCATGAGTCTTTTCAATATTGTTTGTCATTTCGTCATGAAAAGACAAAGCCCATCACAATGTCTACACATTATTCAAGAGAAAAAAGAAGATCCACTGTTTTCGACCAAAATTTTGTTCAGTGATGAGGCCCTATTTCTGGATTAATGGCTACATCTATAATCAAATTTGCCGTATTTGGGCTGAAGAGCAAGCTAAAGTGCATCCAAACGAAACGAAGATTTGGTGTGGCTTATGTGGTGGTGGAGGCATCGATCCATATTTCATCAAAAATATTTATTTTTCATATAAAATATTTGCAATTCCATCAAATCAATCAAAT
Source organism: Thereva unica (assembly GCA_949987705.1). Classification (NCBI taxonomy): domain Eukaryota; kingdom Metazoa; phylum Arthropoda; class Insecta; order Diptera; family Therevidae; genus Thereva; species Thereva unica. The sequence continues at coordinate 83,353,697 of OX465285.1, forward strand.
ACTTATGCAAATATGTTACGAAAGGAACTGACATGGCTATTTTGGGTGTTGCTAATGCAAATACCAACAACGAAATAGCGATACGGCGTTTTTCCCCTTCGATATTCAAAAAAGATATCCAACTGTAGTTTCAAAATGGCCCACGTGTATGTTTTCCAACGGATAATGCTGCGCAAAGGGCTGAACGACCACTATCCACCCCATTAACATTAAGTTTCTTTTTCTTCTCGATCTGTGAAGCTGATGAATTTGCAAGAACTTTACTTTACTCTGGAATGCCACGCATCGTGCACCATATTACACTTGGAACCAAACTTGGAACTTGTTAATGTCCGTGGATCGACGTGAAGCTTGAAGAACAGTCCGATTTTAAAGGTCAGACCTAAGTGGGAATTCGAAGTTTCATATCAATGTATGAGAGTGACCAAAATGGAAGTAAGTAGAAGCTACATCTACTTCAGTGAAAGTAACGTCTAATTCGCTTGTTCGTAACTTTTCATATAGGTTTGGTAAGATGGAAGCATTCAATTACAATAAATATCACTATTACAGCATGCACCCCAATTTTGCGAATGGTCTGGTCCAATAGTCTGGTCCAATGCCAGGACCTGGGATATGCTGTTCCAATGGCAATAGCTCCGCCAGAGTCACTTGGCGCTGATGTGGATGGGAAATCTTCGATCTCAAAATTTTTACAGCTTTCTTTATTTCGATATGATGGGTTCCACGAGGCGCACCGGGTTCCAGCTAGTTCATACATACATATATATTTTTCGATAACGATTAACTATCTTGCACTAACGAGTTTAATACAAGATGTTAGTGGGAAGAAGATGTCAAGAGTAAGGATAGGGAATTGCTGTAAAGAGATAAGAAAAGAAAAAGGAATGTTATCTGCGATAGAAAACGGCAAGAAACATAGCATTGCGTGGAATCGAACCAGAAACCTCTGAAATGGTAATCAGGCGCCTTAACCTCCACGGCTAAGTTTACGAGGACAACGAATAGAAAACTTTTGCTGTTCTCCTATAACAAAAATTAAATACTGTAACAGCATAATGGCGCGATATAAATAGTGGGCGCCACTTATGCGAGGTGTTACCCCCTTAGCCACAAGCCCGGAAGAGCATGGCCAAGGAGCCAACACCATACATAAGAAATGAAAATAAAATCCGGAACTCCTACGCCGGCCACACGGAGTTATCTAGCTCGCCGGAGGGGTCGTGGGGTGTGTGGCCGGGGCTTACCGCGGGTGGTTCACCACTTACCTGTGTCTGTGCAACTTTGACTTCCGTCCATCATTCTCCCGGCATCGCCTGAGCCGCATCACCCTGAAAAGGAATGACCCCCTCCCTCAACCATTCCACCAGAAACAAATTTAACGCATGGTCATTTTATTAATTACAACCATTTAATCATCAGAACAACAATTACAAAGAATAACCATCAACCACGACTATAATTTATAATTCCTTGTCCACTATTAAAATTAAATGAGCAAAGTCAACAATATTAAGGTTTCATTATTATAGTTACATAGATATGAGCTCAAGATAAAAAGAAAACGCACAGTACTGGCCAATACTCCTCGTTTTGTACATATGTGATTACAATCAATAGAATCACTTAGAGTAAAATCAACGTTCCTGGAACCAACAAAGAAGAAAATAGATCCGACAAGGAGCAACACGAATTCACAAATAATTATCAAGAATATTATAAATATTATAAATGTAATACTAACTACTATTTAAAATTATTATTTTAGTAATGAATATTTTTTCTGGTTTTTTTTTTTTTTTAATTAAAGCAAAAAAAGAAGTTTTGATTATTTTATTTTGTGTATGTTTTGTTTGTTTTATTATCTATGATCCAGCTGTTGTGGATGCACTATAGGTGTTGCTTAATTACCTGAAGTTCCGTATTTATACTAGTGTGATAAGTATCATCTAATTTTCATCAGCTAATTGTTCTATTTAAAACATTTTCGAGTGACTTTGGATAAGCTTCTGTCTGTTCTCCATCCCCCTCGGTCTTCTGATCTTAAACCATTTCTCTACCCGTTTTTCCCGTGTTTTCTGAAATTTTGGGTGACAGATAAACGAAGAATTAGAAACACCGGGTCCTTCCCCTTAAATAAATAAAACAGTTGGTACAGATTAACACCAATCCGCACTTTTCCTGTTAAAAATTCCAGCTACATAAAACACCGAAACCTGCATATCCGGTTCCATAAACTAAAGCAATTTTTGTATTGCTGTCCCCTTCGGTACCTCTCCAAACTCCTTTCCTATTTGTTAATGTTTTGGTTGGGCCTAAATCCTTCTTGTATTTTCGACTAGAATTCACAGCACCAAAATAGTCACCAAAATAGTCCGGCTTGATGATAATTCGACACGAACTGGTATTTTTGTTCAAATGAACTGAATAATGACGGTTTTTACTTCAGCCAGTCTTAGGTGTTCCTAACGGATTTTTTCCTGTTTTATTTTCTTTTTAATTTTCCCGAACATCAACTTTTTTCCCGGACCAAAAATCTTTTTCAGTCCATTTTTTCATACGTCAAAATTCGAACTCCTATTTTCTATTTTTTCTCATTTTCTCCCCGCCTACCTTTTTGTTCCCAACCAACTACTCGATTTTCTTCCCCACAGTAATTTTTAGTCAGGTAGATATTTAGGCAAAACTGACCGTTACATACTAAGTACTAGTAATGTATCCTATCATCATGCTTCCATGAACAATGAAGACTGATAAATGTGATTAACACTTCATTATATTAAAATATTTCCATAGCGGGGAGTCAACTGAATAAACTTTTATATTGAATTACTGCATTAAAACTCCCTCAGGATATTTTATATACAATTAGCTCCATGTAACAATTTTTAATTACAGTATAATAAATTACATTAAAAAATGTGTATTTAATAAGCACATTCAATTAGCACTTGGTTTTCCAGCTGCCTGAGGCATGAGTAAATATATAATGGAATAAATCAATCACAGTAAATGAAAGGAGCAAATAATTACAAGTGGTATAAAATGTTGGAGGGGGGGGGGGGGTTGTTGTTAAAATACATATGTATTTTTGTATTTTTGTTGTAAACTTTTAACATAATTTTGTAATTCTTCGTATAAAAATTTATTTAGATTTTATTAGCTTCACTTGTAACAATGTAATAAAATTTTGAAAGTTAAATTTGAATCAACTTCCCGATTTCCGATGGAGCTGAAATTTTGCATACACCTTTAGTTTGGATGACAATGCAATCTGACCATTTTGTAAAAAAAAAAACCCAGATGGTGGTTCCAAAAAGGGGCCCAATTTTTGCAGTTGTGCTCCGTGGCCCTCAGACATGGGTATCAAATGAAAGGATATAACAAGTACAATACAATTAGCTGTGTGGCGTCAATCCAAATTCAAAATGGCGGCAAAGACAAAATTGCGGAACACGTATAATAGACTGAAAAGGAAAAAATATAACCAATCAACGGCAAATTTTGCACATATTCGTAGTTCGCGTGATACTTATTGTGTATAAATTATAAATTGAATAGTTGAGTTGTGGTTGAGTTGAAAATAAAAAAGCACTACACATTACAATAAATCACAGAGATGCTAATGTTAACTAAATTTGTTGCTGAGTCGAGCTCAGTCGACCTTAACTAAACTCGATTCTCGTTTACATGTAGTTGGAACCGAATTGAAACTGAGTTCAAATCATCATGTATAAAGGGGAGTTTACATCCCAGACTCAAATTGGAAGAACAAAGTGGCCCTGTACAAAATGCAAGCGCAAAGTTTCGTCGAAAGCTCGAAACTTTTTTCAACTGTCAAATGGAAATTTTTTAACACTATCGCAGAGAAAACAATTTAATTAGCTGCAAAGCCTTTTTATTAGTTTCAAACATTTTTACATTTCGTTTATGATTTTTCAAGCTGTCGAAAACAAGGTAAATATGCAAAAACTTCTAACAAAACCACAAGAAACCGCGAAAGTGACATCTAGTAGGCACTAGAATACTTAAATTTAACGAAACTAAAAGCTTTTTTCCGACATTCGCATTCGTAAAGTAGAATAGAACTCTACTTTGAGGCTGCCGTTTGCTGTTGCCACTTTGGTGAAACAGAGACAGAGCCATACTATCTTCTATGCGATAAAAGAGTTCAGATTTGCGCTTCCACTTTGAGGCTGGGATGTAAACTCCCCTTAAGTACTAAATGCAATCTGACCATTATTTAAAAAAATCAAGAAGGCGATTCCAAGATGTCAGCCGATTTTTGCAACTATGTTCGACCGAGCCCACGACATGGGTATCAAATGAAAGAGTACGACAGGTAGAATACAATAAGCTGTGTTACCTAATAATAGACTAAAAAGTAGAAAATAATAGTAAACAACAAAACTAAAAAATACGCTTTTATTTTAATAATAATAATAGAGTTTCCCTTCTAATATAGAAGGCGCACTTCTCAGCTGGGCTGAGAAACATTTACCACTGCCCTGTGGCTCAGCTGGAGCATGCAAACGTAAAAACAAATATATATACAGAAACAAATAATGAAAAAGCGTGCAAGAGGAAAGAAGGAGTCACGCGAGTCAAAAAGGAATTTTTTAAGAGCAACTTCAGTTGCAGGCATGCTAAAAATACTTATATTTCTATTAACATTATTAGAGGAATTAATGTGTAATAGAGGTTCACCCATCAGGTTATAATCATTCGCTCTAAACGACGCACGGCTACGCAAAAAACCTGAGTCTACCTCTCCAATCAGTAGCCGGTGAACGAAAATAACTTCAGCAACCTCTCGACGCTTATGGAGAGAGCTTAAGTTTATTAATTTAAGCCTGTGCTCATAAGACGGAAGAATAAAAGGGTTATCCCAAGGAAGGCGGCTGAGTGCAAATCGGACAAATTTCCTTTGAACCGATTCGACTCTCCAATTTGGGAGGAGTAGTGAGGAGACCACACCTGGGAGGCATGCTCGAGTAAGGGCCTGACTAAAGATATGAACAAGTGCTTAGTGATGAGGAGATTGTTGAATTCCTTAGACCATCCTTTTCTAAATCCCAGCGCTAAACTGCCTTTGGAAGAGATATAATTGATGTGAGTGGAAAAATCCAACTTATAATCAAATCTAACCCCAAGATCAATTACAGGGTTTACGCGAGAGATTATGTTGTGAACAAAAGTATAGTCATAAGTTATCGGACCACGTTTTCTTCAAAACTTCATGACCTCGCACTTGCTAATATTAAGAACCAGGTTGTTATTTGAACACCAAGAATAGAAGGTGTTAAGGTGTGCTTGCAGCAGTTTGCATTTCTCGGTACTCTTTATGAGACGGTACAGTTTGATGTCATCGGCGTAAATAAGGATATTACAGTGCTTTAGTAAGGTGATAATACCATCGATAGATAAAATATAAAAAAAGAGGCCCTAGACCTTGCGGGACGCCAGAGGACGCTTCAATGTTTCTGGATTTGGCTAGACGAAAGTAGTAAGTACAATTGGAACCATACCACAAGGGCATGCGGAAAGCCTAATTTTTTTAGTTTTAAAGCTATAATCGAGTAAGAGAGCTTGTCAAAGCGTTTCGTTAGTACCCCACACTTTTTTACATTTAAGTAAGTGCCTGCAGCAATAAAAACTTTACATTCAAAATTATTTTTTTACTTTTTGTTCATTTTAAAATAAAAGCGTATTTTTTAATTTTATTTTAAACTATTTATTTTTATTTTGTTATATATATTTTATATCTACATTCCCCTTACAAAAATATCTTAAAGTCATAACCTTAAAAATAAATATAACAACAAGACATGAAAAAAATCAATACACCGGGAAGGGGGTGGTAAAGAAAATTGATTTATTTGTAAAAGGAAATTTTTTTCCCCATCTTTTGATACAATTTACCAAACAAAATATTGTTGAAAACAGATTGTGTATGATATCATCTTAGAGAAGCTTTTCTGTTATTACAATTGAAGAGAGTTTAACAACAACCCAGATGCTGACAAGCATATCCGCATTCTGCAGAACTGATTGTGAGTAACAGAACAGAATCTCCTAAAATGCGGGAAAATACAGACTTAAATTACACCGAAAAGTGTGGGCCCAAGGACATGGTAAATATAAATGCTGGAGAATTAATTGTTTAACAAAAGGATACAAGGATCATCAGGGCAAGTAGTTTTGAATGTTTTTATTATGATTTATATAATACTTTTTAAAGATTTATGATGAAGATGTTTGTTTTTTTTTTTTATATTTTAGCTTTTTTTTAAATTTTAATCAATTGAAGCTTGGTCGTATGGGACATGTATAAGTATATATAGTATGTCGTTCGTTGCTAAACATTTTGAAATACCAACCGTCCCACCCTATTACAATTTCATCCACCGTAATATAATTCAAAAGTTTAATTGACAGAAATGTTTACTTACGTAAATTGTTCAGCAAGTCTTACTCCACAGTTTTATTAATCCAATTATATCTCAGATATTATTATCACTTTAAGGTTATATAGAAAAATTTCTAATAAACACATAAACAAACAAACAACAGAAGGTTGTTGTTGTTGTTTCTTAATTTTATTAACATAAACTTTTTATTTTTCTAATTCTTCAAAAGGATCAACAAATTTTTTAACCAAAGCAATAAGATGACCAGAATGAAAATAAACAACAATTCACTGAAATAAAAAAAGAAAAAAAATATGGGGTATATTTTTTTTATAGACAACAAGAAGATTAAAAATCACCAATAAACAACTTTCTTCCTTTTATTTATTTATTTATTTTTTTTTTTGCTTTTTGATTTCTTTGAAGGTATTTTATCTATAATTTATCTTTAACTCTTTGCACTTTAGGTGTTTCCTTTCTTGGGCCGTCACTTTCTCCTCAATGATATCAATAATATGCCGTCCGTATTACACGAAAAAAAAAATATTTCTATTTTTGGGTTCTCCGATGATTGATTGATTTCGTTTTGTACCGACTTTGAAAGAGAGGACGAGAAAAAATATAAGGAAAACATACACACACAGACAAAATAAATAAATAAATAAATAAATAAAAAATCTCTCTCTTTGCTTTACAAGGATCAAAAGTCTGGAATCGTATTGAAAAATAACAAACAAAAAAAATATTGGATGTTTTTTTGTACTGGATAACAACTCTACCTTCACTAATGTACTAGTACAAAACAGCAGGTACAGTAACGATATTATTATTATTATTATTAAAAAAGTCTAGATTAATATCGGATTTTTAATCAGAACACTTATATAATTTTATATCACACAAAAGCATAAATTAAATAACAACGATATTTACAAGTTACGATAAATTTCTAATAATTTCGATACAATTAACAACCAGAATGACAACAACTAGATATAAGAAAATTGGCAAAACAGCCCTCTACGTGTGACAGCTTGTATTAAACTGACAAAAGGTACGATGCGAAAAAGAGGATTTGCCACGAGTACCACATCCGTAAAAACGAAGGTGTCCCCACACGGCCAGACAGAAGAACAAAACGGACCATCGAGCGAGAAAAAGCTCTCCTCTTTCATAATAATTTCTCCTCTTCTCCATTTAAAAGAAAAAGCTGACGAAAAGCCCTCCTCTGTGCTAAGGGTATACACAGATTAATGAGCACAAAGAATAGGCTACTCTTCTTAAAGCTACCCATTCCCTAAATTGTTCTAACACGGGTGGAAAAAAAGGGGTTAAGAAAATTTCACCCACTTTCACCCGAAAGTTTTGTGTGGATAACTTTCACCCGCGTATATTGACGAGGGTGAGAACTGAAAAGCTAAGCTTCATATTTCTGCACGGCCATACCACCTCCCTACCACCCCCGCTGTCGCCGCCATTGAATTAGAAAGCGTCTGCTTGGGGAAGAAAACTGGTGCATCGACTTTCTTGAGTGCATTCTGTGTAACACACAGGGTGGCTTTGCAGTTTTTTTATGGCACATTGCATTGCGAGAGAAATTAAAAGCTGAGCAGAGAAAGTTTGACTGCGTAGGCATCCCCAACGAGGCAAACCTGCGCGATATTCCCATAAAAGAATACAGATGGCTCCATCATCTCTTCGGCATAAAAACATTCTGTGGCTTGCTGGAAGCTTCAGTACCATCACTCATGTGGACCAGTAAAGTGTGCCACTTACCTTACCACACACCCCCACTACTCACCCAATAATCATCCCCCTCATCTCTCCCACAGGACATCCTGATGAAAGTGGATACAAATTGAATGCAATTTGTAAGCGCTGACTTGGGCCTGCTGAACGGGGGATGGGACACTTTAAATTCAATCTTAAGATGAGCTTTTTCAAGGTCAGCTGCGTCCTTATCCCATAACACAGAAGGGCATCAACTCCACTCATAACGAGCGCAGTGTCGAAGGTGGCTTAGTGGGGGATAAGAGTTAAGTAGGTGTTGAGATAAATCAAAGAATTGTCATATCAAGAAAGCTTGTCGAGAGTTGAAATGAATTGGTGCAAGTGAAAACACTATAATTAAAATTAAAATTAAAAATGTGAATGGAGTTGGCGGCGGGTGAGATTAGTATTACTAAACTTCAAATAAAAACAAGGAAAGATTTGTAAGGCGACGAGAAATTGTGCTCTGTATTAAATAATTAGTAAATTGAGTTTTATTAATCTTGTCAACTTTCAGAAATAAATTATTTTCTTAAAATCAATTGGTCAACATTTCTTGGAGAATCTACGGACAAATTTCATCAGGTTATGGGCCCAGGAAGTGGTGAAACCTCATCTTCAAGGAAAAGTCTGTGAAGAAAAAAATTCGAATTGAAAGGCAGATCGGAGCAGTAACGTCGCAAGTCAGAATTTGAACGGACAAGTCAAGTTAAGGAAAATTAAAAGTCGAGTCAAACGGTCAAAATGGACACCGTAAAATCGCAACTTGTAATGTTGAGTCAAAACTCACAAGGAGTAGTAAACTATGTGCCGTGGAGGTTAAAACTAGATGCTGTTTTGAGAACTAAGAAGTTATATGATGTTGCAACCGGAGTCAAAGTCAAGCCGGAAGGAGTTGAAAATGTCGCTGCAGTCGTTGAATGGAATGAAAAGGACATGGAGGCTCTGCAACTAATTGTGTTGAATGTCAGTGATCAAATCGCATACAAAATTGCAAATTGCAAGACGGCAAGAGCAATGTTGGACAGACTAGTTTGCTTGTACGGCACAAAGACAGCGATAAACATGGAAATTTTGAGGCAAAAACTTTTTACATGTACTTACGATGAAAGCAAATCGATGGCAGAAAATTGTATGGATATTATGTCCATAGGTGATGAACTAAGCAACGGTGGTGAACCTGTGCCAGAATCATGGATGATGACTAGAATTTTGAAAATGTTGCCAGCGAGACTCGCTCATTTTCGTACGTCGTGGGATAACGCGCCAGCAGCCGACAGAAGCCTGACTACCATGATCGAAAGACTGAGACTCGAAGATGATCGTCAACACGATGAGACAGGTGAACTGGAAGTGAGCTCGATCAATGCACTTCTAGTGAAGAAAAACAAAAAGCAGCCAGGGAAACCACAGAACAAAACTGAGAAGGGACAAGCTAATTGTTACAAGTGTGGTCAGAAGGGACACTTTAAAAAGGACTGCACGAACAAACCCTGTGCCAAATATCTGGCATATTGCAAGAAAATGTACAGGTGCAACTCGTGTGGACAGAAAGGCCATTTTGCTAAAGAATGTACTCAACGGCGAGATGACAGCTCAGATTCACCAAGTTCACGCAAACCTCCCGTTGCCTGGGTGACAGCTAGTTTGAAAACGTCCGATCTGGACAATCAATTGAACCACCCGGAGGAAAGGATATCAGCCTGGTATCAAGACAGCGGCGCAACGCAACACATGACCTCGCGTCGAGAATGGTTCAACGAATACACTCAACTGACAAACCATGTGTCTGTTCTCCTGGGAGATTCATCTGAAATAGATGGCATAGCAGTCGGGACAGTGGAGTTGGAAGCCTTTGACGGGAAAGAGTGGTATCCTGTTGTACTGAAAAATGTCCTGCATGTACCTGAATTGAAATTCAACTTATTCTCCGTGAGTCACATGCTTGATCGAGGATTCAAGATGAAATCTGACAAAGAAAAATCAGAATTTGTAACGGCTGATCATGGAATCACTATTGGACTGGCGAAACGAGAAGGAAAATTGTACAAGATGATGCTGAGAAAGAAAAAGGAGCAACTGAGTCTGGCGGCAGTGTCAATCCGAACTTGGCATGAAAGATTAGCTCACCAAAACGTGAAGTATGTACGAGATGCATTGGACAAGAAAGGAATCAAGTACGTGGATGACTGGAACAACTATCTCTGTACAGGTTGCACTTACGGTAAGCAGCATCGTGGCTCTCATCCCCTCGACGAGAAAACAGCAAGTCAACCACTGGAGTTAGTCCACGTGGACATGGGTGAGATGGACGAACGTTCGCTAGGTGGCGCCAAATATTTTCTTCTATTTAAGGATGATTTTTCGCACTTCCGAACCGTTTTCTTTATGAAAACAAAAGACGAGGCACCGGACAGACTGGAGAAATTCGTGAAGATGGCCGAGAATCAACTGGGAAGAAAATTGAAAGTTCTAAAATCCGACCAAGGAAAGGAAATTAAAAATGCAAGGACAAGAAAATTTCTTGACGACCGTGGAGTGTTTCACACACACTCAAATGTGTACACACCGCAGCAAAATGGGCGAATTGAACGAGAAATGAGGACCATCAAGGAAGCAGCATTGGCCACTCTACTTGCAGCAAATCTGCACTCAAAACTTTGGGCCGAGGCAATTTACTACGCAGTATTTACGATAAACCAGACTGGGACCAGTACAGTGAAAGGAAAGTCACCTGCAGAATTATGGTATGGAAGACAGATCGACTTGAATAAACTAAAGACTTTTGGATGTGAATGCTACGTATTGATTCAAGACCACAGGAGAGGTAAACTGGTTCCAAAGTCGGAAAAGGGATATTTTGTAGGCTACGACGTGGAGTCACCAAGTTATCGAGTGTATCTTCCACGCATCAAAGAAATTGTCAGCTCTGGAAATGTGAAATTCGATGAAGAAAAGGAGAGAAGTCGAACTGAAGTTGAGACTGTAGCAACCGACGGGCAAATTGAAGTCAAGACTGAAGAGCAAGAAGAAATTGAAAATGAAGAAGAAGGGCCATTCTCAGACGAGGACAGAGAAGATGAAGAAAGAGGAAAAGAAGAACGAGTCGAGACAGCACCGAACATACCAGACAGAAGACAGCTACGAGACCGGAGCAAGTTGAAAGTTCCCTCGAGGTATGGCTACGATGTGGCTGGCTATGTAAGAGGTGGAAGCAATGAAGATTCAGCCCTGATAGGTGACATCGAGGACATCTCGGTCGAGATGGCGCTGAAAGACGAAAATTGGAAACGAGCCATGAAAGATGAGTATGATTCCCTGGTCGTGAGGCAAACATGGAAGCTGGTGGAGTGCCCTGAGGGAGTCAAACCCTTGACCTGTAGGTGGGTTCTTCGCGTGAAGGCTGATGGTAGGTTGAAGGCAAGGCTTGTAGCTCGAGGCTTCGAACAAAGAGAAGGCATTGATTACGAAGAAACGTTCAGCCCCGTTGCTCGCTACGCCTCCATCCGCCTCATCCTGAGTCATGCAGCATCCGAGAAGTGGAAACTGATGTCCTTCGACGTGAAGACCGCATTTTTGTATGGCAAGTTGGAGCAAGTTCTGTACATGAACCAGCCAAAAGGGTTCGAGGACGGTTCTGGACGAGTATGCCAGTTATTCAAGAGTATTTATGGACTGAAACAAGCGCCTAAGCAGTGGAATCGTGAAATCACAGGATCATTTGAAGAAATCGGGTTGTTCAGCACTGACGATGACCCAAGTGTCTTTTATAATAAAGACAGAAGCATTATTGTAGCATTATTTGTCGACGACGGTTTGGTTTTTGGAAAGGACGAGAAGGAGATTTTCAAACTTCTGGAACAAATCAAGAAAAAGTTTGAAATCACACACTGCAAAACCATCCCGAAGGAGATCTGTTATCTCGGCATGGAGCTGAAAGTTGACTCGGACAACATTTGCGTGAGTCAACCAAAGTACGTGGAGAAAATCTTGAGAAGGATGAATCTTGAAAACTGCAACCCAGCTCCAACACCAATGGAACCAGGTATGGTAACAAAGAAAGAGGAACTTGTGAAGGATGAGAAAGTGTCAGTTGGAACTCCCTACCGTGAAGCCATTGGCAGCCTACTTTACCTCGCAACCGTGTCAAGGCCTGACATTAGTTTTGCTGTAAATTATTTGAGTCGACAATGCTGCAACCCAATGAAGAGCCATTGGAAAATGGTAAAACGAGTATTTCAATACGTGAAAGGAACTCCAAATGCAGGAATTCGTTTTGGAGGAGACAAAATCTTCAAAGTGTTCACTGATGCAGATTTTGGAGGAGAAAAAGAGACGATGAAATCGACTAGTGGAGGACTGATTCTCAGGGGAGGCCCCCTAGTTTGGTATTCACAACGGCAGAAACTTGTGGCGACCTCGACAGCAGAAGCAGAATATCGTGCAGCATGTGAAGCAATCGACGATGTGTGCTGGATGCGAAGATTGGCGACTGAACTCAAGATCCTGCAAGATGATCAACCCTTTCCTTTGTTTGTTGATAACAAGTCAGCTGTTCATATGTTATTGAACACCCACGAGGGTAAGGTAAACAAAGGAAAGAAGCACATTGAAATAGCACGTAAATTTATTCAACAACATGTTGACGTGACTGTGTCTATCAAACATGTTGAAGGTACAAAACAAATTGCCGACATTCTGACTAAACCTTTAAACAAAAGCCAGTTTGTAAAATGTCGTAATTATTTGATTGAGGAGGAGTGTTGAGATAAATCAAAGAATTGTCATATCAAGAAAGCTTGTCGAGAGTTGAAATGAATTGGTGCAAGTGAAAACACTATAATTAAAATTAAAATTAAAAATGTGAATGGAGTTGGCGGCGGGTGAGATTAGTATTACTAAACTTCAAATAAAAACAAGGAAAGATTTGTAAGGCGACGAGAAATTGTGCTCTGTATTAAATAATTAGTAAATTGAGTTTTATTAATCTTGTCAACTTTCAGAAATAAATTATTTTCTTAAAATCAATTGGTCAACATTTCTTGGAGAATCTACGGACAAATTTCATCAGTAGGTTTTAATTTTTTCTTAAACAGTATCAGACGAAGAGGGTTGGAAATCTTTTTTAGGTAAAATGCAGATATTAAAGTGACATTCATACAATTTAAAAATCATTAACGAAAAATAGACATAATTAAAAATAGACAAAATTAAAAAAAAATAAAAATATTGTGCACAACCATAAAAATTTGCATTCCAAAAAAACCCCGAGAAAATTGCTGCACTTTTAAAAAACAATTTTTCCACTTTACTAGGCTCGATTTTTCACATGAATTTTTCCGGAAAAGCAAAATATATTCCACCCACTGGAATTTAATATATTCCGATATTTTTATATAAAGCCCATATTGTACACCTCCACACACAGGTATGACGTATTTTAAATATGCGAGTAAAATTAAATTTGAAAAAAAGCTTTACTTTGCAGCAGTTGCACGTAAATTATGGGAAAGCACATACCTACCTGAAAATTTTTTTTAAATGTAACCTTAATTTAGGTTACAGAAAATACTACAGGGTGACTTTTTACTTTGTGGAACATAAGGAAAAGTAATGTCTTAGCTAAAAGAGTGGATAAAATATCTTTAAAGGATGCCTTAAACCGATGCTGTATTATGGCTGTGAGGAACAAGCCCGCCACATCACCTTGTGGGGCTAAAATATTTTTGGAGGCCCGTTAAAGATATTGAAATTCCAAAAAAATCTTAGACTAAAAAAAGAGCAAAAATGTAGATACCGAACGGTCGATTATTTATTCGCGAATGAACCTAAAGTGGCTTAGTGCAGCCTAGAATGAAACAGGCCCGTGTGCTTAGCTCTGCGACTGAATACTCATCTTTATTTTGGCAGAATCCATCCAGAAGCTATCTCAGCGAATTTGGAGCCATGTTGATATGCTCCGATTGGAGCTTTAAGGAATTATTTGAGACAAAGGAAGACAAAGGAAACGAGCAAACATACATCGGTTCTCGTTCGATGCGGTGCGGGCAGCTATGTTTGGCTTTCCTTATTGCCATTTTGTATCCGGCTGTTGTTCTAGCTGAATTAAATTCCTTAATTCTAGCTGAATTAAATTCCTTTCTACACTTTCTCCGGAATCACGAGACCACCATGGGGGTTTGGAAGCTTCTTTGTGCAGTCTGTTTGGACAGACTTGGTTAAAAGCGTAAGTGCATTGCTCTGTGAAAATCTCCACAATGCTATCGAGCTCGCCCCGGCGGCGTTTGGGAAGACAGGCTGGCGTAGAAGCAAAGTTCTTTGTGTTAAGCCTAGTATAGTTGCCCCGATTCCCAATCGGGTAGGCTCAGTTAACAAGTCCAGTTCTCTCAGTGTCTTGGATTTAAACCATGAGATGCTACAGCAGGATTTTAGAATTTGAACTAGCATTTCAGACCACTCCCTAGCTAGCTTGTTCTTGAAGGCAGCTTGACTGAAAAAAATAAATGCCGGCTCCTATTAATTGTTTCTCAAGATTGAGTCTAGCACAGGTCGAAATCGCATGTAATTCAGCTTGGATAACAGAGGGCCATACTCATCGCAATTGAAACCTTGGAATCGGGTCCTACAACACCAGCCCTTGTACTATCTTAAATTCCCTTAAACCAGATTTACAAATGCACAATGGCCAGAAAAAGCCATTCGGAGAGTAGCCTGCTAATGAGGTTGAGGTCTAGCACCTTCCAGCAGTGACAAAGACGAATTGTTCGTTCGTCTTGCAACAGAACTCAACTCAAGAAACTCAAGCATAACCTCGGGTATCAAGGCACATCTTAGCGAACAAGCCCATCTGAGCACAGTGGTATTGAAATCCATTTTAGGAATGCCAATTTGAATGATGATTTGATTATGATCGATGATAAGTTTCAGCTAGAGGTGGTTTGACTAAAATCACCATTTCAAACCACGGCAAATTCCTCTGCTACATCTACAGGAATCCTAACATAAGTACTAACATATTAATGAAGACAAAGACTTAAGGCGGTCGATTATTTTCCAGATGTCCGTACTATGGTCCTTAGTCTTACCATTTTTCCCACCTAGATAGCGTTTCTTACTTCCTGTCTTCCCTTTATAGAGCAATTCTCTGACCTTTTTCTTCTCCTCTCTGCCGTAAGTATAGCAGTTAAGACAGCTACCTCATATTCGATTTCCGAAATAAGGGAGCGTGTAATTGGATTGGACCCGGTAGAATAAATCTTCGCGTTGGCGTTGAAAGTTGTTACTATCTAGTAACACTTAAGTAGTATAGTTATACCGCTACGTCGCGTCGTGTCGCGTTGTCGCTTATGTGAGATTAATTGAAATTTGCGGTGTCTTGGATGAGCTTTCATGCTGGGGAATTTGGTTGAACTTGGGTGCGGTTGTTTTGTGCCTTGGATGAGCTTTCGAGCTGAAGATCGAACCTGTAGTTGAATTTCAATAAATGACGAGTATACTCATACTTCATAGTCAGTCAATAGGTGTACTCGTACGGACAAGTTTGGAACTGGTTGGTCGTTATATAAACTGCTACCTATTACCTTGATAGTCTCTAAATACATTAATACCATGGGTCTTGGCCTTAAAAGTCCTCATTGCAAGGCAAGCTAATTAGTTTGGCCTGGAAAACAACAATAAAATTAGGAAAGAGGAAGTAAACAACACTCCGGTTTGGAGCTATCTGCATATAGAATTCGGTAGTCCTCATCCCTGTTGTGGCTACTGCCTCAGAAAGTAATTCTAGTCTTATTTGCACCTTTTCAATATTGACCATGCAATTCAGCATAAAGTCCAAAATGAAATATAAAGTTAAGTTCTCAGTCACTAACTGTTGTAGCCAAACTGAAATCGGGGATTTTTGTTGTATAAGTGATCAACTTTGTGAATTAACGGATAGGCCTTAGCAGTTGGACCACTCACTTTCCAATACAAGATCCACCTTCATAAACTCGTTGATTAAATTTTACCTCTTGGATCACCATGTCGTCCGCGTAAGGTTTTGATTAGAATCTTGTACTGACTTTGTTCTGTCATTCTCTAAGGTTTTGATTAGAATCTTATCCATATCGAAAATCAATAGCAGGGACAAGAAGACCCTGTTCTAGGGTGTGCGGCAAAAATCAATTGCATTGAACAGTGATATTCATTTCGACCTACGCCATTCTTTTTGAATTTATTGATCAAAAGTCTATAGTAGTAAAAATCAGTTTCAAATGACTAATTTTAAAACTGGCGAAGCAATAATTCCTGCTGATTTGATTTGTTAACACCACAATCGTAACTCTTCAAAGTCATAAACTTATTTTATATTGCATTTTCCATTGCTTCCATATCATTGAACAAAACTTTAACATCCATTACAATGGCCAATGGACAATGGACAATCCTGCTTAATGTCCAGGAATGTGTAAACCAACAAAAATAATGCTTAAATGAACTGAAATAATTCCAATTCACAAAGCCCATGACAACTTCAATTAATTTTATTAAATATTTCCAAATCACTAATAACAATGAAATATCCAATAAAGAGCAACAATGAAATCCGGCCACAACCCCTCCAAATAAAAGGACTTCCATTCCTGGCCGAGGGAGAATCAATGTAAAAACCAACCTAATAGTGAAGGTCGTAAAACCCAAAATCAACGCTATCTGGACAGAAGAACGCAGCTGGGCATCCTGTGCAAAGTCGTGATAATTAATCAGGGGAGGACCACGTGTTGTCGTGTTGTGAAATCCATAACCACAACCCAGAGATTGGCCAGCTGGATACGTGGACTTCCTGTGCATGTAAACTAGGTCAAGCATTAGGATTGTGCTCGGTCATACCAGAAAGAAACACCACCACCCCCATATCTCCTGGACGAATTTTGACCACGGCAATAACACGCTTTTGTCCCGCAGATTCTCTCCTGTGGAAATTGATGGGGTTTTAGTCGCCGTGGTGATGATGATTGACACAGGAGCATCATTGTAATTAATTAATCTGAGAGAGAGACTGTAATCAGAGAAGTTAAGTCATATAAATATAATTAATGATGGAGTTATGCTCTATAAGCTACACTGTTGCAGGTCATAAACTGCTAAGTTCAGGTGAAACTTAGTGGCAGTCCTCCGGCATTTGGCATTGTTGTTTGCAAAACCCCCGAAGGAACTTAAGGGATTACTTTGTGTAAACTTGATTATCAGTGCTTAGGAGAGATGATTTTATGAACTTAGTTATTCCGAAATTCACTCATAATTGGCCAATTTGAGAATGAAAGGGAAATTAGTGGAAATTATTGCAAAGATACATAATTGAAAGTAATCTTGAATCCAACAGAAATAATTTTTAAAAATAAAAAAACTAAATGTAATTCGTACACACAAAAAAAGGGGATTCAAAAAATTCTACTTATAATAAGCAAAAGTGTCGTGGATATGTTTCAGCTTCAATAACCAGGTATACTACCATCCATACGTAACTGATGTTGATCCTAAAAGGTGGATTCTACGATCTGATTTTTTTTTAAGATCATATGGAAGTACTATAACAAGGCAGTTGATAATATTCTAAGTTATAGAGAAGCCGTTCACAGTAGCCGAGCGGTAAATAAATATCTCAGAGGTGCTTGACCATAGGTCTTACCCCCCTGTAAGACTTTTCGTCGCTGCTTTCTTTGCAAGAAAGGTTTCTTCGATTAAACTCGCTTTCCAATTCACTGGCTACATAAAACAGAAGGAGTAAACACGCAAGAGTAAAAATAAAAATTGGCCTTACAACGGGCGAATGCCGGCCGCTTGATATTTTTAGGGAAATATGATGGCCGTAGAGGTTTGAACCATTTTTAAACGGAACAACATACGGACCTATTACCGCCAAACTTGACCAACAGATTTAAATGGCCAAGTACTATATTTAAAAGCCAAGTGCGCGGGCATATAAAGGCCAAGTTAAAGTCAAAGTCGGTTTGTTGTACGTGAAGTGTGTGGCGTGTAGTTTGGTAGGAAATTTTGTTTTTTAATTGCTTGAAGAAAACAAAATAGTCGATAAAAATTTTGAAATGTTCGAACTCGTACAAAATGATTTTTTTCTTGAGTAGTTGTTAAATAAGGTTTGCCGGGTTTCCGACTTGAATATAAAGAGATTGAGGAGATTACGATTTCAATTTTTTATATGGACTAGTTTATTACAGGAGAACTCAATTGCATTAGGGTGTGTGAAAATATCTCTATAAAGATGAATATCAAAAAGATTTTTTTAAGGACTATGTTTCGATCACGGCAGGTGTTCGCCCGTTGTAAGACAATTTTTTAATTTTTACTCGGGCAGTGTTTTACAAAGAAGTTCCTGCCTATCGGTTCTGTAAGAGTATAATCCAGCCTAAAAAAACACCCCTTTCTTATCTTCCATTCTTTTCGCGTTACCAGCTTACGCTACCTATTCGATCATTTCCTTGCCTTTCTGTGCATGGCCTTTAGCGTGACTTCGATCTTCCCCCCACATCCTCCATCATCATCTGTTCCATGTGTGTCAACCACAACCCTGCGTTTCGTACACTTTGCGCAGTTAAAGAGGGAATTCTCCGCATCCACTTTATCGTCAAGACGTTCTGGGCACAACGGTGAATCATCGAACTCGAATGGTTTGCCCTGCAACTTCCTTGTCCACTCAGAAACCTGCGTGAGGTAGCTAACTTCTACATTTATAAACCATTTCTGGCTGTTCTCCCGAATCCGTTACACTTCTCTGGATTCCCCTCTTGGATATCCCGTATTGAACTAAGGACTCTCGTGATAAGCAGGCGCCTAGTTGGCCCCGGGCCCTTTATAATAGGCAGCTGCGAAGTTGAGCTTTCGGCCAAGTGGATGCCTAAGTACAGACTTGGAGCTCATCGTCTGCCCATCTACTTACTCCTATACCCAAGTAACGTCAGTACTTATGTCAGCACTCATGTACCCGGGATGATCTACAGTAGGAAGCCTAGGACGGAACCTTCGGGAACTCCGCAAGTTGTACTAACTTATGCCATCGTCTGACTCGCAAAGCAGTGTTCCTAGATGTACACCAGATATTTCGGTGTATTCAACTTTATCAATGTCTCGACGATCTTACTCCACTTACCGGTGTCTCATTAAAGGTTATCGATGTGTAACTCTTATTTACATTTATTGCAGCCCTTATTAGGCTAGTTACCACGTGTTGCAAATCTAGCCTTCCTAAAGTCTAACATTCTGAATTGGATTTGCTCTTGGTGTTTGGGAGTAATCTCTTATATATCTACCGTTCGAACAACTTGTCCAATGTGTTTAGCAGGCATATCGGTTTGTAGGCCGAAGGGTCTTCTGAGGGCTTACCCAGCTTCTGAATGAGCACTTCCATTGCTCAGGAGAAGAATTCCATGGTTCCGTTCCACTTCGCGGCATAGGTCTACGTCTTTCCACTTGTCCCATCTTCATAACATGCCTTAGTGTTTGTCGTCCTTCTTTATAATATTTCCGTACCCTTTCTCTTAAGGCCCTAACAGAATAGCGTTTCTTCGCTAAACCATCACGTGGAAGCAATGAATCTTCTTAGTTGCCGGATCCCAATCTTTGAGATTTCCGTAAGTGTGCTTGGCGAAAAGGGCAAAAGCGGTTAGTCTTTTATTGGTTAGGGCTGGGCAGTGACCGGGAAGATGTTGTATACACTGTACACTAGGTCACGTTGAAACTAAACCTGGCGATATCCCTGCCGTTATTCTGTTAAAAGTTATTGGGATGGGTTAACATTATGGATATATCCAGACATCTGATATCTAAATGAAGATTGAGTAAAAGTTGGGCTTCACTCTGGAATCCACATATTTGTACTTTCGTGCTGTTTTGATAATAATTGTAGTATTAAAAATTAGGAATTCGCTTTATTACTCCTCTTCACTCCGATAGATATTTTCATGTCGGAAAACTTAATAAATCTTGCAAAACAAGATGTCTGCTACTATTTTTAATAAAATAACAAGGTCCCCAACTAAAACCACCCAAGACAGAGACCAATTTTGTTGTCACCACTACACTATCTGAATCCTGTAACCTTGATTTCATCACAAAATTTATGTTCCATGCATCCCCCAGTCGCCATCCACTGAATTATTTATCCACTGCCAGTTAACGACTATTGAAAGAAGCGCACTGTCACCATTTCTTAACACTAAAACTACCCCAAGAGGGCGATATTTCATCCACAGAAAAAGTACAAAGGGACATGGACCAAGGATCTTGCGAAGCGTCCACTCTGTCATAAAATTGATAAGGACCTTTTTTCGTGATACATATTTATGTCGGGGGGAGCTTTTGATAGCAAAAATTATACCCATCTAGCATGTGCTGGTAGCTGTGTAAAGTCCTCGTCGCCACAGATAGGTGAGACCACCCCCAAACATTACTCCTTGAATGTGACATTTTAAACTATAAGCTTCGGTGTATTACCTTGTCGCAAGAGGATTTATATGCACTAATTTAACCGCTGGTGGGAGGGATTTTCGGGGTTCTGCAACATGCAAATAAAAGTGGTGTTATTTTGTGAAAGAAAAGGATGTAATATGAGAAGATATATTACTGTGGATATGCTGTGTTTTTGGCTGCATGAAATTTGGTAAAAGCATAAAACCGCCAAGATGTGAATTGGCTCTTCTTACGGCCATGTAGCTGCAGGATGTAGCATTTGTGGTTAAGGACTTGGTTTTATTAAAGGAGTTTTCTCATTCGGAGTTTTCTCATTAGGTTTTCAATTTGAATGCAAAAATGTGAATGAAAGATACTAGGAGCTCTCACTCGGTATGGTCTTGGAAGGTATTAGATATTTTTGCATTTTCAGTAGCAGCAGTGTGAGTTTCATTTCATGATTTTAAAATTAGGAAGTTAACTTTGATAGTAAAATATGGTGGAAATTTTATTGAGGAATTGGCTTACCACAACCACAAAGCGTGGTTGTAGGATGTGGCAGAAAGCCGAGATAGTCTGGTGTTTCAGAAATATCTTTGCCTTGAAGGCCAGAAGTTACGTTATCTTAGTGAAAATAAAATATGGCCTTACAACGGGCGAACACCGGCGGTGATTGAAACCTAGTCCTCGGCCATGTGACGGCTGGCCCGGATTAACCCATAAGCAAACTAAGCAGCTGCTTAGGGCCCCCGAAAAATTGGGACCCCGAAGATCAGGCGTATAATTTTTTCCCGTCGTACAGCTCATTACTGAGCCGTTTAAATCTTTTGGTAAGGTTTGGCGGTGTGCGATCCCATCAATAATAGTGAAAAACTCTACGGCCATCATTTGCCCCTTAAAAAGCCAAGCGGCCGGTGTTAGCCCGTTGTTAGGCATTTTTTTATTTTTACGCTAGTATTTCGGTGGACCAGTCGTAGTGGTAGTAGCAGGTAGAATTCGGCTCAGTAATTCAACGTAGGCACGGAGACGAATAGTGTTATCTCCGATGGGGAACTACGGTGGATTTCAAAAGCCCCGTTAAGATAAATGACTTGTTCCAATGTAGGATGTGTAAATTATATGTCAGAAGAGGATTTAGAAATAGTTCATGTCGTCTCTTCAGTCAGAGCATAGAGTTGCAATCTACGCCGTTGCGCCGACTCTCCTTAAAAGATACAGTGACACAATTCAGAGATCAGCCTTCAAACATGACATGCTTTTTGGTGCTTACAATCCTTGGTTTTTGTGGTAACAAGACGGGAAAGAGTGCATGAAATTGAAAGAAGGAATAGTATTTCAAAGAGGTCATCTAAGAAAGAAGAAATCTAAGAGAAGTAGAAAGACATGGCACCATCTCTGGGAGTAGTATCGAACCCAGATCTCTTGGATGGTAGTCGGGTGTCATTCACTTATGTGACACAAACAAGTTGGAGTTGTGAATGCCGTGCCGCTTCTCGTCAAACCTGAGACTAGATTAACATCAGCGCCGATACCCAAGACTAAATTTACACCGAAACCGGACTACGATATCCTTTGAACCTCGATGTGTGCCTAAGTCTGAGCCAGTGTTCGCTAGTCAAAGATGACCAAGTCGCGTTGCTGTTCGCTAGAAGGCGGAATAAGCAGCTCAAAACCACCTGTTTACAAAATAGACTTTAGACAATGGCAATATAGGTAGTTATTCTCTAAGCAAGAAGTTTATTTGTAAAATTAAAATTAAAGTAACTTCCACGATTAAAGTTCCCTGAACTCAGCAAACGTACAAATTCCGACTCCTTAACTAAATTCACTTGACTGAAGAATATTTATTAAGCCCCATGTCCCAGGCATATAAGCCAAGCATCGTCCAATCTGAAATTCACTTAACTCCGATCTCAAAAGGTTATGGGCATCCATAAATCTTCAAATCGGTTCCTTGTACATCCAGAGCTGTTAAGCGCTCAAAAGCAAGTTCAATTGAGCATGATAATAAATTGCCAGCCAGAAACCTTTCTCTTCAACTGAACCGGAAAAGGTAAAGTTCTTAAAGGGATATGCGGCAAACTGCAGTGTCCAGTCGCACTAGTCCCAAACCTGCACAGGATGTGTTTTCTATAAATATGAAAGTACATTTATGCAGGGTATCCATGCCCGAAAAAAAAACACTTTCCAAAGCTTTACCATAATGGAGTTGGAGACCTTAACTTTCGCAGAAATGACATTTACCGGAAGAACGACTTCTGGCTGGTTCATAACAGAAGCTGCTCCACTACCAGGTGTATACATGTTAGGCGGAATCTTCACGGTGGGCTTCCATTCAACACAAAATAAGCATAAAAAGTGCCAAACTCCCATACCCTTGAGAGAATGTTCACTCCGAAATTTCCCAGAAAGCTTTACAGGTTGTGCCCAGAGTTTTAGTTACTTCCGTTGTGGATTATGTGACACGTCGTTAAATTACGTTATGATAAACGGGTAAAGCGGAAGTTCGTAGCCTTTCCCACCTTTACACCTGAGTTGACAACAAAAGCTCCTGTCATATTTTAATCAAAGCCCTAAATTATGAAATTAGAGAGTTTGTGAAATACTTGGAAGTAGATTTACGGTGAGGGGTGACAACTAGAGGTTCGAGTTAGTGGAGGAGCTCTATTACAGTGGATGTGATGTCGGTTGAAAGATGCTGTCCTCGGGGCTTTTGGAACTTTATGAAAATTTCATGTGTTTTAGTTTTGTATGTTTACAGTGCACTGGAATTTTTTTAAAGTGGTTTCACTCTTTAAAACAAAAGAAGTGTTTGTTTGGTGCTCCATAGCATATTGCTTCTGTGGAGCTCATTAGATTAGCTAGGCAAATATATGTACATACTTGGAGCAATGACACACCTTTTGAAATCTTTACTGGGCTATTTAATAAATAAGTGACTATGGAACTTTGTATCCAGGTTTTTTAATGTAAACGAGAGAATCAATCTGCCTGGGTTTTTTTTGTTGAAAATATTGGGTGTGATGGGAGGCTCAGTACTCAAATATTTAATGCTGGCAGCATAATTACCTGGTCCTTCTATCTACAAGGAAGGGGTGATATTGGAAAGATAATCGAAGACTAATTTTATAACACCTCCGTTCCCCTCTAATTTTTTTGTTAGCCCGAAACTGCATTGTCACCACAACCGGGGACTTACATTCGAGAAACGCTGTTTTCCTCAGAACTCCCAAGGTATATAGCTATCTTAAAGAACTCAAAGTCAATAAATCAACTGGCGCTGATGTTCCCCCCCCCCCCCCCATCGCGGTCTTCAAGAAATGTACGTCGCCTTTGGCCAAACTCAGGCCCGGCCCAAGCCTGTCATACTACTCCCTAAATCTAAAACATGTAAAATCTAATAACGCCTCCAATTACCACGCAATAGCGATTACTTCTGTTCTCTCATCTGTAATATTACTTTACGTTCGCAAAAAATGGTCCTATACCAACTTTAAATGGAGCCAATCGCGTCATGTGGCAAATGAGGGCCATGCCGAAAGAGGACTTCCCCTAAGTTTCTTCATTCACAACAGAAAAACAGCAATAACAAACTGAGTTATGCCTTATCAGTTTCTCATAGGCCATTCGTTCACAAGGGTCCATGATCCTGGGAGCACAAACTTTTTTGGTCAAGGGATCATAGTGACCTAGACTTAGTTGTGGTTGCATTTCTTCATATTTTAGGCAATTATGTCAGTAACCGTGTCAGTTGTCATTTAAAATATGCAATGAACCGGTTCTATAGGTCAATTACAAAGGCCAAGCAGCATTGGACGTAATTGGTACTCACTTGGGAGACCGCATTGATAAACAGACCTTCGCGTTGAAGTAAATTAGGTTTCCGGCACCGTCGCAGTTATTACCCACATTTCCACTCTGTATCGGGTAGCAATGTTTTTCTTCAACAGCGACGCAAAGTGTCCCTGCGCATGAGACATGAGACCACAGCCACGCTACTACTGCGCGATTTGTTACCAGACGTCAGAATCTTAAAAAGATCTAATTTTTTTTTTTTTTTCATTTTTTCAACCGCCATCTTGATTTTTTAACAAAATTGTTAGATTGCACTGTCACGGGAATTCTCAGTTTCCTAAGAATCGGTTTAGTAGAAGTAGTTAAAAAATCTGTCGCAAGATTTGAACCCATCAAACACAAATATACGAGGTCAAGCTAAATAAAACCATTAAAAAATAGGCACCGCAACTAATCTGGTCTTCTTGCTCCAGATATCTCCATTGCTCTTGACGTAGTGTAGCATCGGAAGGTGGTAAGTCTCATGAGAAGAAAATGCACCGTTCAAAACTCTACAGGTTTCATTGTTCATAAGGCCCACATATGGTTTTTGTACCATAGTAAAGAGTCCAATATGGTAATTATAGTACATGGCACACTAACTCATGACAAGCATGGCTTTTGTTGAATACATGATCGTAAAACAAAAAAGACCACATTTATATATCAAGTAGAATCTTGGTGTATCAAGGTTTTCAATTGGTGTTGATATAGTAATGGGTATGCTGGTTCATGTTTAAAATATCCTGTTATAGATACCACATGTGTGTCAATCGCATAAGACCGGTTCTACACATTCAACTTTGCATTCCACTTTTTGACGTTCAATTCTGTCGCTCGCGTCTACACATTTTCAACTCTTCAAGAAGCAGATCGAAAATCTCGGCTGTCTTTGCTATCCGTGTACACTCATACTCATATATATTCGCACACTCATAAAAATGTTGAACGAAAACACAAAAGTTGAACGCAAATTTCCATTCCATTCTGAGCTGCTTTCCATTTTCCTTTCAACTCTAGTCTGTTTCAAACTTTGCATTGGAGTGAAAGAGAAAAAAAAGTTGAACGTCAAAAAGTGGAATGCAAAGTTGAATGTGTAGAACCGGTCTAAGAGCTATAAAAAAGGTTCTTTATAACATCTGAGGAATTCAATTACACACTAACGAAAGCTTAAGCTGATTTCTAGTGGAAACTGAGAATATTGTTAAACCTCATCCATTAACCTAGCATAGCCCAACCAAGATACCATATGCGTGTTCATAGCATTAAGCAACTCCTGCAAGACACCAATTCCCACTTCCTCGCAAATGAATAAAATGAAAACTGACTTCTTTGAAAAGGTCATTATAATTCTTTTAGATTCTATTCAAGAGTCCCATCTATTACAAGATTAGCCTCGCTCCTAATTTAGCGTCACTTCTTTATTATGTTCCACCACCATTGTGTAAGGCAAGCCAATTGAACTGCAACTCGGCCTACGAACTTTGGAGCATGTGTGACATGCTTCCACTTTTAATGAGGAGTTTTCGTTTCCTTATTTATGTAATCTGCCACAATGCGGGCACGAACTTTTCTTTTGATTTAGCAGCTCATCCTTCCACCTCCACCCCCGTAGAGTGGTTGGATCCATTCTGTTTGTGACGGTGGACTTTTTCCTTGCGTGAAATTCATTTCCTTAAGGTGTTTTTCTTCTTGTAATACCTAGAGCAGGTGCGCCCATGGGGATTAAGGAAAAGTTTGTGTTAGAGTTGTGACTTCTGTAATAATTGTCTCCCTTGGTAGTTTTATAACTTCGGGTAGTACGTTTATTTTAAGTATAACAATGTGATGGTTTGGAAATATGGTTATGGGTTATCTTAACGTATTCACAATCCTGGTTTGGACAAAATCGTTTACTTTTTTTGTGGATGAAAAACTTTTTGAAATTGTAACATAATATTTAAGTTATTGCTCAGTAATGGGGAAAAATATTAGGAGCTGCAAATAAAATATTTTTAGATTTCGAATATTTGTTTGCTGAAACGTTAAAGATCATACCCGTAAAGATAGTGAAACTCACGAAAATGACAATGGAAAATGCAAGGTGTACAGTCAGAATACAAGGAGAATTGACGGAGTCCACCATGCTATTTAATCTCTGCCTAAAAGGAATAATTCGCAAAGTAAACATTGATGCGAACGCAGCCCTGCTTAACAAATCAAAACAATTGGTTGGCTATGCCACCGATATAAACTGCCTTGCCAGATCACTGTCATACCTTAGAGAAGTATTCAAGGCATAAGAAGAGGGAGCCAAACATATAGGGCTGCAAATAAATGCAGATAAGAGAAAGATTCTAATTCAGTCAAGGGTGGAAAGAAGAAGAAGAAATCACAACACCATCTGGGGGGAATATATTTGTAACTTCGAACGGGTAAAAGAATTTACCTACCTGGGGTCCACAGTCAGTGAAGACAACGATGAAACGATAGACGTACAACGAAGAATAAACGCCGCCAACAGAACATACTTCTCACTAATATCAGTGATGAAATCCAGAGATATCCACAGCAAAACAAAAATAAGAACCCAGTGGGAAAAATTGGGAGCGATGCACAGGGGAGTGCACTTGGAGCACTCTCAAGGGAGCTTTCTTGGAGTTTTCATAAATTTTATATAAAAATAGAAAACGGCAATTATCCTCATGCCCATAAAATGTCACATTAGCAAACTCAATAGCCCGGCTCTCGTTCGATACGGAGGACAAGCAGCTTTGGAAGTTGATATATGTAGTTTAGTTGGGGGACTGCTTTGGTGAAGCCACTCTCGGGCTTGGAAAGAAAAAGGCAATTGCAAAAGATAATCAAAATAAAAGCTTTTCGATACCGGACTACATACCCACAGGCGCCCATGAATATTTCTTTTTTAAAAAGCTTTTTTATAATGCTCCAACAACGCGTTTTGGGGAGCATAAAAACGTATACTCCCTCGCAATGACATGCAATGTTAAAAAGAATATAGAACGGGTATGGCAACGGGAGCACTCTATGCTCCTTTTGGTGTGCTCCAAGATGGCTCTTGGAGCACTCCTTTTCCCGCTGGGAATCTACAAAATGATCATACGTACAGTAGCTACGTATGGGTGTGAAGCATGGGGTATCTCTCAGAAATCCGCCGATAAGATGGATATGTTTGAGAGGAACGTTCTCCGAACGATATACGGCCCAAGCAGTGACGATAATGCATGGAGAGTACGCTACAATCACGAATTGTATGATCTATACAGAGAGTGTAAACTCTCTACACATGCCAAGCTACTGCGTCTACGGTTGGCCGGCCATGTCCAAAGAACGGATGACTCAAGGTTACCAAAAAAGCCCTGTATCTACTACCAGATGGCAAAAGACCACGGTCAAGGTGGGAAGACAATGTTAGGGCTGATGCAGCAAAACTGCTCAACACAAGAAACTGGAGACAAGCTGTGGAGTAGAGAGACGTCTGGAGGAAAAAGCTAACGGCGACCACGGCTCGAATTGGGCTGTAGAGCCATCGAAGAAGAAGAAGAAAAGGTTGTACATAAAAAATATAGATCATTTTTTTTAACATGATGTTTTTTGTCGAAAAAATAAGTTGTGTAAATCGATGTAAACCGAGAAAAATACTTTCACCCTTGTTTTCAAAAAGGTGTCGAGTCTACAACCTCCCGAGTCCCGCAAATCGAGTTTTTCTTCACTTTAAAGTACTTGACAGTAAAAAAAAACTAATTACACACCTTACTAAAAATCGATCGATTTTTGCTATTTTGACTGCACTATTAGATACAACCCGTCCACAGAGAAGGAAGCAAGTCTTAGTTAAGATGACACAATACTTCGCTTTGAAGGCATTAGGCCAAACCTAAATGAAAAGTAGCTCAGAAGTGATTTTGCACTATTCCTTCAGCGCCATTCAAAAATTAGTTTGTAGTTACTGTTGATTGAATTGGACATGAGTTCACGATAATGAAGACAAGGTCTGGCACCTGCTGATCTTACATTATCAAAACTCTAGAAATAACGCAGACAACTGTCATCAACAAAACTTTGAAATCCGAGGGAAAGATTTATAAAAATTAGGAAAAACGCAGGTGATAGGATCGATCCCTGAGGAACACCGGAAGCATTGGAGATATTTAGCCGAACTAGCCAGTTGGTTGGTTAGATGGCTCAGTCATTGCTTTTACACTGTTCAGTGAATCCGATAAGTAGGTTATGAGACAAACGAATCATATTTTTTTGTGAGACAATACTTCGTTTTAGAAATTTTCAATTTGACACGATTCTTCCTACCCGCAATTGAGTAGCTGACGTTAATTTTTCATGTCAATTGCATGGTTAAAGTGCATAGAATTTACAAAATCCACTTCCGTATAATAAAAAAATATTAAAAAAAAACTTGTATAAAAGAAATGCATTAAAACTGAACCAAACGACTAAAAATAATTGGTCTATCTGCTTTAAAAAAATAAAATAAAATTAAATTAGTCCAGCTCAATAGAACGATGGCTGCGGTCATATTGCTAGTTCCAGAAATAATCCAGAGATATTCCTGCCGACGCAATTTCTCCATGGAAAAATTTCCTATAATTGCAAAACTTTCTCCTCCAATCTAGAATCTGCGGACGAAGTCTCTTTTGGTTTGTTTGAAATTTGTTATTATTGCTCTGAAATTCTAGACACCAGGCCAGGAAGGAAGCCGGCAAAAATACAAATTCGTTTCGTTGCAACACTGCAGTTGTTGGTGGTGCATTCCGAGCAGGAGCACTGCAGCCGCCAGAGCGTCCACGGGGACCTCCAAGAACAACTTTTCACTGCTTATGGAAAATCTATAGAAGCGCAATCTTCAGGGATCATATTATTTTTGACCGCGGATACCGAATTGAAAGGAGCCGTTCCAGGGACGAGGCACGTTCTCCGCTGGACGGAATTAAACAATTTAATCGATTTGTAAACAGAGGAATTTTCACTGATACTCATCTGTTTACAGCGAATGTAAATTAGTACGTAACTGCGGCAAGTACGGCACGAAATGATTCAGTTTAGTTGGATATGTTTGCTCTTGCTTTCTTTTACCTTCTGTGCTAGTGAAGACCAAATTAATTTTTTTTAAGTTGATATGGACCGATAAGGTGCTCGAACGGTTTAGGAGGGTGACAAAAGTCTATGACCCTACTTCATCGTCGTTCGAACAGAAGCAATCAATTTCGATCTGATATTATCTTTTAATGGTTTCTAAATTGATTAGTTCAATACAATTAGATTTTATCAAACATTTAAAATTCAATAGACTTGAAAATTTATGTGGTGCTCTCGAGTATTCCGCCCTGAAACATAAACACTGCCCTTAGGTGAGGATGAAACGGAAGGGTCCAATTTTTATTGAGTGGTTATATTTTCATTTCGTATCCCAAAATCATAAATTTGGTATGTTTGAATTTGTTTTTGGGTAAAAATGTATATATTTTTCATTTATTACAATTTCTTTGATTATGTCCTGATTGAGTTAGCTTATTTATTGTAATACTCGTAACTGAAATAATTTATTGAAATAGATAGATTAGTTTTGAGAACACCATAAACAATTTTTGACTATACGGGTTCTATGAACCAATCGTCTATTTTACGATACGATCACGCGGTGCACCCTGATTCAGGTTAATGCCACCTACTTCTTAGAACTGTAACTGACCTCCTCTCTGAAGACAAATGGATACAAGGCAAACACAGACACATTAAAAGCGCTACTTACACTGAAGAAGCTTGAAATAACAGCTTTCCTATTAACCGTGATGATTGTGTACCCCACCCAGTCTGCCGTAGATGAGGACACCAACCTTACCATAAGAGAATATCCAGAATTCCGGTGGCCCTAATATTTCAGATCAAGAAGCACACCACCTCCATTTGTTTTTTACTTCCTATCTAATAAGAAAATGCGTCAATGTAGGTAGATTCACCTCTCGGACATCAAAATCGCATTCATCGGTTACCAGCCTCTGTCGTATTTGGTCCTCATGTCGTATGATAGGGGACCTGTCCTGAAACTTCGCCGGGTATTCACTTTGGACCATTCATCACGTCACTCCGGACCCATACTGTTGAATAAAAGTTCGGCAAGCGAACGTGCGGTTGACGTACATATAGAAGTTTTCAAACGCCGTGACACAAATAATTTGAAGGGTTCTGCACACCTCGTTGCCCAATTTCATAAATTTTGTTCTATCATTTCCCCTCTTTTAACTTAAAAAGGCAACAAACCAAAGCCTTCTACATTTACAAGCCATGCTGTAGGTGTGTGTGTGTGGTTGTATGAAGTCCCAACTTAAATTCGTGAAATATCGAAGTCCCATTAAAATCAAAGGGAAAGAAGTTTTCGTTCCGCGGAAAGTGCTGTTTCGAGTGTGATTTTATTGAAAATAAGAGCTATTCCATCAATGTAAAAAACGTACAATAATGCAAAAAGTACCCAATTTACCTGTCATAAATTTGCAATTTAAATAAACAGTGTTATTAATAAGATTTACGGGGTTTATGTTGGCAATGGAGAAAAAAATATCAAAATCCCTTTGATAACGAGGAAAACAAGTGTTTCGTGCCGCGGAAAGTTTTCTATTAATGAAAGTGCCGGGATTTTTTGTTAAAAATAATAGTTTTTTTATAAAGATAAAAGCAAAATTTTCGTTTATTACATTTATTATTTACATTACATTATTTACGTTACATTTATTATTTACATTATTATCACAACTTTATAATATGTAGTTAATAAATGTTACAATTAATGTCCATAATTTTTGTTTTTATTTGGTTTAAAGAATATTTTATCCCCAATAATTTATTCCCAATAAACGTACATAACCGCACTCCACACAGTATGACAGCAAAATTGAAGTCCCATGCACCTTTGAATGTGAGTGTGAAATTTTGTTGTGCATGGCTTGTAAATGTAGAAGGCTTTGCAACAAACGCAAAAAAAAACTCAACAAAATAATTTGGGAAGGGATGTGCGCATGCCGGATGAATAAAGTTAAGTAATCTTTATATGTATTGAGCAGAGCTTTTAAATACATGTAAAACTCCTGCTCAACAAAGGCAGTTTATCCATCGTAATAAGCATAATTTTACTATAATTATGCTAAATATTTCTCATCCCTAAATTTAAAATAAATTAAAAGAATTGCTGGAAAAATTTCTTTTAAAGATATGAGCATTTTCATTCATAAATTGAGAGTTCTCCGCAGCCGCAAGCAACACAACCTCCCCAGGCAGAAGCGCGCTTGCGACTGGCGGAAAATGTCAAAAATCTGGTAATCAAATACTACGTTTATAAGCGGAGTTTTCCTCCGGATGGAAGTTTCGATCCGAAGTGAAACACCGCTTATAAACCGGGAGTGAAAATCCAGAACTTGGATTTTCGCTCCCGAAGAAAAAGCTGGAGTGAAACTTCGATCCCGGTTTATGTTGTGCTTATAAACGCTGACTGGGAGTGAGAATTTTTTCCGAAGGGGGAAAACTTTGTAAAGAAGAAGCTGGGTGTTTTATTTTGCTACAATAGTTTTTTTTCTTTGTTTATGGATATTTTTAAATTACATTAAATTAAACATTGGGTTTATATTTGTCTTTACTATGATTTTGAATTTGAGCTTGGAGCTGTCATCTCAAACCAGAAAGTATTTTGGATTTACACTCCCATTGCTTATAAACCCATGGGGAGTTTTACTTTGGATTGAGAATCCGGGAGTGAAACTCCGCTTATAAACGTAGTAAAAGTGATAAAAACACAAATATCGTATTTTTTAGTAGAAATTACTACAAATTATTTCTGTGGCATATGTGTAAAATATAAAAACCTTAAAATAAAAAAAATATATAAAAACGGGTGTTTTTCAGTCATAATTTGTAAATTTTTTAAATAATCATTGAAGTCCCAGAAAGATACACCTCCCGGTAGCAATACGCAGTCGCGACTGATTACATGGCAACAAGTGATTTGATAGGAGGAGTTAACTGAAGCTTTTGTCTGAACTTTTAAACATTTTTAAGAGCTTAGCTGGGGAACATGCGCGGGATGTCACGAGGTTTGAAAACAACTATACATTGTTTCGCATGTTGCGTCATGAGAAACTTTGCCAGTTGCTAGTGTATGTCTTCTCGTGGAACCTTTTTGAGAAATGTTTTTGCCCTTTTTTCCATTATTTCGGCTGGAGGCCGCCCCATTGAAGGCCGCATGAAAGGGTGTAGAAAATCCTTGCCTTATGAGTGGGTACTGCAAAAACCTCTAAACTCAGCCGATGTGAAGGCTGTTCCGCTATCGGAGATGATAGTTTCTGGTAATCCATGCATAGCGAATAGTTGTCGGAGCACTGTGGACGCTAACTTAGCTGAAGTGGAGTTCAAGAGCTGAACCTCCAACCATTTGGAATACGAATCCACTACCAGGAAGAATATGAAATCTTGGAAGGTGTCGGCAAAATTGATATGCAGACGAGTCTATGGTGGTTTTGTTGTTTCCGATTGGTCAACTATAGTAATCTGTCTATTCCGGCCCACCAAATGTGGGCCTACATTTTACAAAAAATCACAAACACAACACAGAGATGCTGCTGTCAACTAAATTCAACTACTAAACTCGTTTCTATATGCATAATTTCAACTCAACCAAGGTAGGTGGAGGTGTCGAGTTCAGTCGATCCTAATTCAACTCAACTCACGTCTTCATGTAGTTCGATTCGGGTCCATGCTGGGTTCAACTAATCATGATACGTACTATGGCTGACCTGTGGGTAACCAAGTCAATATGCTGTTTTATCCCTCTGGTACAACGATAATCCGATCTCCCCAAAGAAGGCTTGACATTTCATCTTTACGAGAAAATACTACCTTAAATTTTGCAGAACCTGAACGTAGATAGAGTTTTTTTTTTGGATTTGTGCCGCGTCAATGACTGTCTGATTCAGCATTTCAATCATTAGTAGCTCAGAAGTATTCTGCTACTATCGCATGGTACAGGAACCAGAAGCTTGCTGAAAGCGTCAGCATTAGTCATCTTGGTGCCTGATCAATGTATAATTTCATAATCTTAGGCATTTAAAACAGGCAATTTCTTAACATTTGGTTTGAGATGATTGCCGGTGTTTGCCTATGGGGAGCAAACAAACTGATTAGAGGATTAGTCATATGGTGAAGTGTCAACCAGATAAGAAATTGTGAATTTTTTTGAGTCCTACGATTATGGCCACAGCTTCACGGTCAATTTGCGCATGGTTGCGCTCTGGCTTGGACAGAGTGCGAGAGTAGAAGGCAACAGGTCTCTCGAGTTCGTTGTTCATCCGATGGGACAACACGACACCGACACCATATGGGGATGCATCGAGTGGATGTTTCTCGTTGTAGTGTACTAGTACGTTGTTTGATGTTAAAAGGTTGAGGTTATCGAGGGTTTGTTGGTATTGATTAGTCCACGACGACTTTCTATCCTTGTTCAGTACGCGATGTCTTGGTTCGGGGGTTGCGGCTTTCGCTGGAAGAAATGTATAGTAAAAGTTGAGCAAGCCAAGGAAGGCTTTTAATTGGCGTTTATCTTCAGGGACTGGGGCATTCTTGATTGCTGCGACCTTATCTTTCGTTGGTCGAATATCCTCAGAGATTATCGACGAAAAGATCCCTTATGAGTTGTTATCCTTTGCAACTTTTCATCTACGCTACGCTGTTCAATGCACTTTAAAAGAATAGATAGTCTGATTAAGCTCAAGCCGGACGTTAAGAAGGTCGAAATCTTCCAAATGCGATGCTTGAGGCAGATCCTCGGTGTCTCCGCCATCGCCTTCGAAACGAGACAGTTCGACAAAGATGCGATCAGTAGACACTGATCGAAGAAGAAATGCATAAACGTCGACTACGGTGGTTTGGATATGTTTGTCGAATGGATGATAACCGCTTGCCACGTAAACTTCTCTAGCGAGATCGTCCCACAGACTGGAGAATTCAACGATTGGCACCGAAGAAAACTTGGCTAAAGAATATTGAGGGCGACTTAAAGAATCAACGATTATCAAAAACCGGCAAGAATGGAAACAAATCATGAATAGAGTTCAAGACCCAGCGGCACCGACAGCAACGTATCCGTTGCGAGAACGTCCCGCTCGGACCGACAGCTAACGGGTGCGGGTGCGCTCGGTGCACAGAGGAGATCGTTAAACAAGAGTACAAACCCCTAAATAAATGGTGCTCTTTTCAACTCCCATGGTCTGCAGATCTTCCTTTTTCCATACATCAATGGACGCCCAACACTTCGGTATTGGGAAAATTTATCCCAGCCCGTTTGGTTATGCTAGGTTCCAAAACAACAGAGAACGTTGGAGAAAGGTGTATCCAGAGACCGCCAACAGCAGTTCACTTTCTTTGCACCTTCAGATGCACGCTAGTCCCTTACGATTTGAAATATTGACGGTCCAGAAGGACTAGACAATAAACTTCGAACTTACACAAGAATGTAGCAAAGTACTCTAGACTCAGTGATAGAAAGAATCAAAATATAAAATAAATTATTATTAGTTACATAAAGTCGATATTACATATTTACTTGGTATAAAGGCTGCTTAGTACAAGAACATGATCAATGTTATCCTCGTTTTAATGCTTAGATTATCTTGTTTTATTCTATTTCATTAGTTATGCTTGTTACACGGAATCCGATATTCTTCACTGTTCAATAGGCACATTTCTCAGCACCACTGTATCCAAGGATACTCCCAAAATACATTTCAAAAGAAAATCCAAGACCTTTATCTATTGATCCATGCAAAATAAAATGATGGCAACAAAAGCCTCAATGTAGATTAATTTAATTTAATTCCGTACAATAATTGTATCCGATTTGCCAAC
This sequence comes from Thereva unica, assembly GCA_949987705.1. Classification (NCBI taxonomy): domain Eukaryota; kingdom Metazoa; phylum Arthropoda; class Insecta; order Diptera; family Therevidae; genus Thereva; species Thereva unica. The sequence goes on from OX465285.1 coordinate 83,389,054, forward strand.
ACAACAGCGCCGGCCGCCATAATCATGAAAGCGGAGTGATTTAGCCAGTCTAGTGGCATTTTGTCCATCGGAGCCAGCCCTAATTGGCACAAAAACACCGCCCGAAAGAGTTATTAATAAAGAATATTTCTAGTTGTAGGCACGTTTAATGGCGCAATCTATAATCCTGGCCCGAATATTCACGCAAAACCATCATCCCTAATGAACCAGAGAGGGCATGAACACGAAAGTCCAAGTACGCAAACAAAAGCACACAAAAGCGATACGAACACTACTGCCGGGGCAGCCAGGGTGAGTGGTGGGGGTTTTTATTAATAATTACGAGGCCACCTTTATTGATTCAGGACGAAGGATATCACAGAGGAAGAAGTATATTGAAAGCCGGAAGAAGAGCTATAGCTGGACACTTAATGTCAAACACAACGACATTCTGTCAAAGGATGTCTCCATGCTCGCCACTAAAGGTACATTTAATTGATCTCTTCCGTGCGACAATAACTTTTTACGGTCCTCCACCAACGAGCACACCTTATATACCTTGAGCAACTTGCCGGCCCCGACATTCGAGAGCTTTAATGCAGTTCGACTTGACGAAGATGGAGTAGGGTCCTTCAGGAAGAGTGAATAAAAAGCACTTCATAGCTGTAAAGTTGGCACTTTTATCAGGGACTAATAAACCTATTTCCATCAGGAGCGTAGCCTTACCATGACGGTTGTGGTGGTAGTGCACCAAGGTAGAAAGCTCCAAGCACATAACCACGACAAGGTGAAGCTTTTCCCCACAAAAAGTGGGGACAAATTCAGCAGGTGAAAGATTCTAATTGTTTTCCCATGTTGTTAAAGGTACAAATTTTTTGTTGTTTTATTGCGCAACGTACTGAAGCGGGAATATTCCCGAGACGAGACTCGGCACACGCTTGTCTCTGGGAATTTTCTTTCTATTTATGTTTCATAATTTTAATAAATTAATTTATTATTTATTAATGTCGCTTCCTGCTTTCGTGTACACTTTGTGATAAAAAACACACGGCAGCGGCGTGTGTATGTGAATAATAAAATATTACGCGAACAAAAATATCTTGGCAGGTATCAATTAACCTGCTCGTAGAGGAGATAGGCTCAAACAGAAGGAATGGTGTTCAACTCATAGTAGGAGAAATCCATTTAGATAATAAATTTGAGTGTAGTCTTTATGTATTCAAACGACTAAATCAATGCAGCTTATTTATGTAATATAACTTTAACCTTAAATTTAGGTAACCCATATTTTTAACCCTACTCTGAAAAGGTATCGCTGCAGACACAATCAAACGTTAACTGGAAAAGAATTCACTCAACTCGCAAAAGCAAGAAGGTAAACCATAGCCAATATCTGATTCAGTCCTAAGAATATCCTCAAGATGACTCGGGGTCATAAGAAGGTAGATATATCATAACCAAATTTACCATGTCGTAGTTAATACTTGGCACGATTGAAGTGTAAAGGATAAAAAGAGTTACCGAGGAGCAAATGAGGACACCGATCACTATCTAGTTGCTTGGAAAACGATCGCAAGAAAATTAACAAGAATCTTATCCTTTTTAAAGGAAAACTAACGACCATCATTTTTTTGCCCCAAGAAAGTCATTGTTTCGTTGATTTTGTTGCAAGTGGCACCATCCTATTGTTCACATTCCACAACCATAGCCTTCTATTGTGGCCACAAAAATCTCTTATTATGGCGTATGTCATTCACGGTAACAGCTTGGTATTCGTTGTCTAAGTTTATAGGCAGGGTACCTCACTCATGTACGACTCATTCAACTCACTCCTCACTCACGAGGGATAGAACCCAGAAGTTTGTGGTTAGATTCTACTCCACATGGTCCTTCGTAGTTCCATTTGCCACCCCAAGGCCTACTCCAGGCAAAGTCTTTAATTTAGTTATTTAAGAGTTAGCAGCCAAGGCTGGTTATACATTGGTTTGGATCATCCCATTATCAATTACGGCCCGATCATTCCGTTGGCTGTCGCAAAACCCATGGCTTTAAGTAAAAGAGCTTTATCAACTGGATCGATTCTTGACTAATAACTACATACTAGTGACTACTTATCTTGGGAGAAGTTGTACCCGCCCCTGATGTGGGAATTTGCAGATCAAATCCTAAAGTTTCATTGTGATAACCCAAACAATACCCCATTGGTCACACAGATCACCGTAGTCTTAAATTAAGAAAGAGTGAACCAGCCAACCTTATTGATTGTGGGGCTGGTGGATTTACTGAATTTGGTTCCGATACTCAGTTCTGAAAAACTGGACCGAGAGTTTTCTTTCGGCCGTCAAATCCAGGTAGTATTGGATAGCGTAAAATATCAGCCCCACACAATCTCTACCAATGTGGCCCAAGGATATATTTTATCGTTCTCTAATATTCATAAATTACCTACTCGCGGTCCCTTTCAACCCACTTAACAGCTTCGCTATTCACGGTACGCTGCGTTACTCACACACCTTCGATAATGCAAGAAGTACTCCCAAACGAAATAGTGTGTCTTATTTACAATAAAAGCTGCAACATCTCTTCAGTTCTGGGAACTGCCTTAGCGTATATATTACTAGATTTTCGGGTGCGCAGAGTTTTGCAAACGTCTGTTACAGATATGAATGTAATCACAATCAACCATTCCAAACGCGAGTGTCGTTTGACCACGAGGTCCCCTAACTAAGTACTAACCACGTCCAATGATGCTTGACTTGCGCAATCGAACGAGAACCGGTCTACTGAGAATGTTTAATGGCAACCTTGATTTTTCAAACTTGTACTCATTGCAGGTGCCGGCATTTCGATTCTGTCTCTGCCTGTTTCAGGCTAAGAACGGGCGAGTCTTATTTTTACTCGGGATGGGATTTAATTCAAACCTATAAAAGCCCGCAAATTTGAGCTCTTTTATCGCACAGAAATTGGTATGTATCTCTCTTTCTGGATTTTCTGCGTTTTGGATGTATTTTTCTGTCTTAATTAAGAAGAGTTTAGGGACATTTAAGGCGTTTATATGGAAGATATTCACGCCTAAGGTAAATTTGCAGTAAGCTTGAATTCGGCCTTGAAATTGTACTCAGTACTCGATTCCACATGAGTAAAAGTACTCGGTCAAAAGTATCGAGTACTGATATGAGTATAATCGAAATCCAAATACTCATATAAGTAAATAATCGAGTACCGATTCCGTATCCCTACCGGTATCTTAACATCTTAGGCGTGTCATTGATCAAAGACCTGCAAAGAGTCGCCCAGCACAGACGTGAACAGACAGAAACCGTACCCGACCGCGACAGAGTATCGGAACCGTACAGACATTTACCGTTCGGACAATTTTCAACAAAAATATAACGTATACGGACCTTAATAGACAATGTACCTATAATATTCAATAATACCCCTGTACGCCCCTGTACCCGCAACACGAGTTTGGCCCTGTTGGCTCATTTCGTCGGCCTACACCATTCATTTTGCAACAATAGAAGAGCACCACTGTGGAAGAACCTCACACAGTATGCGTTTTTGAACTTCTAGAATATTTTAGAGCCCAAACGAAACCGTGCCCCAGCTCCTTTAACACCCTCCTGACCCTCATAGTCCCTATTGTACCATTCAAACTAAGCTTTCTACAAGACATTGCACCATGACGTGACGAACGACATGACGGATTAGCAACGTCGCGTAATCCGGCCGAGTTATTGATGGGGCGCATTTGATTTGTTGTAGTCCCTTAACTGACATGTATAGAAAGGACTATTCATCAGAAGATTCCCATGGGACAAATTCGTTTCATAGGTGGTAAACATTTTTCACTGTGATACTTTTGTAAATAAAATTTTTTCAATTCGTATAACAACTAAATAAATGTTTGTTAAAGAAAAACTAAGAAATTAAGTTTCACTGATTTTTCCCTTTTAAATGCTTTTTCATCAATTACAAATGTTTATGTTAAAAAATTCAAGGTTTTCCACCCCTGAATCCGAAATCCAGCGAAGGCAACTTTAGGCCCGTGCAACCGATGTGGTTTTTTTTAAATTGCCTTGAAAATCATGACAGAATTTTATTTACCTTGAAATCATTTTTAGAGCAAAGCTAGAAAATGTGTCGTTTTTTGTAGATGTATTGAAAGTGAAGAGTAAAAATATTTAAGAAAATAGAAAAGAGCGCAGCTTTTGAACGTCGAATTTCATTTCTTCAGTTTTGGCACTATCTGATTTTATTTCTGCCAGTGAATGCACTGAATTTATACAACAAAATTTGAGTTCGGTTATGTAAAATCTCCTACCTTTTCCAGACGCTTGTGTTTCTAGGTATCCCTCTGTGACTACTATAGTCGGCTGCCTCATCTATAAAGAAACAATAATTCAGGAATGTAAACCAAAATGATGTGTAATAATTGATCCCAAATCAACTCACCGTCAGGATATACGAACTATCCGATCCTGGAATGGCAGTCATATTCTGTCCATCTAAAACTCGAAAAAAAAGTTAATAATAATAAAAAACAAAAACTGCTGACATTTAATAGCAAAAACAGTAAAAGCTCACCTCCACCCCCGCCCATTATGATCCTAGGCAGGCAATTGGAGGCGCAGTTATAGCATGGTGCGGTCAAATCGTTCGGCCCCAAGGGATGACAAATAACAGTTCCCATATGTGAATATGTGTTCGGCTGGCCGCCTCCCGTTCGTCCGAAATTCTTCAATAACCGAATTTATGGCGAGGACACACTCAAATAAAAATTGTTGTAAAATGACGAGGACATGGGATTGCTGCCATGATAGACAAGGATTATGGGAAATTTAAGGGGTTGAAGGTTGCGACCTTGAGGGGGAATTTCTTGTTTCTTTATGTGCGAATTTTTTTTCATAGAAATGCAAATATTTGTGGGGAGTTCTTTTCTGTAAGTTTATTTGTGTTATTCCTGTTCTTTTGGCACTTTGTTGTAGATTGCTGCATGAAGGATTCAAAGTAAGTTTGACACTGAAGAAGAATCAGCTGTGAATAGTTTCAATAGGTGTTTGGAAACCTGAAAGAAGAAAAATAATAAAACTTTAATTTAGTGGAATTTGACATATGTTCAATAAACATTCGAAAAACTAAGGCACAATCTTAATTTTATCTGAGAAAACTAAACTTTAGGAAACACCGTTTCTGCTACCAGTCTCCGCTCAGATCAGGGTGAAACACGAGCAAAAATAAAAAATGACCTTACAACGGGCCAACACCGACCGTGAATGATAGATAGGCAATGCGCCGGGTATCAGAAGGTAGTTTGCATGACTATACGAAAGGAAACGAAAAAATTAAAAATGGTTAAAAACCATCCGGCCCTCATATGCCCCTTAAAAAACCAAGCGACCGGTGTTCGCCCGCTGTAAAGGCCATTTTATATTTTTTACTCGGGGATGCCTAGAAGTAAGTTTATTTTGAAGGAAAGAAAAATAAATACAACTAGGGACACGACAAAAAAAATCAAAATGTATCTAATTAAAAATATGGTTTGAAGCAAATTCTCATCAAATGCCACTAAAGAGCTGTACGCAGAATATTGATAAGTAAACTATTTTCAGACGACCAAGCATGATAAGAAAGACTCAGAAGCCGAAATTGGTTACCACATCATTGAAAGTGAAAAGTCTGTAAAAACTTGGTCCATCTTGTAATGAGTACGAATCAACTAAAACAAACATTTTTTTCTAGAGTAACAGCCTGAACCAAATATGACGTTCTGCACCGTAACCTAACGCACCGTAACGATCGAATAAATGCAAGTTAATTGAGTCAATTTAGGTCGGTGCCATATGAACACTCATGTTCGTACGTTAGGGTACGTATGGTTACGGTACGACACGTCATATTTGGTTCAGGCTTAAAAGAAACAAAAGGGGATTTAAAAAATTATATAGGACGAAAAAACGGGCAATTATCTTGGTGACCATAAGGCACAAACAGATTGAGGCGGCAAGGCTGACAGACCTGCGGTAGAATTCCACATACATTAAATTTCTCCGCGCCGACTGCTGTTTGTGTTAGCACATATAGTGAGTGGCCTATGTATTTGAAACGTTCCTGCCGTCATCCTCCGCTTGGGCCGCTATTTGCACTATATCTGGGTGACTAGTAGAACGGTTAGTCCTCGCTCGCGTAGGTCAAGCAGCTTTGGACGGGGTTGTGCATAGTTCGGGAATGCTTGTTTAAAAAACTGCAGGTGAACTGTTCGATTTTCGGGCCTATGGCGGGAGCGTGCATGTCAGTTACGTTAGCGTGCATGCCTGCGGCGGCGAATTTTTAGATTTTCGTGCCGCGTCTGTCGCGGGAGCGTGCATAACTCTAGCGGGAAAATTTTTAGATAATCATGCCTATTGTTATTTTTACTCGGAACTTCATTAGATGATTTCTTCCTCAGTTATTGTGCTTACAGTGGATCACAGGAAGAAAGACAGACGAGCACAAGAAACAACGTATATTATCTGATTGGGAGAAATAAGGCTGCCGGAAACGAACCATAGATCTCTGGAGTGGGAATCTTAATTCCTAAGTTCGCCTTTCCTTTCAGTGAAGTAGTAAAGACAGCACCGACTGTAGGGGGAAGGGCGAAGACGGGCGACCGCCCTAGCACGCCAGGTCCAAGAATAGCGCTTTATTATACTTTTGCATTTATTGTCTCCAATTTTTAGCAATAAGCCAGTACTGTGCAATAGCAGCTCTTGTAGAGTTGAGCCCGACTTATACGGGGCAGCGGCTCCTGTGCTGAAAATCGAGTCTTATTTCGTGACAAGTCGTTTGAGTTGAATAAAGTGACGTTTCAGTCAAATCCCGACTTTCAGCGCAGGGGGGCTTTTTTTAATGTGGCAGGAATAACCCTTTGTACACTAACTTGTCAAGTCGTTCAACGCATAGTACAATGTATAGTAGTAAGCTTGACCTGAATATGCAAGGTTAAGGGTAGTCTTGTGAATGCATGCGAGCCTCGTATTTACACTCTTGGGCGTTGTAGGAACTCATTTTTAGCGTCCGGGTGAGTCATAACCGTCAGGGCCAGCCGGACCCAGTCTTGTTGGACTGTTATTCATCCTGAAAGAAGTATATCCCGCCAACCAGCCGAAAAAGGTTGTGACGCTAACAGTATCAGACTACCAGGAGCGCGTTCAAAAACCTTACTATGGTTAACCATGGTTAACTACGGTAAACTTTTGTCGTTCAAAAACTCCGTGGTTAACTACAACATAACCACGAGCATAACTTTTTGGCGTTCAAAAACTCCTGTGGTTAACCATGGTGTAGTTAAATTTTAACCATGCTCGGGAGCATGGTTAGCGATAGTTAAGAAGAAGAAGAATAAAAACAATTTTTTGACATTTGTTTTAATGTTAATAATGAACAAATCGAAGTGGGATTTGTGAGATTATTTTAAATAAATAATTATTGGAAATAATTGAGGCAAATAGCCGACACTATTTTATGGAAAATTTTTTTTAATTTTCTTTACCATGTAGTTAACCACGGTGCGTTCAAAAACCTCCATGGTTAAACATAAACTTTCGTGGTTAAGTGAAGTGATGTAGCATAACCACAGCTTACCTCGTGGTTTACTATATAGTCCATTCAAAACGCGGGGGGGGGGGTGTTCCAAAATAACACCGTTAAGAAAATCGAACCCTAAACGTTTTTGGGGTCGCTGATCACGAAAATCGAGGTCCCGCGGTCCCAAAATTAGGGCGTCACCCCTAAAAATGCAAAAAACCCCTCTTTTTAGGGGGTTTTCGCGATTATTTCAATAATAATGAAAACTAATGCGATGAAATGCACTTTTTTTAATATTTATTTGCGAAGAGGGTTGATTTATACTAAATTTAGGCGAGCTTAATGATTAGGGGTACCCCTAAAGGATTGAAAGTACCCCTAAATTGGCGAAAAATGGCAAAAATTGTAAAACAAAAATTTTTTTCAAGTTTTTACTTCAAATTCGATTGTGGGCGTACTGTCACGCAGAAATAAATTATTTTCAATCCTTGGGGGGTTAAAACTACCCCTACAATATAGTTAATTGAAAACTAGGGGGGGCGGGTGTTCCAAAATAACACCGTTAAGAAAATCGAACCCTAAACGTTTTTGGGGTCGCTGATCACGAAAATCGAGGTCCCGCGGTCCTAGAATTAGGGCGTCACCCCTAAAAATGCAAAAAAAAACCTTTTTAGGGGGTTTTCGCGATTATTTCAGTAATAATGAAAACTAATGCACTTTTTTAAATATTTATTTGCGAAGGAGGTTGATTTATACTAAATTAAGGCGAACTTACTATAATAAAAACAACATTATAAAATAACAATATAAAAAAAATTGAAAAAAAATTTTAGTATAAATCTACCCCCTTCGCAAATAAATATTAAAAAAAGTGCATTTCATCGCATTAGTTTTCATTATTATTGAAGTAATCGCCAATACCCCCTAAAAAGGGGTGTTTTTTGCATTTTTAGGGGTGACGCCCTAATTTTGGGACCGCGGGACCTCGATTTTCGTGATCAGCGACCCCAAAAACGTTTAGGGTTCGATTTTCTTAACGGTGTTATTTTGGAACACCATAACGCGCGTTTTGAATGGACTAATAGTAAGGCTTTTGAACGCGCTCCAGGAGAACAAGGAGGTGCACCTACCGCTAGATGAAAAGCCGACCGAAGCGGAAATCTGGTACCCCAAACCGGTTAAGCCGTGTTATTAGTTTTCTACCCCACGCTTTTTTACATTTGAGTAATTGGCTACAGCAATAAAAACTTAATATTCAAAATTATTATTTACTTTTTGGTTCATTTTAAAATAAAAGCGTGTTTTTTAAACTATTTATTTTTCTATTCAGTTTTGCTTAGTACTACGTTATAGCTTCTTAAATTGTTCTTTGAAAGTTTCGATCTCTCAACCACTTGAATTCAGAGGTCATTCCTCAATGCATCACAAATTGTTAAACAACCACATCACATTGTTGTCACCTTATCCTGATTGTACCCATACACAAGCTGTGGATGTTCATGCTTAACAAGCAAATGGCCGTCAGCGATGGTGTTGTAACATGAACCCTTAAAGCAGCACACAAGAAATACGCGCAGTTGACAAAACGTAAATACCTGGCAGGTTCATAAATTATTCAGCTTCATGTAGTAACCTCAGATCAGTGTGGCGCTGTGAGAGATTCAGCGGCATAAACCTCTTCATGGTATTTAACCTAGATTTAAAAAATGTATGCGCTTTAAAGGAGAACAGCCACGGCGAGCTTGGGATTCTAGAGCAGATGCAGAAGGAACCGAAGGAGCACTGCTTGCCAACTTCTTAAAAAGGGTCGCCACTGTTCTTGAGGCGCTCTTGGAAGTTGTGTAATGAAAAGACATCTGCATCTGCTGCAATCGAGCTGATGATTGACGTCACCAATGCAATACTTGCAGCGCCCAACTGCGTTTCCGTCAAACTTTGCCTCGAATTGAATTTTCTGATATCAAAGAAATACAAAGCCAGATTGGCAACGAACGAATGAAGCTCTTGCCTTCCTGCATCCACGATAGCTCCCGTCGTATCTATCAACACCACTATATGCATCCACGAAAGGAAAAGATGAATGCCATCAAAAATTAAAATTGATTGACGTGTATTTAAGGAAAAACTGCACTGCAAAAAAAACTGCATTTGATTCTTGCTTCATAAACTGAACGACTGCTGCGCTCTGCACCTGTGAATGCACAGCGAATCCTTCGTTAGAAACGGAATCAATGGAGGCGTAATCCGTGAAAATGATGCTCACTAAAGATATTCAGATGAGTGAAAAATTGAACCTGATAACAATGGAAATCCTGAAAATTTATTCACGGGAATCTTTTCAGGTAGAAATTGATTGATGAAAGTGAAAGATACGCAAATTCAATGAGTAACGGCAAACTCACATTTTCATGTTAAATATGATTGAGAATGTGGAAATTTGTTGTAGCCGAGGGAAAGGGTTGCGAACATGTAGGTACGTCCTGGCGTATAAGGTTCAGGTTTTTGTATGATATAATAAAAAATCCAGGAGAAAAGCACAAAAGGGTTCAAGATAGGAAACTGCTTTTGATATAAGGAAAAATTTATGATAATTTTATACTTGACGTAGCCTAATTGCTTCAAACTGTAATAGGTTGGGAGAATAATTTTGAATAATTGCATTTTTATATTTTAGTTTTATTTAATTTTGTTTTTGATTCGAACCCGGGACCTCTGGGATGGTAGCCAGGTGCTTGTTTAGATTACCGAGGCCTTTTCTTGGTACGTTGTTGCCCATCTGCCGGTCTCCCAATCGGCTAATATGAAAAAAGTAATACTTTCTATTAATTTTCAAGTAAAATTAAATTGAAATCAGTTGATACCTGGGAAAAACGCCTAAAAGGGAGCTTTTTTCAATAACATATCGACCAACAGATGACCCTTTTTTGAGTTTTCGTAGTCGATTGACCAAAATATGCCTAATCGGGTTTTTATAATTAATGAAGTTAATATCCGTAATAAATGATGAATTTTCGTCATAAATGCGAGAATGTGTCGAGGCTATAAGAGGTCGCTCTTTTTCTTTTGAGCCAGTACAATGACATACACGCTACACGCTCATACAAAGAGCAGTAGAACATTATTTTTGAAACGGGACATTTAAAAAAATTGAAGCCTCAGACAGTAGGTACTGGCCCATGTGCTGAAAAAAGTTCTTTGTCACGAATTGACTTGAAGAAAATGACATCTCAGTCGAATCAGGGCTTTCAATACAGAGGCCTTAACTCAGTTTAGCATTTCCCTCTTTTTGTCTATGGTAGAGCCCGCACCATAAAAGAAGGGAATTGAGCGCACATGTGGAATTGTGATTGAGAATATAAATGAGCCGGTTATTTTTGCGTTTTTAATCAGAGTTTTTAAACAAACGTTGCTGGCTGGTTGGGACCACAGATTTCCGATGCAGCGATTTTTAAATTCCCTTCTTTTATTCCGCGAACTCTATCTAGGTTCAATATTTTGGATACAAGCAATTGTCACAATTATTAAAAGTAGTAATGAACAAACGCAAGAACAAGACAAGACTGATATAGTTCTGGTGTTCGACACGAATCGACTGATTTGCAATTCCAGTGGCACCTGCAACGGTTTTGCGATCTTTCCCCTGTACGGAAGCGGGAATTCATACACGGGTCGACAGAAATGAAACCGATTTAAAACTAGTCTGAACTACTCGTATGCGACTGTCTTTGCCGGTCGGAAGCGATTTCAGTTGCGTGGCTGGACTTCATCTGAACTACTTGACATTTTGCCACAATCTGTGACTAAAAACTATGCGGACCAGAACACCGATTGAGGCAAAATCAGTTGTGCTCGTTTGTGGACAAAGTTTTCATTTTGATTGCAAACTGATTGGGCGCGTGTTTATTGTAAAACCAGTTTATCCAATCTATAGACTCCTGGCCTTACACTCCACAATATATTTGAATTCGTTAGTTGAAGATATCTGCCTACTAAGCAATACAGCAATAGCACAAAATCGTCTAAGTATATATTTATGTGCGTATATCCGAACGTGATCAATTACTGAGTTTCCATGCAGTGTTTACCCTGGGTTAACTCAAAGTAAGCGCCCATGAAAGCACGGATTGAATAAGGTTTCGTTTCTTGTTTTACCAAGCAGTGCCCCAACTAAGAACTAACAACGTCCAATACTGCTTTACCTGAGTAATCGAACGAGAGCCAGGCTACTGAGTATCGTATTGGCACCCTTTATGGTCACCTAGCAAATTGCCTGTTTTCTTCATCCTATACAGTTTTTTAGGGACTCAATTTTCAAGAGAGCTAGGTTAGAAGCTTGAATCGGGCCATTGGACTGGCGGCATCTTCTTCTTCTTTGATCCGTTAGCTGGCGGTCCGAGCGGGACGTTCCCGCAACGGATACGCTGCTGCCGGTGCCGCTTTGAAAAATGCGGTTTCTTGCCTAGTTTCTTCGGTCTTCGGAGTGACCGATTCTGGTCAACTCGGCATGTCGACCACCCTCCTCCTTTCACACCCTGGGCTTGGGACCAGGCGACGGCGGAGTTGGACTGGCGGCATAATGGAATGCTTGTGTACAGAAGCCTTAAGTCTTAGGTTAAGCATGTTATACCCTTTCTCACGGCATTCATATTTACAAATGAAATTCGTTGGTCCCGCATTGCACAAAATGATGATAAAATTTTATAAATGACACTTTATACACAAACAGAAGAAATTTAGCCAATCGTATCCTTTCAAGAAGTAAACATTGTCTTATTGTGAACCTGTTTTTAAGATCATTTTTTAATGCATTTCGATGGCACTTAGTAATTAATTAGTAATTTGTTAACACTTAACAAACAATATAATTAGTTAGATCTTGGTGTACGTCGTAGTTTGACTGGCAGGTATGATTTATAGGTATCCATTAAGAAACTACTCTTGTTGAGATGCTTCAAAATTAATTGCAGCTAATAAAGTTTTATGCAAATTGCCAGAAACATTTTCAGTTAACCTTCTACAGAATACACTTTTTCTGAATTCTGCAGCAGGAGCTCATTTGTTAACTTTTACTTCTTAAGTACTTTTTTCAGTGTGCTTTTGCATTCTGCTAATGGAGATATAACAATTAAGTGGACTTTGATGGCTAAATGTAAAATGATAAATGCTAATGCTGAAGTAATTGATCCTGTAAACAAAGTGATATAAAATGAATGACAAAAAGGATGGTGAATTTTTAGTCTTCTTTTTAAACAATGAAAGTATTGACGGGATCTATGTATGGTGGCGCAAGAAAAGAGATTCAAAAAACTGGGAATGCTATAGTTTCCTACGTAAAATATCTCTAGTAAACAAACCTTATGTCAAATGAAATGATACAATATCTGCCTTAGGCTCGATTACATTGAGCGAGTTTACGAGCTAGTAGCCGACGAGTTAGTTAGTGCGATAGTGACGATAACATACACAAAGCTTTCCACTCGCTCAGCATCCAACTAGTCTTGTTTTGTTTTTCCTTTGTTAAACTTTTCTCGATACTCGCAGCTTTCGAGATACTCGCAGCTATTTCAATAGCAGCTGTGATGACACACGGCTAGTTTACTAGCTAACAAGCCCACACGCCAAAGAGCAGCGAGTAAAGTAGCCCGGACTTTCTCGCCAGATTGTTTACAATGTGCTAGTCAGATAGCGAACATGATGACCCTGGGCCAGTTTATTACCAGTTAGGGCATTTTCGAGAATTCACCATGGTAGTTACCAGTCGAACCAGAAGTTAATCTACCACGTTCAAAAATTGATTACTTGCCATAAGGCACCACTCAAGATGTTCTACTATTCACCGGCATGGTAACCAGGGTCTCACCAACAGGATAAAAGGGTAAGTAATCGATGATAGATTAACTTCTGGTTCGACTGGTAGCTACCATGGTGAATTCTCGAAAATGCCCTTAGTGAATTTACCGACTAGTAGCTTGTAAACTCGCTCAATGTCATCGAGCCTTAACGTATTCGGAAAGCTTTTTGAAAAACTTCACCGGGCGATATGCGCAAGTATGAGAAAATTGACGAGCTAAACTTTCAAATAACCTCAGGTAACATACAATTTCCACATATTCATCTGAGGATAAACAAACCTCGGTTCGCCCAACTGCTCTCGAACTGAAGTTGAACTGAAAGCTCGCTCAAAAGAGAGTAATCAACTGGAACAGTGAATTACCATTCCAGTGGGCTTTGGCATTTCTGACTTCTGGCGAAAAAGCAACAACAAATTCAAGCACGAACTGAACTTGAACTGGACTTTATCCGGTGAAGCCACTTATGTGAATTGAACTAGACATTATTGAAATGAGGTCGGTGAAGCCGCTAAGCTTTAGTTAACTCACACAAAGCTTCTGTTTTTATTGTTGCATTGCTTCAAATTTTATGTTGGTGACTGTGAAGGGTATCACTTAACATACCCAATATACTGGTTCTGGTTCAATTACAGAGGTTAAGCAGCATTGCACGTAATTAGTACTCAGTTGGGAGACCGTATTGGTAAAACGTCACTCGCGATTAGACATATAAAGTTGGCACAGTTATTAGCATGTTTACTGTACTCCGGATTTAACAAATTACCAAATATCAGTAAATGCCGGTTAATAACAAACATTTCATTAACTTTGTCTACAAAAAATCATAAACATCACAGAATTGACGAAACAATGATTTTACCTTTACCATTCAAAAATTGATCCAAAAAGCGGCATATTCAGCTAAAAACGTACTTTCATATTTGAGCACAATTCGAAGCTAGTTCACAAAAATTAGTTCTTCAAATTGCCACTGTGGCGCTACAGTTCCGTGCCAATCGCGACAAATTATAAAGACAAAAACACCATTGTTCTTTTTTGTAAGAGATTTTGTATGATGAATGTAAATGTTATGCGAAAGACTTACTTAATGGCTCGTAATGACCCTCAAAGATCCGAAAAATGAGTTGTTTTTAATGAAAAATAAGCAGAAAAGCAGCAACACGTTTTCTCAGTCATTTATCTCAAAATTATTTGCAGAATGAGACCTTGACAGCCTTATGAATACACTACTGCAAGTCTATTTGAGTCCCCATTTCTTATTCACTAACAACACTTTCATCAAAACAATAAAAGACAACTACGATCCTCATAACAACCGGCACACTTTAAGCACTTTATAGAGTATAACAAAATTATACAAAGCTGACAGAGACACACTCATATATTCCAAAACTAGTAAAACGTAACTTATTTGCTTTTAACAAATAAGATTGTAACTTGTCCCATTGAAACTGCCACTCCATAAAATGTTTCATATTCAAGCTGGAATCCGTGGAGCCAACTAAGGATACTATATCCCAGCCAACAATTGCCATACTTCAGAAAGGAGTAATTTAAGTGCAAATCTTCCCTTCATCTGTCGAAAAGATAACGTCAGTCAACACTACATCAATTACGTACACACTAGACCATTCTGCAAAATTAATTAAGCGTTGCCTAAGCTCTCAAATGCATTCGAATGCGCCTTTGTTGCTGGAGCGAGTTATGAATATGGCAACGCTGCACCGAGATACGATTGTAACTGCCGAGTAAAACAACTTTAAGTGCTCCTTTATGAATTAAAAGGACGACGACGCTTCAATGTTTTTAAAGCTTTTACGCACAAAAAGTATACAGTACATTCCTTTTTGCCAGTTTGAGTGTGAGTGTATAGGTGTGCATGCAAAAATCTACTATGGCAAAAGCTGGGTGTACTTTGTGTGATTACTCTGTTTTCTATGTGGAATAAATGTCGTGCTTAGCAGAAAATTAATGTGTTCTTTTCAGGTTCACGTTTTTTTTTGAAGCGTCCGTTTTAAATGTAAATTTTGAGGGAAAGAATTTTTTTTTCAGGATAAAGCTTTATGTGATGGAACAAAATGCACAGGACTCTTGTTTTGCATATATGTACATATGTATGTACATATCAACCGCATATTTTATAAATTGAAAAAATTTGATGAGAATTCTACCTTTGGGAGTTGACGCCTTCTTGTTAACGAAATTTGATAGACAGCCGCATGGGTGCCTGCCAAAAAAGGACTGATAAAAACAAAATTCTGTAACAACTAATGCTATTGCCGTAGCTCCTTCTGAAAAACGACATCCACTTTTATTTATTGGCATACATTTTAAGCGGAGATTTTTAAAAAAAATGCCATGGGAATATCTAGGAAAAGTTATTCATCATCATTTTGCTCGAGGTGAGCCTTGACTTGAATTCGCCAGCCTTTTCCATTCGCCTCATTTCTGCGCGTTTTCTATTAATTTTCATACTCCAGCTAGCTATAGAATTACATTGTCACCAATATCTACTTAATATTCGTATAGCAGATGACAAGGACCTGAAATGTTCCTATGGTCCGCAGGGTTCCTTCCCGGGCTCTCTCCTGTGAATCGCAATGTATAGATTTTTTCAAACTCCGTGACACAAAAAATTTGAACAGTTCTGCGCACCTCATTGCCAAATTTTATAAATATTGTTCTATCATTTCCCCGCTTTTTAGTTAAAACGGCAACAAACGCAGAAAAAACTCAACAAAATAATTTGGGAAGGGATGCGCGCATGCCGAATGAATAAAGTTAATCAATCTTTATATGTGTTGAGCAGAGCTTTTAAATACATGTAAAACTCCTGCTCAACCAAGTAAGTTTATCCATCGTAATAAGCATAATTTTACTATAATTATGCTAAATATTTCTCATCCCTAAATTTAAAATAAATTAAAAGAATTGCTGGAAAAATTTCTTTTAAAGATATAAGCATTTTCATTCATAAATTGAGAGTTCTCCGCAGCCTCAAGCAACACAACCTCCCCAAGCAAACGCGCGCTTGCGATTGGCGGAAAATGTCAAAAATCTAGTAATCTAAGTGATAAAAACACAAATTTCGTATTTCTTTGTAGAAATTACTACAAATTATTTCTGAAGCATATGTGTAAAATATAAAAACCTTAAAATAAAAAAAATATATAAAAACGGGTGTTTTTCAGTCATAATTTGTAAATTTTTTAATTAATCATTGAAGTCCCAGAAAAATACACCTCCCTTTAGCAATAAGCAGGCGCGACTGATTTGATTACATGGCAGCAAGTGATTTGATAGGAGGAGTTAAGTGAAGCTTTTGTCTGAACTTTTCAACATTTTTAAGAGCTTAGCTGGGGAACATGCGCGGGATGTCACGAGGTTTGAAAACAACTATACAATGAAATGTTGGGGTTCCGCCATTCAATGGAAGCAGTGGCAATCCTGTTCGCTGAGGGGTAGTGGTCATAGGAAAACGTACAGATGTCATCGAATTGTATGCGAACGAAGCGATCTGGGAAATAAAATTGTGGCTAGAACGCGCTGGACTGAAGCTTGCTGAGCAAAAAAAGGAAGCCGTGCTGATCAGCAAACGAAGAAAGCTGGCGTTCATAAGGATCAAGGTAAGGGAACAGCGCATCCACTCACAGCCCCCTGTAAGGTACCTGCGAATGGAGGCTTAACTTCAAAGAGCACGTTAGACAAAGCGTCTGCGGT
The DNA here is from genome assembly GCA_949987705.1 of Thereva unica. Lineage (NCBI taxonomy): Eukaryota > Metazoa > Arthropoda > Insecta > Diptera > Therevidae > Thereva > Thereva unica. Next base: position 83,406,174 of record OX465285.1, read on the forward strand.
TTGTGCAGCACTCGCAAGAATGCTGCTGCCCATCGTTGGAGGCTCCTTTTGAGGAGGGTGGATAGCATGATTAAATCCAAATATATTGAGCCCTGATTCTGTCAGCGGCCAAAGGGATTTGAAGAGAAGCAAATTCCAGGTTAAAGTGTGTAACTAACTAACAAGGCATTTCGTTGGCCAAACCTTATAAATCCACTGAAGCACCAGATCATCCCATCTGTAGAGGAAAATACATATTTCAGGCATTTTGATTACACACGAGCTAAATCTTTCAAGCCGAAAAGCCTTTAGGCATTCGCATAGAAGACAATGGAGAAAATTGTCAACTAGGAGGTAATAAGTACTCTTAGTTACTATACGTCAAACATCATGCACACAAAGAAGGGAGCTCTATTGGGTCGGCTTTTTACAATCTGTACCGACCCGGAATTAAGAAATGGTTAATGGTCACGGATTTTGAGAGATATCTGGAGGCCACTATAAAAAAAGGATAGGCAAAAGGAGCAGTTATATATCCCCAAATTTTTTCATTCAACTGGTGAGACAGGGAGCACCCCGTCAAGGTCGATACAACATACACTTGATTTGGCCTTATCCAGATGCGCAGTGTCAACTCTGACAAAACTATGTTGGTACCATTCACCAAGAAGCCAGGATAACTGATCTGGTCCCTGCGAAATTGCGCTAGATCGAGCAAATTGGCGAACTGAATTTAAAATAACCTCAGTTCGCATAAAATTTCCACATATTTAACTGAGGATAAAACAGACCTCAGCTCGCCTAACTGAACTCGAACTGAAGTTAAACATAAAAACTTTGTCAAAAGAGAGTAATCAACTGGAATAGTAGAATGCCGTTCTAGTGAGCCTTTGCATTTCTGGCTTCTGGATCACTTATGTGGATTGAACTGAACATTATTGAACTGAGGTCGGGGAATCCGCCACAGGCCACTTCCCTTTCGATCACCTAAGTTGTTCGCACCTCGCCGAGCGCAGCATTGGAGACTTTACTTAATCTGGCATAGCTCCATCTTAAAGTTAAACAGTGCACTATAAGCGCTACACTGGGTTTGCGATCGAATGGCCATCGGCACCGTGGTGGAGAGACTCTACATTTCAACATTTTCATTGTAATGGAAGAGATCCCGGGGATAATCAGATTGCATGCAACTATGTAAATTACCATAGCACGGAAATTTGAAGGCTAGCCCAAATTTTTGATAGTAGACCAATAAGCAAAATGGTTGTAAGACGACCACGAAATGGGTTGTGGATAGCTTGCTTGAAGATATACAAAGGAAACTTCGTATAAGGTATTAGACAGAACTAACAAAACGTAGAAACGACTGGAAGAATAGACTTCAAGAGCCCCAAGTACTAGACCATTTAACAAGAAGCAGAGAAAACAAAATCTTCAATATAGCTTTGGTCTGTAAGAGTGCCTTTGAAGACGTTGGTACTCTCAGACAGATTCATATTACGATTGGTGAGGGTTCGTAGGCCGTACACCTTGGTCAGACAGGGTTCTGGCATTGTTTTCATAAGTGTAATAAAAAGGGCCCTAGAAGAAAGGACTATGATGCATTACTGCCGACACTGGATATCCAAACCTGGTAATTCTTAAGCAGAAATCATATGTACAGTAGAATGCCTTGAGGTCTGAACACTGCGCCTTGAATTACCATTTTTGAACGATTGAAAGTGCTAAGGATCCTACCCCAGGACTTTGCCTACACGACGAAGAGCACGGTCTGGTTGTTCGACGGGATATTGCTTCAACAAAAAGTTCTGCGTTGTCACATACATACCGGCCAAACGAACGCCAACGAATGATATGCAGTGATATTCGTGGGTTCTGAATGGACGGTTTACTAACAGCTTAGTAATTACATACCAAACGAGCGAGTGCGATGTGGGCGGGCATCAAAGTTAAGCCAACGATTGACAGTTCGAAGGATAGGACACCAAAATTCAACCATTAATTTTAGGTAAATTGAAATCAAGAATTTGTGTCTAATGGGCTAAAATCTTTTCTGGGGTATCGAATAGCCTACAACGGTTGACCACTCGCTAGCCTTTCCGAAGCCGCACCGCGCATTTATCTATAGGTTTTGTATCATTGACGATCTCAGAGTTCGTCGCCTTCTTTTTCAATACAAACTTCGTTTATTGTAGCCTTTTGTATTGGCATTGCACCATGACATTGTTCGACATAGTGACAGTGACTTTTAAGCTCCTAAGAAATGTGCTTGGTCTAAAATCTCCGAACAAATGGATTGCCATTTCATCCGCATAAGCGACTGCAGTTGCTCTTTCGTTCTCTAATGTTCTTAGAATCTTTTTCATAACCACAAACCATAGCCACGGCGAGAGGTCTTCATGGGGAACCGCCACGTCGTCTTTACCACTAGCTATTGCCTGAGCTGTATTGATAATTCTACTCGTAGTTTTCAGCAAGGAGAGGATCCACTGACTGAAACCATTTTGGACGCCGAATTTCGCCAGGTGCACCTGAATTGCCATGGTTCTGACGTTGTTTAAAGCCTCACGTCGTCTTGGAAGGCTGCCAAGGCGAAATGTTGGTATTCTATGATACGTAGTAGCGCGAAGGGGACTACATACATAAGTACCTATGTTTGAAGGTATCGGTCTAGCATAGGGTAATTAAAAAAACTCGATCAATGTACCTGTCAGGCTGTCAGGGTTACATATTTCATACTAGAGGCACGTTTTAAACAAGCGAAGAGATAAGATCCTCTACTTTGTAACGCAAGAAATGTTAATAGTACTTGGCACCTATAAATAGCTTTACTTAGCAATCTCGAGTCTTTCATACAAGAACTTTTACACCCTTTGTAAAAATCCTTTCCATCAACAACATTTCGTTAAAATCAATTAAACCCTCGTACAAAAATGTTCAACACCAAACTAAATTTTTTCCGGACATGTTATCACCGCCTCAAAATGTTTTTATGGTCCATAAAGATTGCATGTTACCCTGTTTCTCGGTCTTTCCTTAATGTAAAATTTGCGAAACCACTGAGACATTAAGGTAGCTTTCTCTGCTAATTCTCGTACTTTAATATCACCGGATACCGTCCCTTTTAGTGCCTGATCCACCCATGGACCATATAACAAGATTGTTACGTTTCATTGTCCAATTTAACTCCTAGCTCGAAGGCACCGGGGCGTTAACAATTAATCCATTCGCATCTGATGTTGCAATCCTCAGTTCGGTTGGAACATATTGAATTTTGTTTAATTAAATAATATCTCTACGGAGCCAAAATTCCTGGGATTTCTCTTTGGCGAAGTAATAAAGGCTCTTCAAAAAATATTTCATGTTTATTTATTAAATCTTTCGCAAAATAATTTTAAACCGTAGATCCTCAAGTTGATAAAACGACGTAAATTTAAGAAACCTGAAACTGATGGTAGACAGAACGTAGGACTGAAAAATGCTGGATTGAGATACTTCTTTCCTGACAAGGGACCATGATGTTAAAGACTTCTTGGCTCCCCTACGACGTAGCCGCAAAAATTCGACAGCAGCAAGTTAAATTTTTTGAGATTTAATTATAAGTGAAAATTTTCACTTCAGGCAATAACAAAAATTTTGTGCAGGTACCATCTGGTGGTATATTAAAGGACGAATTAAAACAGGCAAAGGACTTGCAAATCATTGACAGACACAGTTCGGCAGCAAATTTTAACTTAAGCTAGTTTGCTGGTGAATTATAATTCGTCTGAATTATTGCTGGAACAAACTTTTATAAATTTATTTATTTTTATTTTAATATATTTTTACATTTCATCCGACTCACAATGATTGTTTTCACACCCTAGTAGTATAGCTCTGTCACTCAGAGGCCACTGACTTCATGGGTTGTGACATAGGGTGTGGATGTGGTCTGGGGAGTTTTAGAGAGCTTTACCGTGTCTTGGATAAGCTTTCAACTGACGTATTCATATCTAGTTTCGGCACTATTTTGGAGGAAATTTGGTAGTTTTTCGATTATCTCAGCCGGGTTGACTATATCAAAATTAAATCCCATTACTTTTTATCGTAGCACGGGAAGTTTTAGTGCTATTTTCGCCAAAAGGGTCGCCCATGACAGTTTATAGCTCACGATATTTCCCATCAAACTCCACAATATTTTTTTACGTTGGACTTTAGTTATCGCGCAAACAACGAAAAATCAGGCTCCCTAAGACTATGGTTCCACCAAAACTAATATACAAACTCCATCAAGAAACAGAGGATTCTCAAAAAATTAACTCGAGTTCTGCGCTATTGGAGCTACGATTTACCGGAACCGGGATATTGACGATCATCCCGCAAAGAATCGACGAAACGATAGAGCTTTACTATTCCGGTGGTGAGAAACGAGAGGCCGGCGTCGGGTTTACAGTCGATCGACCGGTTGCCAGCAGAGTTATCGTATTTCAACCGATATCCGAGCGTTTGGTTGTTATAACCATCGGTGAAACGATCAAGACCCATATCGTATCCGTTTATGTGCCAACCGAGACCAACTCGGACGCCAAAAAGGAAAAAATTTACGATCACCCGGGAATACATCGAGCAACCACCGAAATGATCAAAGCCGGAGGTGTGGTCTTATCACAAAAACTCCACTTCCTCATAACACGCTTATGACATTCGGATCGTGTGGCGTGGAAAAAACCATCGTTGTACCAAATTTGAAGATAGGCGACAGTCGAGAATAAATGAATTGAAAAGATAAAAGTGCTCACAATGCACGGGTCGAAAACCAGTGTTCACCTCGATGGAACCCAAATCGAACAGGTTCCGATGTTCAAATATTTGGGATCATTGGTTGAGGAAAAGAAAGTGGCATCGACGGCCGACGTTCACATACGCATCGGCCAGGCAACAGCAATATTCGCCTCGCTCAAATGGGGCATATGGGAAAGAATAAATACATATTACCATCCAAACTAAATAACGCCTTTACTGAACGTTGATCCTGAAAAGAGTTAGTTAGACAATGATGCGACCAACAGACACTCATCGAAGAACAAATACAAAAACTTCGACTACGATTGTTTTGGATGAAAACCGCTTGCCACCTAAACTCCTCTGGTGAGACAGCCCGGCAGACTGGAGAATTAAAATCGTGGATAAAAATCGAGACCCAGTGGCACGGACAGCAGAGAATCTGTTGCGGGAATGTCCCACTCGGACCGCCAGCTAACGGATCAAAGAAGAAAGAACAGATAAATCGCATGTGCTGTCGCAGATATCAAATTAGAATTTCAAATCCTGAACTAATGGCAACCACGATGCCTGAAATTTATGCTGATAAAGTAAAGCTAGTAGTTTTTTCCTGATAAGCCACAGCATCCTGAGGGCTCCTATAATTCGAAAGATCCAACACATATATTTATTTACACAGCTGCATGCATCCACTCCAAAAATGCTGTTATGATCAACTTTTTTTACATTGAGACATATTTTAACTGAACTTATTCAATCATGTCTAGAGGGTTTCAATATAATTGAGCCCTGCGAAGTAAATGTCAAGGACTCCGACAGCATCAGAGCCCTCTCAAGACACAAACTGCATTAAACCCATACAAAGAGCGAAGTTTCAGCCAATTTCATCCAAGGCACAGCAAGTTCAAAGGCCCATCCAGCGCGAAAGCACATCCGAGGTACATGTAAGTTTAACCTAATTCCCACAACTCATCCGAGACACATGTAAGTTCAAGAATGACGCAGCAAGTTTAAAAGTTCCTCCAGCATTAAAGCACATCCGATACACATGGAAGTTCAACCTAATTCCCCAAGCTCATCCAAGATTCAGCAGAGCTCACTCAATCTTACACGCAGGTGGCGCGCACTAAACAACCAAGACCACATCCACACCCAAGACAACAACCTTTGGCGTCAGTGGCCTCGAAGTCATATAGCCTTACTAGTTGTGTAAATCCTTGAAACTTTGTGTTTTAAGTGAATAAATAAATTTAAGCTGGAAGAAAATTAAAAAAAATAAAATTCAGAACGAATTCAGGCCAGATAAAAATTTAAAGCGTTAATTTTAACTTAGTAAATACATACACATCCGGTTTTTTAATTTAACTAAGCAATCTTAAACGACAAAACCCACCACGACTAGAAGCCATAGAAGGTATACCACTAAAAACACACAAAAAAGTGTCGTTCACGGGTAAACAATAAGTCACGGCAAGAATCAAGATCTGAATTATTAAAACGTTTAAATTAAGACGGAACGAAAAACTTCCCAGCCAACTCCTCCAACTCGTGGCCTCATTTTTTATCAGAGAGGCACAAGCCAACAAGTTTTTATTTAGTTCCTTGCATTCCAACCTTGCCTCCACGTTTCATGAGTTGAATATTTCGAAATAAAAATAAAATTAAATAAAACAAACTTTTTGCACGTAATACATACATACGTGTACGCAAAAATATAAATTTTTACCTGGTTTTTGTGCTCAAAAAATATTCGCCTAAATAAAGAAGGGATGATTTCAGCTGTGTTCCTTGGTCGCCAGGGAAATAACTTGAAGTTATATTGCATGAAAATTTATCATTCCGTAAAGAACAATTTCCAATAAATCCGCTTAAGGGATTTTCAATGAAATCGCTCAGTACTTGATTACATCCACGTGTACAAAACACACATTTGTCATGGCGGGAAGGGCGGAGGGGACGGAATATCAAAGTGATTTTCTCTCCTACGTATCCAGTCCTATAATTACATATGTGTATTACGTAAATATGATGACTTCACAGCTATATAATTATTAATGAATAATTACACGTAATTGTAAATCATTTTCACGCTGAAATGTCTGTTTTCATGGTAGACTGTTTTTGAAGTCATATTATATGTCATAGATTATTTGTAGTTTGAGAATAGTTTTGTCATAGAGGAGGTTAAGAATTGATAGGACACAACTTGTTTACCACTGTATCACATTCAAATCATTTCAGTATTTGGTTAATATCAATTATTTACTATAGAAATATACGAAGTTAAGCAAACATTATTTGCTGGCTGTCGACAATGTTTTTGGTTTGATGCAAAATTGTCAATTATGTTTATTTATGCCCTTCAAACCTGGACTGGTAATACAATGGGGGACTCCTGAGCTTAAAACTACCCCATACAAACAATTGGCAGTTAGTGTCCATAGCCATAGATAAATTTCTCAGTGTGAGCCCATATCCCGATTTTCTGAAGGGGGCCGATATCAAGCCAACAAGCCCCTATTCTGATGTAGATGTGGGAAAGGACCCCCTGGAATGGTGAAGTTGGCGCAGTCAACCTTTCTTCAATATATAGGCAGAACGTAATTTCCCGGGAGGAGCATTTAAGAACAACCCTCAAATCTAGACAAAAGTTGCAGCTGTAGGAACAAAGGATCTTGAGAGGGAGTCTTACCCAAGGATTCTTAACCGCACGAGCATAGGTACACTTTCTATAAAATTATTAGTGCGTCATACAAAAAAAATTGTGGAGCTGAAGAAGAAAACATCACCAAAACCCGAAGCATCTAGTTCCTGTAGAACGGCTCTTGGCTTAGAGACTTCCAGCTTAAAGTGTTCTGCCTACGCCGAACAGGTTTGCTAAAGGAAGTGGTGCGGGAAACCGCCGAGGAACAAAACATTTATTCGATATTAAAAATATAATGAATTCTAACAGCCAAAAGATTTTAATTCTGTCTAGTATGTCGTGGTACCAGGGTGGGTTTTTTCCAGAATTTATTGTATTCACCAAATACGCTGTTGATCTACATTAATTTTTGCACTTTACTGACTAATGTTCATTAACACTTTGACTACCTTTAGTAGGAAATGATAAATATTAATTGTTTTTTGTCAGTGTGATGGATTAAGAATTATGGTAACGAATAACTGAGTTTATGGTGGGAATAGCGGATATTTGTGGGCTGTGTTGCGATTTAAGACAGGATGGCGTAGCCGCGAACGATGTTTCCCGTTCAGCAGAACTACCCTCAACGTTCTCCTAAACCTAAGTAATCCGCTGCGAAGCATAGGCGATCATGTTCAGGTAAGTCTAGAGGGGCCTCGGTAGTCTAGAGGTAAGGCGCCTGACTGCTATCCCCAGAGGTCCCGGGTTCGAATCCCGGCGGCGCCACGGTCCTTCGCCTTTCCCTCCTAACTTTCCTTCTTTCTTCTTCCCTCTTTACATTCCTGATTCCCCTGTCATAGCCTTCCCTAGTCCTTCCCCGCTCCACCAAGCGCATGCCATCGGTTGGTTGATGAGATTCAACTCGTTTCAGGAGGCATAACACTCCAGCGAGTTGTTCTCGACGCCCCGATGTCAGAGTCGCGAAATGGTTGTGAGTAGGTGGAATAAAATATCGCGGCTAGGTTGTGACAGTTACTTCCTTCTCTGGGGGGCCTCGGTAGTCTAGGGGTAAGGCGCCTGACTGCTATCCAAGAGGTCCCGGGTTCGAATCCCGGCCAGCCCACGGTCCTTCGCCTTTTCCACTTTTCCACCTACATAACTTTCCTTCTTTCTTCTTCCCTCTTTACATTCCTAATTCCTCGTGTCATAGCCTTCCTTAGCCCTTCCCCGCTCCACCAAAGCGCATGTCATCGGTTGGTTGATGAGACTCAACTCGTTTCAGGAGGCATAACACTCCAGCGGGTTGTTTCTCGATGCCCCGATGTCCGAGTCGCGAGAGTAATGGTTGGGAGTTGGTGGACTGAAAATATTCCGGAAAGGTTGTGGCGGTTCCTTCCTACCCGACTAGAGCTGCTGTTCGACATTGCACTCTATACGAAGAAAATAGATTGTCAACAGTATAAAGGGCTTTCCTGTGACTCTAGTCTTTCACATAAAAAAAAAAAAAAAAAAATCTTCCGGCTAGAGCTGCTGTTCGACATTCACTTCATACGAAAAAATAGATTGTCGACAGTACAAAGGGACTTTCCCTAAGCCTCTAGTCTGTCACATAAAAAAAATTGTGGTGTCCAGTCGCAAGTTGGTCCCTCCAAAGTCTCAATCTCCAACGACCTCCCACGGCGAACTAGCCCATCTGTCCACCCTTTTTCTTCCTTTCTTAATTTCAGTAAGGTGTCCGGTTGGAGGAGTACTTTTTAATCGTTCGTCACAATGGCTGCAACTGATTCGCTTCTCCCAAGCCACTAAATGACCTTCATGTTATGTTTCTGCAGTAATAATAACAATTCTGTCACTATGTGTTATATAGTTTTGAATGCATTCATGCATTCCTTATTCTACTAAATCTAAAAATCCGACTGCTCAATCAAGGTATTATTGGATCCATCGAATTTTAACCCTTCACCACCCTGGCGATCACCGGCCAAGGATCAATTCCATGGGCCGCTCTTTTCTTAATCCTTATAAATAAATCTTCTTTCAATCTCATTATCGAATTCAGAGCTTCGCAAATGACGATACTCTGTGTTTACGTTTTCGACAATATCAGAGAAGCACATGCCAGACTTTGCCTTTCTACCCATGGGCTCATATCCAACTTTATCAACACGGACATCGCCGTCAAGAATCCCACTTCCAAAACAATGTACTATCTCATCTTTAATCAATCCTGCACCTAGCTTCCTTCTGTCTCAGTGGATGGTGTTAATATAATGGCTGTGGAATAATCTCCCACAATCAGCTTTTCCGAATTCATACACCATCCAAGACACCACCTGCTTCCTCACCAAGCCAAGCTTGCTACTAAAAAAGGTTATTCTTTAAAGCTAACTTACGCTGAGATTGAGCATTGCTTGAGATAGAAGTACGATAGATCCACAATTCCATAGATTTTTGAATATAATTTCCAAACCTGAAAATGATAATGATTTACCCTGAAAGTCGTTTAAGAGCTAATATTTACACTAACGATTTGACAGCCAAAGGATTTTGATTTTGTCTAGTACGTCGCGGTACCAGGGCGGGTTTATAGTTTAAGAAAAACATTTCGAGAATAAAAACCATAGTTGACGTACAATTATGTTGAAATAAATTATATGAATAAATAGTAGTAGGCTAGTAATACATAGTAGATTTAGTATATTTTCATCCATGATCATATTACTTCCTTACAAATTCAAAGTGCTCCTCCTTGTATTATTAATTTATCAGTGCAGTTGACAATCCCTTAGTAATATGAAACAGACAATATCCCGAACCGCTCCGAAAATATGAACGTCCAGCAACTTGTAGAAGTTTGAACACTAATTCATGAACACCCACGAACACTAGCCGCATTGGAAACAATAGAGCAACAATTTCAATAAAACGTTAAATATACACACACTTTCACTTTCTCCCTCTAGGGCCACTGATTTAATCATGAATTATTAAATAATGGCCGTAAACTACACGTTCTCTGGCGCTAACTAAACTAGAGCTCTGGTGGAGCTAAAGATTGAGTTTTAATTAAATTTCCCTTCCTATGGTTGATTGTGTAAACCGCGATCATAAAGTTTCTATAGAAATTTCAATTATTACCGCCGCAAAAACGGACTGCCATAGGGACACGACACAATGAAGGGCTGGTGGTGGTTGGTGAAAAGCTTAAATATAAACATTGTTCCTGTGAGTAATGTGGAAGAGTTTTGGTCTGTTGGAATAATGCAAATTGCGAGGGTTGTTTCACTTTGTGTGTGTGTATGAGAGAGAGAAAAGTCAATAAATGAAAATTATTGTTGAAATTTTGTTGAAGGAAATTGTTATTAAGTGGAGGATAAAAGAATTGGTGGTATGAAGTGGAAGTAATTATTTGGTTTTTCTATTTAGATTGAAAGAAAAAATAGCAAAATCAACTATTTAGTGTCAATGATTGCTCACATTTCTTAAAACAATTTAATTCCTTTTTTTATCCTTTAATTTCAACCAGAGCACAGGATTTTATTTTGAAAGAAGATTCTGGACAACTTGGTCAGTCTTTTTAGAGTCAGATTCAATTACGGATATTCCAGCCACTTAGAGTAGAGTCGTGGTGATTTTTATCTCCAAACATGGTAATATGGTATGGACCTATCAGCTTAACTTCTTTCCTTTTGAAAACGATGGAAAGCTTGTTGGACCTTCACATCGGGTGAAAGTTCAAGCTCTCCCTTTCTCTACATAGTTCTCAGTTCACTTATAGTAAATAAATAGAACCTGCAATTCACCACCTAGACAGTAAAATCAAAAAAAAAGAAACCCGTCTCGCTGCAGAAACTGTTGTATGAGGCAGTGGATAAATACCTAAGTGACTCCAACATTAATGTCAAGGCTATCAAAGGCCCTAAAGGCGAGGTTCTGAAGGCGAAGTTGTCCAAACTACACCAATTTGGTTTCGATGTACCAGCTATACAGATGATCGTATTATCATTGTATCGGAAAGCTTGACTTGACCATAACAGAGGTCAGAAGAAGATCTCTCTGAGAAGTTAAAAGATGGTATACTACAAAGGACCATCCTGGTGCCTTTTTCCAAATCAAGTTCAATTTGTATCCAGGGTAAGACAGTTGAGATTTCAGACGTATCTGGGACCGAGTAAGAACGCTGAACTGGACTATGCCACTAGGGCATAGGTTGATGTGTAAAAGTGCCTGGTAATGCGGCTCTGCCAGTGGGTCGGACTGTTCCGGCAAAACTTTTGGGATGAAATGGGGAGAAACAGAACAAAAAACGAAAAAAAAAAACAGTGGAGATAGAGGTTGCCTTAACTGAGGCTGAGAAAGAAAGAAAAGCGTCTGAACAACAAGCTTTGTTTGGAAGAAGAGAGAGTGGCGAGATCGCCGCCGGGCCGCGTGAGGGCGCTATACAGTCTCTCCCAAGTAGGGCGGGCTGTTGCAGCGAAACTACCACCAAAGAAACCCCTACGAAGACTAAGGACCGAAGCTTACTCACAGAAAATGGGTAATGTAGCGGATGTCGCGTGCCTCTACAGGTACTCCGCTTCCAGCGACGCCCACCTTATATTCTTCGAATGCTTTAGGGTAGGAGGTCGAGCGAGGCGCGATGGAAGAGGAGCTTGGAAGCATAACCTCCGACACAATTGTTGGGAAAATGCTTCGAGGCTCAGGGAAATGGTCGAAGAAGAGACTGGAGGTCGCTGATCGGTCTGCATGGAGCCCTGGCATATTCTCGCCCATACCGGAGGGATGGGTAAAGGGTCACGTTGGTGACGCCTGCCTCGCGGCAGTGCCGGGTGGGAAAAACGTCATCGAAAGGGGTGGTGAGTTTAATAAGTAAGGATCTGATACTACCGTCTGAGTACGGATCCTCAATCGTGTCTCCAGTCCTCCTCCACTGAACATGGCTTATTGAGAGTCAGTCCCAAGTCTCACACAGGCAAAACAATTAAGTACCTCTTTATGACTAGGTTGAAAAGTTGAGTCGAGGTTGAATTAATATTTCGATCACCGTATAAGAAATCGAGTTGAGTTCACTTTGGGTTGAAATAGGAGTTGAACTGACATCAAAATATAACCTTAAATTTTTGTGTGAAATTCTCATTTATAGATACGTAAATTTTTTAAAAACCTGGTATGCAATCAGAACGACATGAGACGAAATATCAATTCGACTCAGGCATGAGAGCTGAGTAGAGTTGAGTGGTACCAGATACAACGCGACGCCGTTTATGACTGGGATGAACCTAGGTTTAACCTGGGTAGAGCTAAAACCTTTACCTTAAGGGGCGTTGTCACTCTAAGCTGGGCGAACCTGGTGCGATATCTGAGCGGCCATGTGAGGTTGCGGTACCACTTCCCTAACCTAGGACTGTCTCAGAACGCCGTCTCTTCATGGAAGACGACGGAATGCCACAGATGTTCGCTGTAAATGTCCTGATCGGGCTTGGAAAAAGAACGTTTATCAGAAAGCTTCTCAGCTCCCTTTGCTTTCATTGCAAGAAATTTCAGCACCTTCCAGGCAAATTTTTAACACAAATTAAAACACCATCCGCTTTCAAATTACAAACGATAGGTACATGCAGTCGTTCTGGGAAACCCCAATTACCCCCACAATACTTTCCATGGTAGTACCTCCTCCTACTTACCTGCATGTAAGCCTAAAATGGCATGGCAATCAGTTTCCACTTTAGCCTTACGTGCAGGGGTGGTAGCACGTAAGTTGATACAATCGACCTCTTCATATAAAAATCTTGAATTTTTATATGAAGAGGTCGATCGACACAACTTCCGTGTTACCACCCCAGGTAAGTTGAAAAGTCCATACTCCACACATTCTACAATGGATGGATGACAAGAAGTAATGAAGCAGGCGAAAACTTTCACAAAAAAAAACTTTGTAATTCTTTCGCATTTTTCTTTTTAAAAAATCCCTTCAAATAAAACGGGGAAAATGTTTTTTTAGCATTATCCATGTAAATCCTTTTTTCCATTTCATATCTTTCCAGGGTGTCCACCACCAACGCCAACCGAGATCCAATTTGTCAAAAGCAGATTTCTTTTTGGACTATTTAACATGTTAAAACCTCAATCTAGCTTTGTTCAAATATTTTTTCTGTGTAAATCTCCAAAGTAAACATAATATTATTGACCGCAGCCAACCCTTAACCCTTTTATGTCCAATTTTGATTATCCCCTGTTGAGAACACGTTTTCGTCGACTTCATTTACCGCAAACTGAATCACCCCGAGGCTCCACGGTCCTGCACCCCAAGTCGCCACCAGTTAAAGGATTTATCGCCGAGTATAAATTACTTTCACTTAATTTGAGTACCAAGGGATGCCGGGGAATTAGTTATCCTGCCGCCCTGGACGTCTAGGTGGAACGAAAATCCTACATCGTTTATTACAGGCTCGCTATGGCCGAGCATCGTGTTTCATGTGTGATAGTAATTACGATATGGAGCCTCGGCCGGCCATCATCGCCGCCGTGCACAATCGCATGAGAGGGAAAATTTGATTCAAGGACTTTGGTGAGGAGAGGATATAAACCAGCAAGAATTATTGCCGCTTTAAGTCTCTCCCTTTTTTGCTGCAATAACGCCAAGGGTTGAGAAGGGTATTATTTCGCCCTTGAAATGCGTGGGCAGCAGTACCTACTTACTCTTCCACAACCTAGGGAATTGAGTTAATCTGCGGCCAATCTAGTAATGAGCCGTGGGAATATTTCAAAAGTTGGAAAATGTAATTACGGCGGAGCTTTCCACCCCTTTTCCAATACGAACTGCCCTTGCGAATTTCATTTTGGGAATAATTTCCAAAAAAAATTATACATACCTCACCCTCGAAAAGTTTTCAACAAAAAAATTAAAAAATATTTTAAGGGCTTAAATTTTGCGAAAAATGAACGAAAACAATCTCGAGAATGCCATTGTCCGGAGCAAAGTGTCTAGTTGAAGCTATTTACCCAATTATTGGTGTGTCTCTTTTGCCTAACTACATCAACTAAGCTGACACCCCCACTTTTTCCGAGTTAAATAAATTTTAATCTTATAATTAATTAGCAGATAATTAAGGGATGATTATTTTGTGGAATCCTGGCGTGAGGTTGGCTCTTGTAGAAGACTAGGAAGGTCTAAAATCATTTAAGCATTTCAATAATGTAAATGAATATTGATTACGCGCGAATTTTGAAACAATTAAGATTTTAAAATGTAGAGGAAAAAATTAAAACAAAAATGTTTTTAAATATATATTTTTTTTTTATCTGAAAATCAGAGCTCAGCAGTCACCCTTTGGTCTTTTAATTTGTCGGGACACCCTGTATAGACCAGGCAAACAAGTTTGCTAAGCACAACAGAAAGACCAGGCAGACAAGATTGGCAAGACAGACAGCTAGATAGGAGAAGGAAGAGGTGTGATCTATCTGATCTGTGTGAAGACCAAGCGCAGCACTACCTATTCAAACCATAACTTTACTTATCTTACTACATAATCAATATGCGATCCACCGGAGAACATGTACCCTGGGAATTTATTGACTAGACCAACCAGGTATACCAGACAATCTCGAGTTGTTTTAATGATATTTGCCATTTACCAATTTAGCATCCATTTATTGATATGTGGTTGGGGCTTAGCTAGAGCTACCTTCTTTCAGTATAGAATAAACAGAAGTAAGTTTCCTCTTCATGAAGATTATCAAAGACCAAAAGTTTTTACTGCTACCAATAGCATTAATAATTTTACTCTAAACCTGTTACCTGTTATGTTAATGGCCTTACAGCGGGCGAACACTGGCCGCTTGGGATTTTAAGGGGCATATGATGGCCGTCGAGTTTTTAACACTTTTTAATGAGAGCACATACGACGCTACGACGGCCAAGGTTAGGTTAGGCTAAGTAAGATATGGCTGATCTGTTGTCTTAAGCTCAGTGGCGGTTTCAGAGGGGGGTAATTGGGTAATTACCCCCCCCCCCCAAGATTTGCGTTCCCTTATTTATTTTTATTCTTAAAAATTACTAATATTACAAACAAAAAAGTTAAGTGTATGGTGAATCTAGTCGGCGATCTATGACTGTGAATTTTTTCTCCTGGAGAGTCGTGGAAGGGACCGATACCCGTGACTTAAGCTAATATGGCACGCTATGTAAACAAACCGAAGTTAACTGCTCAAGCGCCGAAAGAGAAGTGATGAACTTCTTCCTTTGCACGGGTTCCCTTTTCTAAATATACGCGACATACGTTGATACTATTAGTCTCTTTAATATTAGGTGCGTTTTTTAAACCTGTTCTGTCCTGGAACATTAAAAAAAACGCAAGGAACATTTTAATTTTCATTTGCATAAATTACGGCTGTGGACTTTTTTCTTTTTTTTTCTTTTACTATTTTATAAAAATCTCTATCAATTTTTCGCGTTTTTTATTCAGTAAACAAAGAATTTATTTTATTTGTCAACTGCCAATTTAAAAAACGTATAAGGGAAAAGGGAAAGGACCCCGCACGTTTCTTATGGAAAATGACTTTCGGTCAAATTGAACGAGTCTATGTTCTTTGGATAGAGGAAGTCTCCCTGAACAAAAGTCTAAAAAAAAAAAATTAAAAATAATTAAATGAACACTAGCATTACTTAAATAATGCGACGTTATTTCTTTGCTATACCGCAAAAAACATCAACAGACCGAAAAATGAAAAACTTCAGATGTCTAAAAGTACCAAAAATCTTAAGTTTTGGGTTTCGTGCCCATTGAGACTTTTGTTCAGGGAGACTTCCTCTATCCAAAGAACATAGACTCGTTCAATTTGACTGAAAGTCATTTTTCATAAGAAACGTGCGGGGTCCTTTAATTTAAATTTAATTTCTCTTTGGCCTGGATACGGTTCTCAGTAATTGTCGGGGACAAGAATTTGTGTGGAAGCTGTACCAGGAAAGAACAGAACAGATTAAAAAACGCAGCAATTGTTAATCGTTACATCGTGTTACATTAAGAGAGCGCGAATCGCATTTCTTAGTTCAATATACAGGGTGTCTCAGACCACCCGTACCACCCCATTATTTCGAAGAGTTTTGAAAAAAAAAAAATTAAAACTAAAAAAACACGTATCAAATATTTTTTCAAACTCTATCCAGCCATACCAAAAACGCCCCCTACCCCCTGTTAGAGGTAGGGGGTGCAACTTCAAAAACTTAAATGGAAACCCTCAGATTCAGAATCTTCATAAAAAAATATGAAGATTTTGTCCCAAATATTTTTTGCGATTCGCCATAGATGGCGCTGTAATCGGAGGAAAAAGTTTTTTATGATTTATTAATTTCCGCCGATTACAGCGCCATCTAAGGCGAGTCACAAAAAATGATAAGAATAAAATCTTCATATTTTTTTCAAGAAGAATCTAAATCTGCAAAAAAAACAGGGGTTTTGTACTTTTTTTTCAATTCTGCATCCTGCCTCCCACAAAAAAGTAGGGGGTAGAAAGCGATTTTCTAAACAAAATAAAAACCCCTATTTTTTATTTTATTATTATATAAATTCCTTTTTATACAAATTATATTTTTTGATCTCGATTGTTTTGTCTTTATGGAATAAAAAAAATATTTCAGTTTTTTCTTTTTTTTAATTACCCCCCTAAGCTAGTTGGCTGGAAACGCCCTTGCTTAAGCTCATACACTTAGGCCAAAATTTTAGGCCCATTGTGATGCCGTAGTAATCCCACTTTAAGTCTGATGTTAAAGTGTCGTTTCTTCACTAAAGCACCCCGAGGAATTAATTAATCTGCTAAGTTGCGGGATCCCAATCTTCGAGATTTCCGCAAACGTGCTTAGATTCAAATTCGGGACCTCTGGGATTGTAGCGAGACTCCTTACTCCTTACTACCGACGCCTCCGTTAGAGGAGGTCAACATTTGTGTCAATTATTCGTCAATTGCTTAATATCCCTTTACAGACATGCCATAAAGTCTGGACTAATATTTTGGTGCTTCTTTAAAACCCATCATTAGCACAAAAAAAATATTTATAAAAAAGGTAGGGAATAATGTAACAAGTCCAACAATGTAACTACCTTTAACATTTGAAAAAAAAAGACTAAAGGAATTTCACCCGCAGGTTATGTATAATTTGAAAATACTTTCTATAGTCTTCAGACAGGATGTTTAGATGTATTCAGGATATATTTTAATTTCTCCCAGATATAGAGAAAAAATAATTTGCCGCAGCCCTACAACCTACAACTTGGATTTGATCTACATACATGTATCGTATCTGTATATAACATATGTTCCATCAACTACAAGACTGTGCTATAATACTGAAAAATAATAAGTCGCCCGGAGCCGATTATACTACTATTTATAAAGATTGGGTTATCCAAATGGAATGCATCGTATCGCTTCATACCATTATATTGTATGAGTATATGTTGTTTTTTTCTGTTCAATTCTTGGGCTAAGACAGCACAATTTACCCTTTATTATTTTTAGTAGCAAGGCTTCCTTTTTAAAAAATACCTCACCTATGTATATAAT
The DNA here is from genome assembly GCA_949987705.1 of Thereva unica. Classification (NCBI taxonomy): domain Eukaryota; kingdom Metazoa; phylum Arthropoda; class Insecta; order Diptera; family Therevidae; genus Thereva; species Thereva unica. The sequence goes on from OX465285.1 coordinate 83,424,094, forward strand.
AACATCCCTTCTATCATATATGTGAGGTATTTTTTAAAAAGGAAGCCTTGCATATATGCTCACATATATTCAAGATTGTTATTTCAAAAGATCTACAAATGAAAAATAAAATAAATTTTTGGTTGGGGAATTTGTTATGGGAACTTCTAAGTATATACTTCAGGGATTTTAAGATAACATACTCAACTTAAAAAAATCACATTTCATTACAAATATTCATGCGATGCCTTTTCATTTAATGGTCGTAAGTTTTTAAAATACTCGCTTATAACACGAACCAAATATGTATTGGGTAAATACCTATAAAACGTTTATAACAACGAAAATTTGACCTGGCCTTTCTTCTTATGTTCTTAAATCAAGGTTATACTGTTGACTTATGTCGTCAAATCTAAACCCACTCCATCTCTGCCACGGCGTCTCCTAGGAGTCAAATCTGCCTCCTTCACTATTTCTGATTTTTAAGAATGACCTACTCTCGTTATACTCCAATCCTTCACCATTTTTAACTGGACGTCTTACCAGGTACTACGGCCTATTATATTTGGTCTACTGAGCCAATCCTATCGTTTAAAACCTTCCAGGTTGAAGTTTTTGGAATAGCCTTAAATTGATTTGGGATCCCAAATCTCCCAGGAAGAAGGTAAATCGCGATGGAGGAGACTCAATCATCTCCTTGCTGAAGCCTCGCCTCATCTCCCACGCTTTGAAATTTAAAAGTATGCCGGCTTTAGCTTTTGATAGAATCTTTTAGCTTGTGGACCACCTTGGGTGCTCTTCCAAATATAACGAAACAGCTGTTCGACCCAATTCCTAATGGCCAATTTTACAAGGTTAAAATAAAGGAAGGTTTCGGGGCCAACAAGTGATGAGTTGGTCCCTTCTCTAGCGAAGCTATAGGCAATTTCATTACCAATGTAACCTTCGTGCCACGAAATGCGTAAGATTGTTGGTCCTGCTGACGGATTTCAGAGATAGGAGACACTCCAGGTCGACTAAGACTTTAGATGAACCCCTGTGGCCTGTGGGATTTAATGGTCAGCTTGACGAGAAAATAGCAATATTAAAGCTGTTTTTAGCTCTACCAGAACAAGTCTGGGCATCCAATCTGGCTCCAAGTTTAATTCCTTGAGAATTGATAAGTGTTCCACAAGATCTCCTGGCTTAAGGGACTACTAGGTGGGGCGGAGGAAGGTTTGATAGGGCTGCCATAGCCGCAGTTGACAGGTGCTTTTAGCTCCAAGTAATACCGAGACACCAACTTGTGAATGGGAGTCTATATAGATCTGCCGGGCCAGTAGGCAAATTGCAAGCAGTGTAGTTGGTCGCTGTAAGACCCTCCCTAATATACTAACCTGCCTAAAACCTTTTCCCTCGTTTTTAACAGAAATGATGGCAGGCTGATGGGTCTATCTATAGGATTTCGCTTTCTTAAACGATCTTCTCCCCGATTAAAGATAAAGATCACCCTAGCATCTCTACAGCACCTCGGAATACGGGCCAGCATAAACAACCCTTGAATAATGGCTGCAGGATTGGTAAGATCTCTTCCAAGCCCCTCTGAAGGACACCCGGAAAGATCTGATCATTCCCAGCAGCCTTGAAGGGCTAACTGATACAGTGATCCGGTCGGTCGATCGTTCTCCTTAAAGGACCCTGTAGGAGTCTTGAATGGGAAAATTCCATTTGAGAGTAGCCCTATGGAATGGTTTCCTAACTTCTTTTCGTTCGGTTGCTAATTCCTGGTTTCCTAAGACAGATGCTTTCAAGGACTGTCACGATCGTTTCCTCAAGGAACTAAGCTTGGAGACAAGGTCCAAATCCAGACCCCAGTGATGGGGTTATTACCTATGTCACTGACTCTGACTTCTAACCAAGTATCATCACTTTGTATTGTTCATCTAGTCTTCCACTTGAGCAAGTCTAGATGATTCTATCATTGTTCTTACGTTCCATAATTCTATTCTGTTTTGTGTTCCAAAATTCGTTGCCATTTCCATGTTATGTCCATCTGTTTCCGAGGCTTTGTTTCAGTTTTTTTAATCGATAGATAGTACTATATTATCTGGTTATCTGGGTGATTAGTCTACAATGATAGTTAATTGCATTATACTCAATGAAAGACCGATCCTGCTGTAATTATCCAGACAAGGTCCATAGCCCCTTATAGCCCACGGCGTGGACGTAGGGATTAGAAATTGATTCGCTTGTTAATCAAATATAATTATTTCAATGTAATTCATTAATTCAGCAAAGTGTATTAATCATCTAGTTTAACCAAAGAAATTATATAATTACTAAAGCATCGACAAATTACACTTTACACTTTAAGTAATGTTGCAACAAGGAAGATAGTTGTCAGAGTCTAATACCTGCGGTATATCGATGCATAATATCGCAGACAATAATCAGATATCAACATTACCAGCAAAAAATAATGCAAAAAAACCTAATAATGAAAAATCTATTATAAAACAATCTCAAACGATAATACCCCACAAATGTGGTTAGACATCTTATCTTATAATAATAAGACAAAAGATTCCCCAATAATTGTGACATATAGTTCACCTTCTCATATGAACAGAATTAAAGTCAACATAAATGCGCAATTTGCCCTAATTTTAAGGGAAGCTTAAAACGCTCTTAATCGAAGAAATCTCGTGCAGAGTATCCAGTATCCCATATTAGATCAAATTACAAAGTAAACCAGTTCAACTCCCCCAAAGCACTACACACTGCTGCATAGAATTTGCATAGCATTGAAGATGTTGGTCTAACATGCTAGAGAGACATTTGATACACCTATGAGAATGGTGCACGAACGATATGTGCGAATGCAGGTGGAGCATGCTGAAGCAGACATGCATGATGCAATAAGTGCATATATGTACATCTGCTGGTGCTAGAGAGTCGTTGGATTCGAATTCAGCCCTTTTGGGTATGCCACCTCTCTCAGGCAGCACAAACAGAACGAAACCGAGTGAATGTCATCCCCGTTCCTATGGTGTTGATGGAATGAATATAGACGTCAACCTATCACTACATGTCTTCTTTTATTTTTTTTTATTTGTTGTTTACCTTTTTGAATAAAGCTACACCAGCAGTGGTAAGGGCGATTACAAATAATTCATTCTAGACTCTCTAGTGCTCACCTGGGACTCCGCTGGGGGTATATATATCACGGCGATATCGAGTTATTGGTATCACAAAGTTATCTAAGTTCATCGAGTCTATAGCAAGGATTGAAAACTTAAAGAGTCTCAAAAGTTTTAATAAGATTCCAGATAGTGAACTTTAAGCGTCTTCGTGTATTTTTGTTGCAAAAAAATTGTTGTTGTTTTTATTCATCCTTTTTTCAAATTCCTTTTAGTTAATTATTTTTTGTTTGTTTTTGTTTTAATCTTTTGTGCTTCTGTGTTAAAAGTTACTTCATCATGTTGAAGGTGAGTGCAGCCTGGAGATATTTTAAGAAATAAGTTTTTCCAAGAACCAGAGAACAAAAAACACTTGTTCTTGTTCTTACACTCCCCCCCCAACGGAATAAGAAGAGTTGTAAAAGGACGACAAGGATGGCGTGGTATACTTCAATCAACGCACGAAAGCATTTTTATTCATGTTTCTTACAAAGTTTAATGCAGTTAATCTTCGTCCTTACAACCACTTTCAATGCCATAGACCTAGAATTTAAAGAGGTTGTGTAGCAAAATGAATGGAGGAGGACTTGCAGAACTTGGATACTAAAAATGTTTACTTGTACAGAGCAGAAAAAGGAAGGGTTGATTACGTTTTAATTAAATTTTACCTTTAAATAAACGAGAGAGAAAAAAAATGCAAATAACTTTTTAAATAAGAAAAAATATGCAAAAAATAAAATAACTTAATAATAATAAATTATTCTAGGTTGTCAGTTTTGTCCTTTTCTTATCTGTAACCATTAACGGATTTACCCTTGGCCCATTGGAGCTGAAAGAGACATCGATTGCCGCTACAGAGCCAACCCTGACAACAATCTCAGAACCAGAAGATTATGATTCTCATCCTCAATATACATTCTCCTATGATGTTAAAGATTCACTAACAGGCGATGAAAAGCAGCAAGAAGAAAAGCGTGATGGTGGTCATGTTCAAGGGCAGGTAAATGAGAAAAGAAAATTGTTGTTCCTAAAATTTCACTATAAAAATATGAAATTTCTATTTATTATACAGTATTCCTTGGTCGAACCCGATGGAACTCGTCGAATTGTTGAATATACAGCAGACGACATCACTGGCTTCAATGCTGTCGTTTCCAAAAAACCCATAGAAACCCCCCAATTAATTCCACAACGCGAAGAACAGCAACGACAAATCATTCAACTTCAAGAACTGCCAAAACAAATCCAACTTCAGGATCCTATCCGTACAACTGTCATTCAAGGACAAGATAGAATCTCAACTGGACAAGCAATCTTACTAGCCCAAGGCCTCCCATCAACAGTCCTCGGACAAAATGTTCACTCAACCATCCTCTCCCATGCCCCGACCATAATTGCCTCACCACCAGCAACAACAACAACTGTACTAAGCCGAACCCAGCCAGGAACTGCAACAACAACCACAACAACAATTGAAAACAACGGACGAAGGGGCACAGTTATCGAAAGAATTTCACATCCTCAAACCATCATTCATACACCAGCCAGTGCTCTTGTCACTCATCTAGTCCAGACACCGACCATCCTAGCAGCTAGACTAAACGGCATCAATGGACACTTGTAGGGGATATATATTACCCAAAAAGGATAATATTCCCGCCCCTCATGATGACATTAAATGAAGGTTTTCTTAACCCCAGCAACGTACGGTACAACTCTCTATACTTACATTAACTACTATTTATGAATAGCTTCGGATTAGGATTAAGCATTTTGCCACAATGTAAGCCTAGAGCGCTCTTATAGTTTTTATCCTCGCCTTGTTGATCGCGTTTTACAATCAATTTCCTTTTGTGAGCACATAATTAACACATAAAGTTATACTAGAAAAAAATATGGTCATTATTCTGTACAGTGGAGTGGTTAATAAATACGTAAATATATTATTATTTTCAATGATTATGCAAGAATCGAATAAAGTGTTTTAATTGATCCTTTTAACTTCGTGATATTTCAGTGTGTGTGCAACATCCTGTTTCTTTTGAGATGTCTTGTATGCAATTAGCAAATTTAGTTTACCGATGCCCACTAAGTGCACTACATGTTGTCCATTAAATGTCTTGTATTTAATTGCTTCCTTTATTCTTAAAATAAAAGGGCAGGAAAGGCTTTTACCAGGTCTATAACATTTTTCCTTTCAATTTTCTGAGCTCATGTAACATGTAAGAAAAGTTGGCCAATAAAAAAGCTTTCTCCAATTCAATATTTAAAACATTCTTAAGCATATGTAGGACATAATTTTAGTATTGGGACAATAAATTGAGGGTTCAGTACAATTTACTGTCGTGTAATGAACAAATGTACTGCCTCGTGTAAGTCCTTTGCATTATCATGGGGCAATATCTGCCTTACGTATTCGGAAATCTTTTTGAAAAGCTTTAAAGAAATACTCTAAAACCCCAGCTTCACCGGCTGAACTGCGCAAGTTCGAGCAAATTGGCGAATTGATTTTTAAAAAAAATAACCCCATTTCTCAAACAATTTCAACATATTCAACTGAAGATAAACAAACCTCAGTTCGCCCAATTGGTCTCGAACTGAAGTTGAACGTAAAAGCTCGCTCAAAAGAAAGTAATCAACTAGAATAATGAAATGCCATTCCAGTGGGCTATTGCATTTCTGACTTCTGGCGAAAAAGCAACAACAATTTCAAGCATAAACTGAACATGAACTAGACTTTAGTCGGTGAAGCCAGGTGGATTGAACTGAACACTATCGAAACACTAGGTAGTGAAGCCGTGGCATTAAGTTTTAAGTTAACTCATACAAAGCTTAATTTTTTGTTGTTGCATTGCTTCTTATTTCAGGCAATTATGTTGGTGACCGTGAAAAGTAGGCGTACTCAATAGATCAATTACAGAGGCTAAGCAGAATTGGATGTAATTAGTACTCAGTTGGGAGACCGTATTAGTAAGACGACACTTATGTTTAAAAATTCATATAAAGTCTTCAACATCGGCTCAGTTATTACTCACATATCTGCGTTGAAATTCTCAAATTTTTGGACGTCCCTTTTCTACTCGGAATCGAGGACGAATGATTTTTCCTCAAGGGGACCAATTGGAGCATTCCTTATCACGAGCGCGAATAAGCCAAGGTGTTAGATTTTCTTTGTGTCGGCCTTATAGGGCAATCCCCACCGAGTCCACATGGGGTGGTCGGGCTAGGCTCATTAGGGCCCTATCTGCAACCTCTCCTATGCTAGTTGGACATAGCCCAGTAACCAAAGAATTTAAAACCATATACATATAGCTCAACAGACAGCTGGTAATTCAACTGACCGATCAACGTTCTAAATTTTAACGATTACGTGTTTGCGTGCTCCCCATCCACTATGATTACCATCCGCCGCCCCTGCCCAGTAGTGACTATTTACAAGTGAATTTTTCGGTTTAGTGGTGACAGAAAAAGTAAATATTGCTGAAGCAATTGTTGCATTTGCTATTTCATTTCATTATTTCGAATTGATAACCTCCTCCTTTTTTTGAAGCCGGTTAAAGAGAAATCAAGTTTGTTGTTGCACTACAATTGAGAAAAATCCCGGGAAAAATATAATTAATTAAATTACCCTATTCTTTGTGGCGCCGCAATGCTGGCCTACATGGTGCCAAGTTGCTTGCTTAAATAAAATTAAATAAAAATACTAGAAATGTATACATATTACTTTAATTAAAAACGAGCCAACGAGTCTACGTTACGTACCTGAATCTGTTTCATTCGCTACCCCAGTCTTCAAAAATATAAGTTTGAAATTCTTAAATCAAAAAAAAATTGAATATTCGCGTGATCCAAACATCATTAGAATAAATTACATTCATTTTGCCAACGACGCGACGCCAAACTATGACACCTTTCTAAATAGTAAACGTCAAGTAGATGGCATCAAGTCTAGTTTAAAAGGTTAATGCGTATCGTTTAACCTCAGATGATAAGCGTTCAACCATAACTCCATAAAAAATCTAGTCGCAAATTGGAGCTTGACATTCGCCATGAAAGGTAAACGAAAATTTCGTTTCGTTGCTTTTTCAGAGGATTTTTGTGCAAGGACTTCGGGTTATCTATTCCTTGGATGAGCGCCCAGCAGAGCAGTTAGTAAAAAAATCGGTAAGTAAAATTGTGAGACGTTTTTAGATAAATAAAGCTTTTCGTATTAGTGCTGGATGATTGATGGAAGTGTAGTTGACAAGCACTAGTATTTAAGTAGGGTTATCGATATCATCGTACTGGAAGTGGAGATTTAAAAAAAAATAATGCCACATTATTGATTGAATTTCAACTAGCCGTTGACTCCATTAAAGGAGGAATAATAGGTAGAAACTTTATTTACTTATATGAAAACACTTTCTATTCTCCGGTTTCAAGACGCCTTCGGTGATGAACCCTCATTCTTAGATTTTGTAGGAGTTCGAAAATACTACTAATTATACCGTAGTAGAGTTATTCTATTTAGAAACGAGCCTTTAACATTGTAGCTGCAAATTATGAACGCTGACAAAAATGGCGAAAATAAGTAAAATTTGTTTGAAAGGATCATTTCACACTTTATACTACTAGTTCGCCATGTCTTTAACGTCATAGTGCATTGTTACGTATTAAGCTTGCCTCGAAGGGTGGTTGAAGGATAGACTCAATTAAGGAGAGTCTGAGGTTGCTTGAGGAGAATAACTCCTGCGTTGAATGTCGTATAAGCTCAGCAATAGGGCTACGAAAGTATGAGGCCACCTATTTCACAATATTGCGCAATATATCTTTTTGGTATGTGTCTTAACTTTAAGCTTGGGTTTCTGTCTTAGCTTGAAGCTTCATTTTTTGGTGATTTAATTTATGCGAGACCCGGCGGGGGTATTTGGACTGGGTTCCAATTCTTGATTTTCCATATTAGTTTTGATGAAAGCATAGTTTTCTAGAGACTAATTTTTCGTTTAATTTTCAAGACTAGTCAACACTATTTTTTCGATGAACTTTGATATTGACACCTTATAGAAACATAGGTTTTGTACATAGGTTGTTCATAAAACTATGAATTGGGCAGTGTCAGATTATGCCCCTCTTAAAGCTCTGCTAGTGAAAATCCAAATCAAGTTTGATTGCACTTTGCCATTAAGGAGGTCTAAGCCTGGAGTGTAAAATAAAGTTTGATCCATGAACTATGCTGGAGTTAGTACCTTGATATGAGTGCAGTAAATAGGCTTCCGGTCGTCTTGTAAATCAATCTGTAATCCTGAGATTTTGCACGAATTCTCGAGATGGTGGAACACATCTCACTATATCCATTTGAATGTAACAAACGTGTTGGCGTGCACTTTCATATTCATACTCGACTGCTATCGGGGCATGCGCACTTGCTACTATGATACATATGTAATGTATGTATCAGAGTTCACAGATTTACACGTTAAGTGAGGAATATACTGTATCGCAGCCGCACACAGCTCACTCATTCGTTGATATAAAGGCCCCCATTCATAGGCCAGTCATTATAGCGAAAAAAACGGCAGATTTTGTTAGAAAATTGTACAGCAAACTGCTTGCACTACTACTTCAGGGATATCTCATAGATTACTAAAACCAAAAAACCAGCCAAAATTTACTCATGTGGAATTGTTTAAACAATAATTAGCAACAAAAATGGGTACTTTTTCCGTTTTTGGCGTATGCATTAAAAAGTACTGGATGAATCACGTTACTCTCAACAGGATATTTGTAGAGAATTGAAAATCCTACAAAATGGGGTTTTCTAGACCTCGATCGGATAATTTTTCGTCGAGAAAAGCTAGAAAACCCCCTAAAAAGGCCACTTTTTTCAAAAACTCATACCTCTGTTACTTTGCAATATTAGGGTATGATTTTTTGGGACATAATACCCTGGTACATATACTTTAAACTGCCAAAAGATGAAATTTGTCGCATGTATAGTTTCTGCATAATTGCAGTATAAACAAAATAGACCCTAATCTTGCACATTGCGCCAATATTAGCAGAGTGGCCCGATTGAAATTTCCAAAACGGTTTCTGAAAGTATAGGCTAGGGGCTACAATTTGTCTATCTCACATTTTAATATAAGTTTGTAGAACAATGCTAAAAATTCTTTTGAAAATGGTACATAGGGCGAACATTCTAATTCGAGAAGTTTCGAGGTAGCGGTGGCGGGGTATAAAGCAACGAAGGAGGCGTTAGGCCGGCCGCATACCAAAGCTTCATATGCAGCTTTTCGTCACTATTGCTTGAAGATAAATGTAGCAAAGCAGCATGTGACGATTTGTTTCATATAAAAAAAGTGTAATATGTAGCTAATAAGCATGTGAAGCTTCGTGCATTTTTGCAAGTGAATTGAATATTTGAGTTGACTTTTAGCATGGAACCCAGTACTAGTACTGACAACTTCATGGTAAATGAACTTCATGAAAGCTAAATGCATGAAGAATAATTTAATTTTTTTTTTTTAAATTAAATGGAAATTACTCTATCTAAGTCTTATTGGAGTAAACCTTCTTTCCTTAAAGTAATAAATATATGCAGTCGGAATCTACATATATTTAATCGAACAGATACTTATTAGGGGAGTGTTATGTAACAAAATACACTATCGTTTTTTATAATGGTAACAGGTACATAACATTTTTTTTATTATATATTGCGAACATACGTTATTTAGAATCAATGCTTAATTTGATTGAAAATAAATAATTATTAATAATATTATGAACATTTTACAGTTTATTCAATGGAAAAAAATAAAAGGCATCAACTAAGAAATATGCAATAAAATAACCAGCTTAAGCATTATGCTTTTTTGTGCACAGTCTCTTCTTTGCTTCGCTACCTTACATCTATACTTTTATTTTCTTTCTCGCGATCATCATTCTATTTGTAGCTTAATTCGTATAAATTGTTTTAATTAATTAATTAATTAATTAATTGATTTTCATTATCTTCTATAGATATGTTAGAGCACATTATTATTTCGGTACAGTTTCCGCACAAATTTGAGCATTGTAAACCATGCTTCCTGCACGTACAAGAAGTATACTCCCACCCACAACATATATAGGCCCGATACGTTTCGAATCAGAATGTTCGCCCTATGTACCATTTTCAAAAGCATTTCTAGCATTGTTCTCCAAACTTATATTCAAATGTGAGATAGACAAATTGTAGCCCCTAGCCTATACTTTCAGAAACCGTTTTGGAAATTTCAATCGGGCCACTCTGCTAATATTGGCGCAATGTGCAAGATTAGGGTCTATTTTGTTTATACTGCAATTATGCAGAAACTATACATGCGACAAATTTCATCTTTTGGCAGTTTAAAGTATATGTACCAGGGTATTATGTCCCAAAAAATCATACCCTAATATTGCAAAGTAACAGAGGTATGAGTTTTTGAAAAAAATTGCCTTTTTAGGGGGTTTTCTAGCTTTTCTCGACGAAAAATTATCCGATCGAGGTCTAGAAAACCCCATTTTGTAGGATTTTCTATTCTCTACAAATATCCTGTTGAGAGTAACGTGATTCATCCAGTACTTTTTATTGTATACGCCAAAAACGGAAAAAGTACCCATTTTAGTTGCTAATTATTGTTTAAACAATTCCACATGAGTAAATTTTGGCTGGTTTTTTGGTTTTAGTAATCTATGAGATACCCCTGAAGTAGTAGTGCAAGCAGTTTGCTGTACAATTTTATAACACGAAAAAATCTCTAATGACTGGTCTATTCAGTCATTCACATACAGGCCGCCGGCAGGCCGAGGCCTGAAAGTTTCTGGCCTTCATGCCAAGTATCACCACACACTCACCAGCCACCAACTGGGTGGCGCTTGCAGTCTAGGAAACTCTTAATGTCTCTCGGAATTTATCGTCAGTCCGGGCCTGAAGATCTGAATTTCTATTCAGTCTGAAGTTTTCGCTGCGGCAATGAAGATTTTTTCAATTGAATTAACAACCTGCCACCCTAAACTGTCTTCTTTGCCTATGCGTATGTAGGGAATCATGAGGTCACCTTCAGGCAGATGCCTCAAATCCTCATCCCTCAGTCAGACTGAATAATGTGTGCCCTTGCTTTGTGAAAAGTTTTTACTATACAAATAAAATAATCTCCAAATGCAATGGTTTTTTGTGTTTTTTTTTTGGTGGCACGGTTAATGTGCGTTAGTTTTAATTATCTCTTTTGTGGCACGCCAAAGCATTTCGGTTGACAACCGCGGGTTTAGGCACCTATTTTTCTAAAGAAAGTTTCGGAAGAAACTTTTGGTTCTTTTTTGCAACCGATACAAGATCACGTCCAAACTCTGTTTCCTCTTTGCTGAGTTCGGTTAAAAAGGTGTTAGTATGAGGACTAGTTTTTCCTGGCAGACATTTCTGGAGTATTCTTTTAAACTTGTTAACTCGATATCAACAGATGATGATCGGACAGATGATGCCAATAGGAAACTGAGAAATTAGAAACGAAGGAATGACTAATGTTGTATTTAAAGTTGCCATTGCTTGGCCTATTGTACTACATCCCTATACTTCATATTTGTAAGCCAGACCGGTTGAGAATATTCAACCGCCTGCCTAGTGGCTTGTCAATTAAACTTTACTGTTCGAGCAGGGTATCGTAGACTGTTCGGCATCGTAAACAATCGCAAGGCACTCACAGAGAACCTGTGGTAGTAAGTAGTGGTAAATTAAGGCACAAGGGTCCTGATATCTCTTCTACTGCACCCCGACAATTCCCTGGGCACATAAAGAGACGGCACAGGATGGAACCCTTAGAGTTGGCCAATCCAGACACGTACCTTTAACATTTTGTGTATTTCAACAAAGTTCGATCGACAAGGACCCTCTTTCACCAAACTATTCGATGCCGCAATAGCCGGGTTTGGACCGATGAATGTTATGTCAGAGTCCTCTCTAGGCAGGGTATCTGGTTTTTAGTTGGTCCATAAACCATGAGTGTGGAAGGAAAGGTTATGTCCTTTCTGACAGACCCTCCATATTAGGAAAAGGCACCATACCAGTGGAAGATTTATGCAGTAGGAGATTGGGAGTGATGTAGGAGGCGTCTTTCTGAGAATTCACCAACATCAACACCCTGCTGTACTCCTAATGCTACTTTTATAAATTCCTTTTTATCCTGTACTCGTCTTCCAAGACATTCATTAATCACCCTGTATAAACAGCAATGCTACATCACTTTCATTTATTTGGTACTTTTTCAAGTTTTTTCTTAGAACGCAGCTGCTGTCTTGAAAAAGTCATCAATATTCAATTGTAGTACAGCAAACCATCAACAAATGCAAGTCATAATCTTTCCTCAAATTTAATATTAAGTCATGGAAAATTTAACATCAAAGCACCCCCAACCCCAGCCACGGTTCCGTGTTAAATATTGTTTCTCCCGTGGTGCTGTGCCTTTGCAGCTCCTAATACTTCTGTCTTAATAATCTAATAATTACCACTTCTGAGAGTTTTTGTCTCGAAAAATCATTTTTTTTGCAGGACCAGCCCGGCATAACACACCGAATAATTCATGTTTCTCATTAACGTAAGTAGGGCCTTAATTACTTCTCTCTGCAAAAGAAAAGGTGCCGAGCAAGAATTTAACCAGTGGAAAATTTTTGTTTTGGTTTACAAAAAAAAATCCTTTGATCATAAATCTCCTGTTCCAAGAAGAAAGCCTGTATCCTGTGACCTTTTTATGCGAATCGTCGCGACATTACGCATATACACATATATACAAAAACAATAACCGCCCTGTACGTGTAGAACAAAAGATTTTAGATTAGCTGCAAAAGCCGGTGTAAATACAAGGATTATAAGAACGGTAAAAGGAGTACGGAAGCTTGGCTGCTGTTGCCACTATCAGTCGGGACCAAAAATTGCCACAAGATTGAATTCACAAGTACATAATAATCCCTATCCCCAAGGAGCAGAAGGAACAAAAGCCCGAATGAATTTTCTAGTTGAACTGCAAATTCTTAAGGACATGGAAATTTAAAACTCGACGGCAGAGAGTAATGTAATTTTACACTTGATTATCCTCGCCTGGAGGTGGGCGGTCGACGAGTCCTTCAAGTCATCGTTCTGCCTTTTTGTATACCCATACCACGGCACTGTTTTTGTGGATGGCATGGCAGTGCGGTTCCGGTGTAATTACTCTAGGATTAAGTTCCTGAAAGGTAGTCCTGCTAAATTGCTGCATACACTTCCTTTAGCAGGAGTTTTATCACATCCACGACTGTCGGTTCGCATCTTGGAAGTTTTCGTATAAAATTTTATTAGAGGGAATATGATGACTATAAACGGGGATACGATGTCTTCATATTTGAGGAAAACACAAATTTCCTTTTTGGAACTGTTTTCGTATTTCAAATTCTTGGTATTTTTTGAGGACGTATTTTTATTACGCGAGTCGTTCAAAAGGTTCTTAGAAATCTTTTAGTTCTTAGAAAAAGTTAGTAACACAAATAATTTTGGGTAGATTTTTTAATTTGTCCTTTTTCTGTTTCTCCAACATTTAAGTAGTCCAAAGGATCTTAAAATAAGATCTTAAAATAGGCATTTCTTGTTCAACGTGGATATATTTTTCACTACTATAAATGTATGTATTTTAATTTATGTAAATGTACCTTGTTTGAATAAATAAATAAATAAATATAATATAAAGTTGGACTATGAAAAAAAACTGAAGGAAGCAAATTATTTCACAATCTTTGGAGACTGTAAGCAAACAGAAAGCATTTCACAGCAAAGCACTTTAAAGCCGAAGCATTTGCAGCTGGGCAAAGCTGGTCTTGAAAGCTTTTAAGTAATTTGAAAGCAACAGCTTTTGCAGCAATTATGAAACAAAAAGCTCTCACAGTCTACAACAAAGTTTAAAAATTAGTGCTTTGATTTTACTTTCAAATCCTGTTCCTGAATCTGCTCGCCATATCTAGTAAGTGTTTGTGCTGGATTTATTACGGTTTTGTATAACTTAAATTTTATACTTCTGCTTCAAATAATTCGAAATAGTAGTATGTTCTATTCGCTAGCAGTACTCTTCTTTTAATTTTTGTCGTAATATTGTTGATTTGAGCTATGAATTAAGTGAGCAGGGGTTTCCGAGCCACTTTCTTTATACAAATATTGACGTCATATTGTTTTTAAATAAAAGTTCCACTTTTGTCCGCCAGAGACACTAGTACAATATTATCAAGAATAAGGTTCGTCTCTTCACTACGGTAAAAGCTTTATGTAGGGAGTTTTGAAGTGAAACTTTTTTACTCGCGGTAAAGTAAAGGCATAAACAGATTAGGGCGGAGGTCGTGGCGGCATACATTTAGCTTCACTGCAGGCGAGGCTGAGAAATTAAATGTATGGAAAAATTTTTTCGCAGGCGGCCGCCGCCACGACCTCCGCGACAATCGGTTTGTAGCAGGCAGGCTAAAGGGAAGTACGTCAAATCCACTTTGGAGTTTAGTTAGGGCAAAGCTTGTTCTGTTGGAAAAATTTTCTTATGGGGGGCTAGTTAGAGCAAAAACTAACAGTAGGTGTGTTTGTTGCCGAGCCCACTTTTGGGGTTTAGTTAGGGCAATATACGGTTCTGTGGGGAAAATTTTAGTATGAGCGAAAGCTGGTTTTGCTGCCAAACCACTTTGGGGGTTTTAGTAAGGGCCCTGGTTCTGTAGGAAAAATTTGCCTTTGCGTATTCTTCTTCCAATGGTTCAACTCCGCCTAACAGCCTTGTTCTGCTCTAAACTTTTCCTCCAGTCTTCTCGATTTCTGGCCGAACTTCTCAGTTTCGATTTATGGAGTAGTGTCCCCGCATCAGCTACAAACGCACCCTTCCACATTTTCCTTGGCTTACCTACAGGTCATGCCAGTGAAGACCTTCTTGCAGCTCTGTCTTCTCGTATGTGCTCGACTTGTATAACCCAGCAAAGTGTATTGATTTTTATGAATGTCTTTAAGTCTATGTCGTCAGAGATTTGATATAACTCGCTGTTATATCTGATTCTCAATGTTTCTTTCTGAATAATTGGGCCTATTATGCTTCTTAGAATCTTCCTTTCAAAGCAGTTTAGCATGTCTTCTATCCTCTATACTATTTTTTTTAAAGGGGGGGAGTATTTGATTCCGGGTAGAATTCTCTTTTGAATGTTAAAGTTTGAGTAAAAGATTGTTTTGCTGCCGAATAATTTTCCATTTCTCTGGCTTTGAAGTTGCACTTCCAACGTGCATGGCGACCACACATTCACTTTTTTTGTACATTATGTGTCTTCGCTACGACGAAAGCTTTTCTGTAGAGTAAATTGTGTAAAGTTTGTGTCTTCGCTGGGATGAAAGCTTTATTGCAAGGTGAGGATGAAAGCTTTTTTCAAACTTTGATATCGTTTGCGCTTGCGCCATGTAACTTGTTTTGGAACATTTCCCTCTCACCTTATAGGTTAGTGTTTTAATTTTTTATTTTATTTCGATATTTGGCTTTATTCTTATTTTTTTAGTTTAGTTAACTGGGGGGCAATTCGGGTTCGGTGCAGTGAAAACGTGAAAACACTTTACACGTTTACACCTTTGATTGCGATTCTTATACCGTGCAAACCACTGTCAAAAACTTTGCACGTATAAAAAATTTTTTACACCGTGAAATTTAGAGTGAAGTCGTGAAAAGTTTACACTTTAGATATGTACCTACTAGATTTGATAAACTGTCACTTGCTAGTATAAAAATTCAATTCAGCCTTTATTCAGCATTAAGTTTACACGAATGCAACGAGAATCGCTTTTTCAGGTTGAGTGCAGTGATAAAGTGAAAAAAGGTGTGTAAAACGTCAAGTGTAAACTTTTTTCACGTTTTCACTGCACCGAACCAGAATTGACTCCCTGGTATCTGTTCTGTGTCTTGACAGGCACAGGCTGGCTTAGTGAGCGTAGTTTGTTCTATACTATACCTTCCATACACCTGACCATGTTTAATTGATATTCCAATATTGTGTTAACCGAATTAAATGTTTCCGTTAACTTAGTTTGAAGTTCGCTTACTTTTTCGCCATCTTTTAAACCTGATACGTTAAGTTTTGATGTGGGTCTTAGCCTTTCTTTTTTTAAGTAAATAGTCTTGTTGTGATTTTTATTTGATCATGAAGTGGTCGGAGTCGGAATTGGCCCTTTTGTGCATTCTAACATCTAATATGCACGAACTATACCTACCGTCAAAAAGAACACGATCGATTTGGTTACAAGTCCGATTATGGATTATTAGGGTAACTAACTGGGAAATGGAAAGTAAAAGACCGTACAAATTCACACAAGTTCATTTGTTATTTATCTAGAGACATGCATCACAAGTTTATTCACTGGGGTGGTTCCAATTTCTTTTTTAATATTTGATAGAATCGTTAACACTGCACTGCAACTTAGTACAATAACCCCAATATGGTGATTCAAATTGGAATTTTTAGAATGATTTGAAAATGATTAACTGACTTTGCACAAATAAAGTAAAGTATAATAGTCCAACTAAAGTAAAGTCTAATAGTCCAACTAATAATTCAAACAAGAAGGATTTCTATCATTTTTGATAAGATCTATTAATACCGAAGTGTGAAGCTGTTGAAGGCCCCATATCTTTTTTATAAACATGTAAACTTCTATATTTGTTATATATTTATAGAACCTTCCAACATTTGCTCAACAAAACAACCAAATATACGAATTACATACATTTTTTTCAAAGTATAAAAGAACTCCAAAAGATTCCCTTTAATTTGATGTAACGTCATCGCAGACGAGTACGGTATACCTTTGATGTTATTTCAAAAATAAAGCATCAAATCAACATATAAAAAGCGAAAATCAGGGAAAAAATAGATTTTTACCTTTTCAGATGTTTTCAGTTGGTTTGATCGAATGTTTTTTTTTTGAAATAAATTCACAAATGTTGGAGCTAGGTGGCTATAATGAGGTGTTATCTGAAATTAAAGCGGATTCCAATTCAATGATTTATTTACAGCTGTATAAATTGACAGAATGGAGATGTTGAGGGTGTTGAGAGTGAAATAAAATAAATAAAATTTAGTACATTTGTATGTCATAGTTCTGAGTTCAAGGGTTACCCTCTTTGTACCATCAATTCGCCGGGTCATTTGTCAGGAGGGTGTCGAAAGATATGGCGATGAACCATACATTTGAACTTTTGAATGTTGTAGGAGTTCGAAAATATGAATCAGGAAAGGTTGTTCGTTTCATAGTCGGATTTGGTTTATTTATGAAACAATTATAACGTGTAGTGTGAAAAAGAAGTTGCAAACAGAGGCTATAAGCAGACCGGACTAATTCTATGTTGCGAGAATAACAATGTCGTGAAAGCAGCAGAGAGATTTTGGTGAAATATTCGCCATGATAGCAGCGGTATGGTTTTGGTAAAGCTGGTATATTTCTACGGTGGCTGAATGGATCGATGGTCGAGTAAATAGCATCTTCACCGTTTCAAATGCATTTTTATAGCTACGGGATGTTTGCTTTCGAAGTCTCGTCACAAATAAATAAGTTCGAAGTGATGTTGGATTTGAACATTCTAGTTGAAAAAGCTGGCTTCAGGTGAAATTTGCATCTCTTAAGGTTCAAACACACTTGAAATCAAATTTGCGCCAGTTGTTTTCAAAAATCAAATTTAAAAAATGTACACAGTCTAAAATTTGATTTCTGAAAGCAAATTGATCAAATTTGTTTTCAAGTGTATTCGCATCTTTAAGAAATGTCAAGCACTGGGACTCAAATTTAATATTGTTTCTGGACAGGGTTTAGAAAGAATGGATGAAACAAGGATATACTAAGAAATGAGCCAATAGCCCAAGATGGAGATAAAAAGATGCAGTTGCAGAGAAAGCAGATAACCATACTTTATTACCCTATAATCCCTCATGGGACATAGGGCGAAAACAGTACAGACTATGTATTGTGCAACAGCTCTCAGTTCCGACCAGGATCTAGTACAGGATCTAGGATCTTCCAGTCATTGCGGCTCTGCTAATAGGGTTCTCCTCCACGTTGTTCTAGGTCTTCCGACTCCACGAGATCCTTGCAGATTCCAGTCAAGGGCCTGTTTGGCTAGATTGTCGTTTCCGCTTCGAAAGGTGTGGCCAATCCAATTCCATTTCCTTCCATAGCTCCTCATTTGAAAATCTATCTTTCCAGCGGATTTTTAGGATACGACGCAGGCATCTGTCGATGAAGACTTAGAGGCGCCCTGTAATGAATTGGGTGACTTTCTATGTTTCGCAACCGTATAAAAGAACTGCCTTATCGTTGGAGTTGAACAGCCGCAATTTGGTGATCTGCATTGATCGCCATATGTTTTATTGATTCTAGAACTGCCGTCTTCTTATATGCCCCGCCATTTTCGGTAATAATACTACGAAGGTAGTAGAATTTATCTACCAAGGTAGTTTGAGCAAAATATAAGATTGCACCATAAGAATGCGTATAACATAAAAAAAGATTACATAAATAGGAAGTTTCACATGGGTCAACATCCAACCAAATTTGGTGCAAACGTCGTAGGAGAGGACGATAGTGTGGGCAGAAATTTTTAACTTCCGAATTCTTTCACTGAATTTTTGAATCCACTTTTTGACAGCGGTTGTTTTTTGCCTCTCTTTTGCTAAGAAAATAAAAGGAAAGAAATAGCAGAAGGGAGGATTGGACTTCTTCATCGAATTTCAGAAAGGAACGGATGATTATAAACAATTTTTGTTGGTTGAGCTGTGTGAAACTGGCCATATTAACTTGATAGATAGTAAAGTAACAAACAAGAAATGGCTGAACAAAAAAGAGTTGTTCTCCTCATTTCTCCATTTACCTCTTTTAACAATTCTTGGAACTGAATTTAAAAGTGCAGCAACAGGGCTCTGAAGTTGATATCAATAAAAAAACAACAGCATTTCACAATTCAGAGCCATCGGAATAATTTTTCCTTTGTGTGAGCGGATATGGTGCTTTTTACCGAATTTTCAAAAATTTCTCCAGCGTAGCATAAATAAATGAAAGATTTTTCTCTCGCTTGGGAGGTTTTTTCACGAATTTTTGCTTCTAATTTTCGAAGACGAAGGTGCCTCCTTTACTTTTTGAGCAAAATCTCAAAATCGAGTAACTTTTCTTGAGTAAAATTTTCACCATTCGCACCAATAAAAGCGCCGCCCCTGTCCACAGTAGATAATAGACAGAACCCTCTCCAATTATCACATACTGTTAGGTTCCATTTTTTTTTGGTATTTTGACTATGATTCCTTCCGTCCAATCCTCCGGAAGGGTAGAGGTGTTCCATGCTTTTTCCAGCATTGACTGTCGCGCTTTTGCTATGAGTCTTGAGTCGGCTTTCAACAATTCTGTTTTGGATGGTGCACGGGTGGCATTATTGCTGCTTTCTTGAGGTTCTTGTGCAAATGAACCACTTTTTTACTTTATGCTCCTGTAATTCCTCATGCGACATAGAGCGGAAACAGTTGTCCTCCTTCTTCTACTTCTAATCCGTTAATAAACCCAACCTTTTACTCAAATTATTACACAACCTGATGTTAATAATATTTTCCTATTTGGATTTGCCTTTGTAAACCCCAGGATACGAAAAATACCAGAAAACATAAAAAAGTTTTTGTAAGAAAAACAATTTTTATTAAACAATTTCCAACCCCAACGAGATAACCTTCCGAAAACCCATTTTGAAAAACCTGGAGGATTAATTTCTGTAAATATAATATATGGTTGTTATTACAATTACCTCAATAAATAACCATAAACATCAACCTATCAACCATAATACAAAGCCTAATACAAAAAAAAATACTTTCATGACTTCTTAAGTAAACACATCTTTTCCTCAAAAACCTTGAACATATTGATATTGATAAGGGCTTCTTCGTAGAAGCTTCTGCAGGATTCTTAAAGGACGTTTTTTTAACAAAAACCTCTCTTTAAGGATCCTGACTTGAGTAAACAATTTTTGGATACCGAAAACTCTTAATTATTGGCAAAATGCAAAAATCATAAAAAAAAGTTTAAAAAAGTTCAGCCAAGGGAAAAAATTTAATGTCAATAAATTTCATAGAAGAAATACGAAAGTGGGACGAGGCTGCTTTGTTCTAAACTCTACCACCAAAATGTAGACAGAGTATGTTTCTCAACAGCTGCTATTTTATCCTGGCCGCTGGTGTGGAAAAGGACATTTATGGTATAGTGATATCAAATTTGCATAAATTAGTCCCGGTTTCTTGGCAGTAAGTGGCTGTTGTCGTTGAATAAACCATGCCTTCCCAAGATCTTCTCCCGGGCGAATGTTGTAACTTTCGTTATAGATTGAAAATCATTGATAGTTTTGGGCAAAAGCGGAACGAACAACAACAGGTAAACAAATATCACACTATCCAATATTATTTATCACTTTTTTATATTTTCGCAACATGTTTTGTTTAGCTGTGCTGCTTGCGGATTGATTTGCTAAACAAATAAACGAAGTCCTTCGATAAATCGATTCGGCATTTTTACTACTAAACCCTAATGTTATGGGTCTTGCCGTGATAAAATATCGACGGTGAGCTTAGTTTTAAGCAGCTTACGAGGGGATAAGAAATATTTAATCAAATCCAGCCATGCAATCCTTAGTGTGAATGTGTTAATCCGGGTCTGAAATCAGTTTTGATACAAGATTGAAAACACTCACTAGTTATTGCCCTGTGGTTGTACTGTTGATTAACATTCACTATATTAAACGAAGTATACGCAAAAGGAGAGCTATTAACTGTGAAGGCCGATAGTACGGTGTTAGAGGTAATCTATTAATTACGTGAGGCGTTTAGGGGGATGGAGTTGATCCGAATCTCACCCAATCTCACGTGAGAGAAATGGAGGTCCCGGCAATATCACGTAATTTTTTTCCTCAAGAAACAGTGTAACATTTTTCTAGAAAACTGGGTTAAATGAAGTAAAACACGTTTCTGCACTAATGACCCCATTCACTTGCACGCCGCCGACAGGCTGTAGCCTTTCCGGCCAGGTCGGCAGGCACAGCCCGATGAAGGCCACAGAATAATCAGTCTGACTAAGGGATAAGGACTTCGAGTATCTGCCTGACAGTCCCTGGCATGCAAGTAACGTCATGATTTCCTACAAAAACACAGGCGAAAGCGACAGTTTATCATAGCGGGTTGTTGATTCAAGGGCAAAAATGCGCAAACAGATTGGTGACTGGAAAAACTTTTAAAATACACGGACCACCATACTAGCTAGCACAATGGGCAGGCGGCGCGGAGAAATTAAATGTATGGGAAATTCTCTAGCAGGTGGCGGTCGTCACCAACTTCGCGCCAATCTTTTTGGGTTTTAAGGCGACTCCAGACTGACGCCTAGCTTTCAGTTCCGAGTGGATAAGAAATGAATTCGTGCCGTAAATTCACGGGTTGAGAATAGAAGTTTAGATCTTGAGACACAAACTGATAATAAATGCCCACACACATAAAGATTTTTGTCAGTTTTCTTGGACTGTAGGCCCCATCCAGTTGATGGCCGCAGAGGTGTGTGGTGAAACTTGGCTTCAAAGTGAAAACTTTTAGGCCACGGCCTGCCGCCATAATATATGGCTAAATCCTACACAAAAAGTTTTATGCGACCGCCAGAAGTATTATAATAGGCCCTCAAATGTTTAGCCGCCACCGGCCAACTAAAAGCGCGACTTATCGAATACTGCGGCGTACGAGCCAAGTAACACTGACCCGCGAAAAGGCCATTAGAATAAAGAACTACATAGAGGAAGGGCCCTCGTCGAATTTTAGCGTAATAAACATTTTGGGGGAGGGTCGAGCCAAATTTCACCAAGGAGAGAGGGGGGTCGAAAAATAGCATGTAGCGCCTCATGCTAGCATGTAGCGCCCCTTACGAGATTCGTCTTTCGTCAAGGGATTCTATCTTGAGGTTACCTTTGGATATCCCAACGCGGGCCCGTATGGTACCCGTTGTCCTAGGTGTAAAAGCAAGGATTTGGACCAAAAGCTGCTGGTTTAGTATAGAGGTCAGCTTGGATACCCATTATTTTTCAAGGTGTATGCTAAATTGGCTTGCCTTTTTGGAAATACAGGATCATTAATTCAACGAGGGAAATGAAAAATTGACGCCTTGGACAGACAAGGCTCTGGCACTGTCACAGTTTTCATCGATACGGACCCGGCTTTTGAGGCACTTACCAGTTGGTGAACTCTAATCACTTTATTTCTGAGCCGGCCCACAAAACTGCCACAGAGTTATTCAGACGTAGCAAGAAGGATGAATGAACCTTAGCTTTCTAGATCACCGGATACTGCACCGGAGCGGGGAATCACCCCTGCAGGCTATTCTTTGAGAAAAACGAGTCAGCACTTGATGCTTTCTGTCACTATCCCGCGACAGCTAGACGCAGGGTCTCGCTGTTCTGTGTAACCTTGCTTGACCAAACAGTACTGAGTAACAAACCTTTCTAGGCAGATGCTTGTATTTGTTCAAGCAATAGAGGTCGTCGATTAAATATTGCTATTCCCCTTCAATATTGCAATTGTGAAGCAAAAACCAACACCACAGGCGAGCCACAGGCACTTCATTGTGAGTTTCTCTGCAAAAATAAATAAGAGAAATCTTAGCACCTACCGTTTAGCGATTTGGGTTTTGTAGTTATTCCACCCATCTGAAAAAAAGACTGTGTTTCATGATGAATCACTTTGCATTCAACGCAGTACTCCATCGATGTTGATTCACCTCTCGGGTGCTCGGATCATTACCTAGTTACCGAGCGTCAATTTGTCATTTCGATCTTCTGTTCCAACCAACACACGAACTGTCTGTCACTATGAGAGAGTTAAGTGCTTGATACCTTGGTACCTGTGTTTCCCTAATATCAATTCCATTCCATATCAATGCCAATACTAGTAACACTCAGATTGCTGCCGAGTTTGTCAATCTTATTACAAGACTCTCTCTGCACTATGGAAACATAATTGTTGCTAGTGATTTTAATGTTAGCCTTCTGAAAGCCAATAATCGTCCGACTTCACTTAGGCAATTCCCTGCTCGATATTTTAACTACCACTGTCAAGATGCTGTATTAAAACACAGTCATATCTCCCCACCTAGTTTTCTTGATCATGATCTACTGTTTCTCTCAACAAAGTTTGCATTTTCCCCGCCCTTTTCATCTTCTGCTGTTTCATATCGCGACTATAGCAATATTAATTTAGATCAGTTATCTGTAGTCACCGCGTTCGTGCCGTGGGATGATATCTATTACACCACTTGTATTGACACTAAAGCTGATCAATGAACTCATGTCTAACTCTATCAACAGGGACATCGATCGAACTCATTCTTGATTGGGGTCGCAAGAATTGTATCGAGCTCAATGCATTCAAAACAAAATACTGGCCTTGTTCATAAATGCAAGGTTTGTTTGTTTGCATGCAGGCAACCTTGCAATCGCCTGCTTGTCAGATTAATCATTTGCGAATTATTCACGGTTGCTTAAATGAACGCATTTCACCATTTTTAAAAAGCTACTGTCTGCCCACTTGAATTTATTTGACAGTTCGTTCTTTTTCTTCGCGGATCCAAGCTAGCAAGTACTTTGAAATACATGCATGGGTTGCGATCATTTGCAAATGTACTTGCATTTCAGAACGCTTTGCTTTTTTCAGTTGCAATACTGAACGGTATGCTACATGCAAAATTTGAGCAACTTGCATTTATGAACACAGCCAACTGTCTTAATATACGATGTAAATAGTCTCAGTATACGATGTAAATAGTAGTATAGCTATAAGACTACAGGGCCAGTGACGTCACAGAAGGTAAGCTCGAATGTGAGCTTTATCCAGAACAAAAACGCTTTGGCGACACCTGTGTGAAACTAGTTGAACTTCACTATAGTTTATCTTCGGTGGAAATCCCGAAAATCGGTTTCGACAGTAAAAAAACAAAACCAAAATATTATTTTAAGATTTTCGAATGATGACTAGCTATCACCTAAACTTTTAAACGTAACTTCCTAAAGCCTAGTTTTCGGTATCAGAACACCGATCCTTATTTCAAGCTGTAACATCCAATAAGCGCCATCATAGATTTTCTACATACAATTTTATCCCAAATCAATTTTATTATAATTTTTTGCCCATAAATTTTTTTATCACATCTAAAATCAAATTTCCGTTCATCCTTGGTTCACGTACAAAATCCTCCATAAAATTAGCTTCTATCGCCACTGAACAAGATCTCTAGCATAGCCCACATATGCATGGTTATGGTCAATAGAATAAGACATAATCCTCTCCAGAAATCCCCCCAAAAATTCAAAACTGTATCAAGGATCAGCATCGCAGCATCCCTGCCACTGTCGTCGTCCTTGTGCGAAGCGACATCGGGCGACAGGAGGAGCCACAAAAGCCCGCACAGCGATTCAAGAAAATGGCCTTCGGTGGAGGAATCAAAATTGAATGTCACTCAGCTAAGTTATCATCAAAGGACTAGGGATATTCTATACATCAGCAAATCCTGTTCCCAGGTAGAAGTATGGTAGAGCAGACAGCCTCCTGTATCCAGGCTGGCAGGATTTCTGTTTCTGTCGTATTGTGATTTAGCTTGATTCTGGCGAAAGCGCAGTCAAGCTAAAAGTGTCCCGGGTAAGGTGGAGATTAGTGTTAGGCTTTTGGCTTCAGGGACACATATTCGCATTAATCGATAAACGTCTGGCTGCTGCTGGTCCTTAGCCCAAATACAGCTGAGCACAAACCAAAAACCGAAGCGTATTTACCGCCCGGAATATTTTCCCTTTTTTTTGGTACCGGTGAAAGGGAGTGGAAAACGGCTTTCCTTTTTCCAACTTTTTTTTTCGGTGGCTTTTTCTAAATTATTGTTTGCTGGAAGGCGTCAGCACAAATTGAATTTTTTATTACAGTTTACCAGCAGGATAACTATATTTTAGCGCTTTTCGTTATCCTTGTTGCCGGTGTAGCCCAGGATAATGCTGTTGAAAACCGGGAAGGGGTACTTCGTATTTATCTTACCTACGGAGGATTAAATACGTAAATTCACATCCGACAAGGAGCTCTTACTGTGCGGTGTATTATAATTCGAGTGTAAAGTATGAGCCCCCAAAATAAGGGATGGTTAACAAAGTTCCGGGCAAGGGTTTCCGTTCTATCTCAAAACAAAATAGATAAATGCTTATGCTGAATTTAGCATTACATCAAGCCCCTATTCATTATTTACATTAAGCTCGTACCAAAATAAATAGGAGCTAACTCTATTTCGATATATAATATTGGAGCTGCTACGTACCAGGGAGGGAATAAATAGAGAGAATACTTTAAGGTGATTACTCTGCAGAATAATCTCGAGAAGTATGTAAATGCAGGTCTCAACGCTTCTTGAAAACTTGGCACTAATTTAAAAAAGGGAAGATTTTAAGGGATTTTTTTAAAGCAATCAGCGTGATTCGTTGAGTAAACAAAGTCGAAGGACCGAGTGATGGTAGCTTGTGGCTGGTTGGGCAAAGAATCCTTACACAGTGTTGTAAAAGGAAATTCGACCTCCTACTCTCTCAACCCAGCCATAAATTAACGAGCAAACTCAGATTTAGAAGAATTGTAAATTACTTAATATTCTGGCGTTTTTTATATATAAATTGAAGAATGTAAAACAAACTTAAAGGATGCAAGGGAGTTCCGTTTTTATTTTAAAATATTCGTTTAAAAATGTTTTCAGCTTTAGTTTAAAACCCTTTAATTTCATCCTATTCATAATGATGCATTAAAAGCGGGTTTTAGTAAAATGTTAAATAATATGCATTCCTCAATCAAGCTGCCATTATCATATGACTAGGTTGAAAAGTTGAGTCGAGGTTGAGTTGAAATTTCGACCACCATATATGATATCGACTTAAGTTGAACTTGAGTTGAAAACTCAGAACGAAATAATTTGTTATTCCTGTTCATCAAAAACAAAGTACTGCCTTATCTGCACCAAAACCTGTACCGACTTTCCCTCTATTTTAGTGGACAAGGATAACCTAACACCTGACCCATCTCTTAACATCCTGGGAATGACTCTATCCAATGATATGCAATGGAATGGTCACATATTCCAAATCGCCAAACAAGCGTATCAATGCCTCGAATTCCTTAAGAGATGCAAGTTCCTCCTTCAGCCAGCTGCTCTAGCCACAATCTACAAGTCCTACATTCGACCCCACCTTGAATACAATTCGTATATCTGGGCGGGCGCTCCTGAAACCACCTTGGCTTGGCTGGATAAGGTGCAAAATCGCGCCATCAAACTCATTGGTGATAGCACTCTTTGCTCCTCCATCGACCCTTTAAGCCACCGTAGGAATGTAGCTGCACTTAGCAAGTTTTATCGCTATTATTACAGCGAATGCTCCACTGAAATAAAGAACCTCCTGCCTACATGGCAACTTTTTTCCCGCAACACAAGACTAGCCAACTCGGCTCACCCCTTCACCCTGCAGTGCAGCCCTCCCCTTCACGCACATTACGGTTTAGCTGTTCGTTTATAAATAGAACAACTCGGTTGTGGAACTCTCCTCCGCAGTCGGTTAACATCTCTGAGTTCAAACGCAAGGTTCATCGACACCTACTCATGCACCCTCCAGACCCCTAACCTATCCTTTCTATTCTATCTTTCAGATCAAGCTTACTACTATACATTGCACCATAACTCGAACGACATGACGGACTAGTAGTGCAAAGGGTGACTCCTAAGCTTCATCGTATCACAAAAAAAGCAAAAACACCGAACACAAAACTAACGCCGAAGGCGGACTTCACTTCAACCCAATTACAACTAAACCCTCGTATATGAGGCGAAATATCAGCTCGACTCAGGTAGGAGAGCTGAGTTGGGTTGAGTGGACCCATTTTAACTCGACCCCCGGCTAAGACTGGGTTGAGCCTAGGTTGAACCTGGGTCTAACCTAGCCATAAACTGGGTAGTAATGCTTTATTGTCTCTAACAAATGACTGATAAATATTGAAATTCGAAATTTTGCATGGTGAGCCAGGGTCTCCCATGATGCCGACCTCGATGGGCGCCGAAATATGACCGAAATTCGAAATGGCCACCTAAATATGAATTTGCCAATTGCGTTCCGATTTCCATGAAAATCGGTATCTGGTTGCTCCCGTGCATGGTTAAAATTTAACTACACTATGGTTAACCACGGGAGTTTTTGAACGCCAAAAAGTTATGCTCGTGGTTATGTTGTAGTTAACCACGAAGTTTTTGAACGGCAAAAGTTCCAACTTCACCACTTCTCTTAAAGTGCATAGAACTTCGAAACCGTCTTTGCCGACACGGATGCAGAAGCAACAAATATCTTCTACAACATTTCTCGCATCGCCCAGTCATACGGTTTAAGATCAAAATACGGAAAATACCAAAGTGCTCACAACGGACGGATCGAGGGCCAGTGTTCACCTCGATGGAACCCAAATCGAATAGGTTCCGATGTTCAAGCATTTGGGATTAGTGGAGGAAAATAAAGTGCCATCGACGGCCGACGTTCACTGCAGCATCAGCAAGGCAACAGCAACATTCGCCTCGATACTCGCCCAAGTGGTGTATATGGAAACCATCAAAAATTACCATCAAAACATTCTTAACCAACTTTATATTCTTATGTCAACAAGCTCGAGGTCTTCCAAATGCGTTGCTTGAGGCAGATTCTCGGTGTCTCACTACGCGATCGCATTCGAAACGAGACAGTTAGACAAAGATACGATCAACAGACACTGATCGAAGAAGAAATACAAAAACGTCGACTTCGTTGGTTTCGACATGTTTGCCGAATGGATGATAACCGTTTGTCACGTAAACTTCTCTGGCGAGACCGTCCGGTAAACTAGAGAATTCAGTGATCGGCACCGAAGAAAATCTGGCTAAAGAATATCGAGGGCGACTTAAAGAATCAAAGATTATGTGCTATCGAAGCTCGAGACTTCGCCAAAAATCGTCAAGAATGGAAACCGAATTGATGCCCATTGACGCGAGCCATATTGAAGCGCCCATTAACGTTTACAAGGATTATTGGTCAATATTTCGTTAGTCTCAACTCGGACGTCATATAGCTAAAATGTCTGACGAACGGAAAGAAAATTCCGACGCGGAACGATAGCAGTGCGTAGTCGTCGTGCTGATCGCTAAATTGACGATATTATTGAAGCGTGTCACTACGAGCTTCAGTATTATGGCCAATACGTATTGACAATATTATTGATCGTCTACTATTTTAGCTTATGACATGCAAAAGCGGATATTATTGAAAAGATAATCCTTGCCATAATCTGATGAATCTCGTTGCCAATGACAATAGGGGTATTTCAAAATTTACCCATCACCCAAGTATTTTAATGTTGCTTGAACTGTGCGTGGTGTTCGCGTGGAACCAATATATCTGCCATGGTAGAAATGGTAGATTGATGTATATAATAGACTTAAGGGTTATACAGCTCCTGCTCTTGTTTTTAGACCAATGGATCGATTTCCTAGCATGTAATACAAAGTAGCCCAACTTTTTTAATTTTAGTAGCCTTGTTTTAAATAATCATAATAAATAGACGTTAACTTTGCAATTCAATTAAAATCGTTTAAGTGCTAAAATAAAAATATGTCTGACGACGATGATGAAGATCTTGAGGGCGGAGAAGAATTAGAAGAGGAGGAGGATTTAATTGGGGTAAGAAGTAACGAAATTTCGATACATTCTTTTACATCTAATTTCTCTGAAGGCCTACATCGGCGATCGGAACTTGTATGGAGAAAGACACGGTAATGGTTGGGCGATCCTCCCTAGCAAAGATCAATACGATGGCGAATATCGCCGTGGGCACAGGCACGGCGAGGGAATTTATGTTTTTAAAAATGGAGCCAGATACATGGGGAGATATCGATGTGGTACGAGGATATATATTTTTTAAAACCATCAAGTGAATAACTAAATTTTAACTATTCAGGAAAGAAGTATGGAAAAGGAACCTTCTACTATCCCGATGGAAGCATTTATGAAGGAGAATGGCGAAAGAATATGAAAAATGGCTACGGTATCTACACATATGCCAATGGGGATATGTACAAAGGTAGCTGGTACAAGAATCAACGACACGGGGTTGGTGTCTACGTTTATAAAGAAGATGAAGTTTGTTTCAAAGCCACTTGGAAAGCTGGCGTAAGAATTGGTCCAATTGAAATATGCTATGGTAAGCATAAATATCACGGCTATTGGGACAAGCACATGCCAAAGGGTCGAGGAATGTTTTCATTTGATTGCAAATACCTTCTCAATGGCTACTATAAGCCGATACCGTCATATTCTGATAAATATTTCGGCGAAGGTGAAGGTGAAGAATCTTATCATATGCAGGATCCACATCGCGGTTGTCACGATGAGGACTTAACTATCTTCTCGAGGGAAGACAGTATTATTTCAGATTTTGTTCCACCACCGGAGGAAATGCCAACTTGGATATCACAAGATATACAATGCTATGATTTCTCTAAGTTGCCGCAACAGCCAATACCATTGCCTCTTGTTGATTCTGAAGATTCTATTTGTGATGTAGAACTGGAAGTTCCGAAAGTTGGTCCCGAATTGCCAGTTTGTACTTGCGAGGGTGAATGCGAATGTGAATGCAAAGAAGAAATGCCACCACATGAATGTGAATGTGAGTGCCAGGAGGATACGGTGTGTGATGACAAGGAAATGGAGATATGCGTTTCGAATATAAAGTCGGCGTCGGAGGTTGATTGTGATCTAGTGAAGTGATCTTGTAAAATGGTTTATAAAACTTATATTTAGTAATATTATATGTGATATTTGTAATAAGGTTTTTTAACATGGCATTTGTATTTGTGCTGGCGTTTCGCAGGTAGTACCCCTTACAATAGGTGTTTATTCAAGAGCTGTACTTAGGCTTCTTAAAAGTACTTGTATCAACCTTAAGATAGCTCCTATACTTTTCAGGTTATATGTTATAGGAGCAGGTTCTGTGAGACGATTCCTAGGGCAACGTCTGTTTGAAAATGTAATCTAAAAAAAATCATTTTGGTTATTTCGCAGTTATATTAGCTTTATTGCCAGCTTACGATCAAATCTAACCTCGAGATCTTTAACAAAATTAATATGAGGGCTTCTTCATTAAGAAGGGTGTAGTTATAAATTATAGGACTACGTCTCCTGCAAAAAAAACATGACTTCGCATTTACTGATATTAAGAACCAGATTGTTGTTAACACATCAAGAGTGAAAGGTGTCAAGGTCAACTTGCAAAAGTTTACAATCCTCAATACTCTTAATGTGACGGTACAATTTCGTGTCGTCAGCGTAGCTGCCATGTCCTCAGTCTGATAAAGAACATTTCTAAAGCTTTTCTCGACGGTCAGGAATTAGTCATGGGCCGTCTCAGATCCTTCTCCGGCAGCATCTCGCATCTTCAGATGTTGTCGGATGACATTCAATCGATCAACGTCCGACTCGACTCATTGTCCGACACCCTAAATCTTGCTGCGACTAACTCGGCCTCCTTATTGAGCAAATCCAGGGAATGTCTTCCCGGGTTGCAACGGCCTTAGACTCGATTGACGACATGCAATCGTTAATCTTAAATCCAGAAACTTTGACAGAAGATTTCTTATTCTATTAAAAACAGCAAAGTTTTTGAGTTGTGCCACTGTTTTGCCTATCAACCGTACAATTGTCAAAAAGCCCAATTACATAGTTTCTTGTTTTGAGGGACACTCCACTTGCTTTGCTTTTTCGCGGAGTGAAGACAGGACTCCAGTGGTAGGAGAGGTATCCCTGAATGGATGGCTTCAAAAGAAGCCCTTGAAACTATTGGATTAATTTTTTGTAACCAGAACCCATTAAAGTTCTGCATCGATGGCATCTTGACTCTACCCTAAATATTGTCTATAATAATGGAGAATATTTGGTTTTAATAAAATCAATTTCACACTACTAAAAAACCAGTTGAATACCTAAAAAACGCCGCAGACTTATTCCCCGGCCCGGCAATATTTCCTAAAATAGAACATCAATTTGCGGAAACACATTTACCAACCCAAATTTTTAAAATGATCCTGTCGCTTAAAATAACCGATAAAAATCCTTCAATATTAATGAACGGAAAGTGCTGAAAGAATATTAACCCTCAAGAGGAGCACTATTACCCCGTTTATGACTAGGTCGAAAAGTTGAGTCGAGATTGAGTTGGAATTTCGACCACCGTATATGAAGTTAAGTTGAGTTCACTTTGGGTTGAAATAGAGTTGAATTGATTCAAAACATAACCTCAAATTTTTGTGGAAAATTCTCATTTATAGATACGTAAAAATTTAGAATGAAATAATTTATTTTTCCTGTACCAGAAAAAACATCAAACACAAAACTAACGCCGACTGCGGACTTCACGAATAGTAAACAAACAAGATAAATGTCACTTCAACCCAATTTCAATTCAACCTGCGTATATGAGGTAAAATTCAACTCAAT
Organism: Thereva unica; assembly: GCA_949987705.1. Taxonomy (NCBI): domain Eukaryota; kingdom Metazoa; phylum Arthropoda; class Insecta; order Diptera; family Therevidae; genus Thereva; species Thereva unica. Next base: position 83,455,832 of record OX465285.1, read on the forward strand.
CCGGGTAGGAGAGCTGAGTTGGGTTGAGTGGACCCAGTTTCAACTCGACATCCGTTTATAACTGGGTTGAACCCGGGTTGAACCTGGGTTGAACCTAGTCATAAACGGGGTATATAGCGGCTTCTCGATTAAGGAGCACATGGGTGTGCCATACCCGTATGCCTTTGATAATTAATATCTTTTGATCGAATTATCCGATTTAATAATTTTTTTTTTTAAATTAAACCTCAGACTGTATAGAAAAAGACTACATTTAGAGAATGTTCTAAAAAATATTAGTATACTTAATATTTTTAAAAAAAGCAACAACAATTTAAAAAAAAAGTCCAAATGAGGTGTTTTTTGTTGGGTATCCCATACCCAGTGCTTCTCTTGAGGGTTAAGATATTATGGATTTTATGCGATAACCAAACGTCTACAATTATTATGTTCTACATATATACAAGAGATTGTCAATTGTCAGACATTCGAAAAATCGAAACCCTTCCCAAAAGCCGGCCTTCAACAACAACTGTCACTCCAGATGTGCTGAAATATGCATGTTACAAGGAACGTCGACACTATACTCAAGGATAACCAGGCATTGCGGTTTATAACGCACATATCCCAAAACTATGGCAGCATTATGTGTCATCTGCAAACTTTGCCTAAATCACGTCTGAACTAATACTACCGCCCCCAACAACAACCGCAAGCAAACAATCAAATTTTTAATTGACTTGAGCAAATCAAGCAAATCGATTTTTGGTAAGCCACTTAGCAAAGTGCTGAATCCTTTTAAAGGGATTTTGTTTACGCTTTTTTAAGTTTAGGAATGTGGAACAGACTCTATCGAAAGCCACTTCATTTTCGGGTATCAAAAGCCTGTTGAAATCTAATTAAATTAATTTCCTTGGTTGCTTCTATCTGTTTTGATAGTATGTTCGTGTTTTTGATAGTAAGTAGAAGGGGCTTAGGGAAGGGGATGGTGAGTTGGGGGTCGAACAGGGGTCAAATTTGCAAATTCATCTTTATTTTTGGTGGGTTTTATAACTCAGAAACTATCAACTTTCTTTCACGAGAATGGAGGGATTAGAAGACCTCAATGATATATTGTCACAATACGTCAATAAATCCTGAAAAAACTTCAATGTAGATTTATTTTAGTTGAGCTTAATCAACCCAGGTTCAACCCGAGTTCAGCCCGGTTATAAACAAGGGTCTAGTTCAAACTGGGTCCATTCAACTCAACTTAGCTCTCCTAACTGGGTTGAGTTGATATTACGCCTCATATCTGCGGAACAATAAATTCGGTGGAGCCTGACATTCGGAGCAATATGACATCTGGTCTGTGATAAAAGTTGATGTTGTCAGGGTATGTATGCATTTTAGTGTAGTGTTGCTGACTTCGTTTAAGTATTTTTTGTTTTAAGTATCGAGGGTCATGACTTGTATGGATTTTCTTCTTGCGTGAGAAATTTTGAATGCTTTTATTATCTATTATTTCATCTTAGGATGCAACAGATTGAACATGTTGGCAACAGAGATAGGGCGATTTCGAAAACGCAGGACTGGAATCATTCTGCACTATTCAGCAATTGGAAGTCTGTAGCTGAATACTGCAGACTAACTGCAGCTCTGCGTTTCCGAACTCGCACATACTATGCAAAAGCGAAACAAAACTGACACACATAAGTTGCTGAATTGGTTCCACAAGTATCCTCCTTTCTCAGAGACCGCTGACCTTATGTCGGTAAGTACAGGTGTTGTTACTAATGAGCCACATGTCCACATGAGATGGGCATAATAGGTACGTAGCACATTGTTGGTGGTGATTTTCAAGCTGTGAAATTCCAACGTAGGGAAGGTATTCGGGGATCAGATACAAGGCGGAGCTACAGTCATTAATCCAACCACACTTTTCTAATGAACATCCATTAATAGATTCAAACGAAAATTATGAGAATTGTGGCCTTAGGAACTGAGCCCCTACCCTCTCTTTTTTTAAAGAGCATGGGACAAGAAAAAGAAGAAAAACGAGCCTGCACAGAGCTTTTGCATCGACTTAACAGATGGGGCTTAAAATATACAAAATATGTCATCAATGGAGAATATCTGTTACACCGGGTCAAATGGCACCACGGCGGCCAAACATATGCAGAAATTTGCAGCAGTTATTTATGATAAATTCAAACTGAGGAAGAAATTAAGTTTTTTGCGATTTTGGTCGGCCTGTAGGCCATAAAATAATGTCTTCTTTATGGAACCAGGAAAAATGAAGGTGTCTCAAACTTTCTACAATACTTATCTTACCGTTGACAAAACTCTATCAGATCATGGATAATTGTTCCTGCACGCGATAACTGGTTGTGACACTACTTCTACTTTCTTCAACCAGGGGAATCTGAAATTGCACCAAGTCCGGCAAGGTAACATTGACTTGCAACCATTCATTAATGCTTCCAAAAGCCCCCATACACACACTAGACTAGGAGAAGATTCCTGAAGCAAGAAACGTGTTTCTTATGCCTCTGTATGGGAAAGAGCGTGAGACTAACTTGAAGGATTTCAGATACGGGAAAAACGTATTTTAATCGTACAAAAGTAATACCAACAATGCCAATCCCCACCCTGAAATTGCTGCACGACAACATTCACTAAGAGGCTACCTTCAGGTGTAGCAGTGATTGTCCGGTCTAACAAAAAAACAAAGAGTGTTTTGGGAGTTGGAAGAACTTCCTTCAAAACCTAAATGGACCAAAGAAGAGACACGGTGCAACACCACTTCGCCGACAACTTCACCAGGTGTAGGAAAGGACAATATCATGTTCGGCTTCTATTCACGACGGACCGAGGTCTGGTGGAACTAGGCTCATCAAGGCAGATAGCCGATAGAAGGATATCGCAAATGGCAAAACCGCTCGAGCAAGACCCGCCCTGAGGATTGGGTCGAAAGCTTGCATCAGACACGAGGCTGCATTCTTGGCCATCAGAACTATTCAACGAGGATTCCTTTCAGCTGTTAACAATCGTGATCCCTAGGCTAAAGAATCATCCATCATCTTGGGAAACATTCGTCGCCAACAGGGCAGAACAAGTACTAGACCAGAGCAGCTAGAACCACATCCCAATGGAGGAAAATCCAACTAATTGCGCTACCAGAAGAAGCATCCAACAAATTATTCACTCTTTTTTCAAATTTAACTTTTATCTAGAGGTAGGCTGCGGAGGTAGATTGATATGGCTGCTCCCCACTAGGGAGCCCACTTAGGCACACCATTCGGCCAATTGTGATGCCATTCTAGGGTTGGGGAAAAATTCAGATCATTTCAAGTCGCTTTCAATAAAGCGACAGAGGTCAGAACACCATTGTTTTGCAGCTCACTCAATCCATCATGGAAAGGTGAGCCGAGGAAGGTCCCTCTCTTCCTCGCGAGGGCCGGACATGCTCAGATAAGATCGGAGACCGTTTCTTCCTCATCTTCATTACCACAACTTCTGCATAAGTCATTGTGGGAGAGTCCCAATCTTTCGGCGTGCGGGCCAAAGGGACAGCGGCCAGTCAGCACTTTCACTACGTAGCTTATCTCTTCTCTCTAGAATTTTATAAAAAAAAACCTCCAACCAAAATTTCTGGCTACACCCCCTATAAGAAAAGAGCTCCCTTTCACTGCATCTACGACGTATCCAGAAAAAATAAAATCTCATTAAATGGCAACGTCAAAAATAACACAAACAACATTAACTGTCATCAATACATCTCAATATACGCAATCCATTATCCTTTCGTAAATCTAGTATTTGTGTTCAATTGCACGTAAGTAATTAATACGCCTCTAAATCCCCTCTCAATCGTCCGGACTATATCGAATCGAAAATTACAAAGCAACAAGTAAAAGAAAGTCATTCAGGACTACTCAACCAATTTCCAGGTTTTTCAATATTCCAGGACTTGAGACGTAAAAATTCCTCTACGGCGAAAATCACTTAACATTAAACTGAGAATTTTAGACTTTTCGCGGCGCAGACAGGAGTTTGTGCTCGGTTCAATTGGTAAAAGCTTTAAGGACATGAAATCACTTGAATTTAATGGAAAATTTAAATTTAATTCAAATCGTCCTGATTTGAGTTTATCAAGGGCTCTTCAGATGACCTTTATTTGAAGAGTATGAATCATTCAGTTTTAAGGCCTCTGCTGAATTAGCAAGGTTAGTTGAGAGAGAGATAACGTCAACTGAAAAAAAAAGGCTAAGGATAATTTATCGTTTTTACGTTCTGCATTATTTAAGGACATGAACGTAATTGATCAAATTCAAATACATTATGCCATATAAAAAATATATTTTGCTAAATTATTGCGATAAGTTCATTTACGTAAAAGGATGAAAAAGGATGAGGGCAGAAGGAAGGTCAAAGAGTTTTTGTATTTATTTTTTCTTTTACTTTGTCTCCTTATTAGCAAAAGGGAACGAGAAGTTCCAGAGAACCCTCATGTGGGATTCTGCCCCGTCTCGGGAAAATTTCAAACATCCTTCAAACTTCAAGGTAAGAGAAATTTTGTTATTAATGCGTAATATTTAAATTTAAAGCCCTATTGTGTTGCTTGTCTACGGCTACATCTGCTTTGTGAAAACAAATTGAAATAATGAAATCAAGGGTTTAAACTTCTGAATTTTGTATTGTAATTTTTTTTGAATATAATTTTAATACCTTCGGAACCATTGGAGCTATTCAAGGCGAAAAGGATCAATAAGTTTGGTAATACTCTTGTTAGATGACCATCACTAAACCCAAAGTAGCAACCATTCAATTCATGCAAAGCAATTTTACATGCAAAACAACACTTTGCCATTAGCTTTGTGACAGTATCAGTTGGACTATACTGTTACTTGTCAATTCGAATAATAGATCAGAAATGTTTTGTGAATATTTTGCAGCAGACAAGTTGATTGGTTACGTATGTCTTGTAGTTGAGTATCGACACTCTTCACATCTCCCATAGTCTATGCAAATTTTATATTGTCCTTTTTATTAAAAAATGAGATTCTATGGGGTGGAGCCAGGCCCAATTTCGGGGGCTCTTCGTTACTAGTATTGCTCTTTTCTTCGCACGTGCTCTTTTTTTTCTTTTGGTGAGGTACTGGGTCCAAAGAACAATTCCGACTTGGTCCTTCGGAAGTTTAGGGCTTTAAGTGCAGCTTGGCTATCAAAGAAGACAATGATCCGGCGTCAGAGTGCAGAGTTTCAAAACTCAAGCAGTTCCCCCTTCCAGCTGACTTCTTTTCAGTCAAGGGTAAGGTATGGTATTTTATTATAACGTCCGAGACAAATTGGATCAATGAAGTAGCAAACAATAAATTTCAACACATGATACTACTGGAAATTGCCGCCTTGGTAGCCTAGGAGTTAAGACGCCTGACTACCCAATCATAGGTCGTTAGTTCGAATTCACTACGGGCGTTCACTGGTCGTTCGTCTTTCCATTTCTCTCCCACTTTCACTGCTCTTTTTCTTGTCATCGATTATAAGTATAATAAGAGAGGAAGTCATATTCTGTTCAATTACCATATCAACGTTGGGTCATAGTTGGGTCCTAGTTGTAATGGGAGTTGAATCAATATGGAATGAGAGTCGGTGGAACAAAAACCTCGTGTTAGCGTTTTTAGTTGCCTCAGTCTTCTCTATACTACTCTTATCCTTTCGGCTAGAGCTTGCTGTACATCATTACACTCAATGATAAAAAGAGTACAGAGCTTTACCTCTAAGCTTTCACCTAATCGACATTCCCAACTTTTGCCAAAAAGGAAGAGAATGACTGGAGGTCTTTATAGAACTAGTTAGATACCCCATGCGGCAATATACATTTTTTTAAGGATTGGAGTGCTCTACTAGATTTTGTCACTATTGTGAGCCAGAGATAATGTAGGCAATTCAAAAAGGGATGGAGCTAACTTTAACAAGTAGGTTGCGATCATGTGTTGATCGGGAGACCTGTCGAATATCCATGGTAAATTGGGAAATCAGATCCAGACATGTGATCTTACAAGAGGATCGTTCAATCTTCGTATTAAGCGCTCGTACGAGATGCTTGTAGTCCGCATAGACAACGATATTACGTCCTTCGACGAAATAGAAGTTTCGTCCTAACAAAAATGGAGATTGAGAAAATTATTTGCAGAAGCCGCAAAATTACCCATGGAGGTTTTTTTTTTTTGAGTGAACTGCGTTTTTGATCATTTTCTTCTATAGTCTTTTGATTGAGATGCACTCAGCCACTACAAGATCATTTAATTTTCTTTTAAATCGATCTAATAAAAGCTTATCATCAAGTTAAGGGTTTTCGGCCAATTGACTCCCAATATCATGTGACTTATCCCTACTGCACTTTTTTATGGGGTTATGTAAAGTCAATGTGTTATGCCAACAAAATGAAGATTAAGAACCAAAGAAAACGTTCGACGTTTTGACGTGAGAACGAGAAAATCTGCTTTAGTCTATGCGTAAGAGAAGATCAGCCTTTTGGCGCCGCTAAAGAATTTTACGGCGACAAATATTATGAAACTTAACATTTTTAGGATCCAATTGGTGCAGGCTCCTGAACTAGATGACAGATCTGTCAAAATACGTTAAGCAGATTTTGAACTGTAAACTCGATTTAGCTCAGCGATAAATCACATTTCAATTTAAATGGGTTTGTCAGCAAGCAAAATTGCCCATATTAAGCAGGGAAAGGATAAAACCTACGATTGAAACACCAACAAGCCCTCAATAGAACCACCAACACTGGATGAGGTATGTTAACAAATCGCTAGGCATCGATGAAATAGCAGCTGAGCTGCTAAATGAAGGGGGACCGCAATTCTTAGGCACCTCCTTACACCAATTCATTTGCAGCATCTGAGAGGAAGAAGTTATACAAGATGACTGGAAGAAAGAGTTTATATGTCCAATATATGTACAACAAAGGAGATGAATTAACCCGTAAAAATTACAGAGGCGTCTCACTCCTCAGTACCCTGCTACAAAACCTTCACAATCCTTGTGAAACAAAATCTAGAACCTATAGCGGAAAGCCCTATATGAGAGTATCAACCTACTAAATGTAGACAACATTACCTGTTATAGTCCATTCAAAACGCGCGTTATGGTGTTCCAAAATAACACCGTTAAGAAAATCGAACCCTTAAACGTTTTTGAGGTCGCTGATCACGAAAATCGAGGTCCCGCGGTCCTAAAATTAGGGCGTCACCCCTAAAAATGCAAAAAACACCCTTTTTTAGGGGGTTTTCGCGATTATTTAAGTAATAATGAAAACTAATGCAATGAAATGCACTTTTTTTAATATTTATTTGCGAAGGTGGTTGATTTATACTAAATTAGGGCGAACTTTATGGTAAGGGGTACTCCTAAAGGGTTGAAACTACCCCTAAATTGGCGAAAAATGGCAAAAATTGTAAAACAAAATTTTTTTCCAAGTTTATGCTTCAAATTCGATTGTGGGCGTACTGTCAGGCAAAAATAAATTATTTTCAACCCTTAAGGGGTTAAAATTACCCCTACAATATAGTTCATTGAAAACTGGGGGGGGGGGGTGTTCCAAAATAACACCGTTAAGAAAATCGAACCCTATCGAACCCTTTTTAGGGGGTTTTCGCGATTATTTCAGTAATAATGAAAACTAATGCGATGAAATGCACTTTTTTTAATATTTATTTGCGAAGGTGGTTGATTTATACTAAATTAAGGCGAACTTAATGGTAAGGGGTACTCCTGAAGGGTTGAAAGTACCCCTAAATTGACGAAAAATGGCAAAAATTGTAAATTTTTTTTTTTCAAGTTTATGCTTCAAATTCGATTGTGGGCGTTCTGTCAGGCAAAAATAAATTATTTTCAGCCCTTAAGGGGTTAAAACTACCCCTACTATAATAAAAACAACTTAATATAAAAAAATTTTTTTTTGCTTTTTGTTTGAAATTTGGTTCAAAAGGTATTATCAGCAAAAAAATTAATTTTTTCAACTCTTAAGGGGGTACAACTACCGCCACATTAAAATTGTAATTGAAACAAATTAAAATTTATTGTTTTACATTTAAATTTTATTTTCCATTTGTAATCATTACAACATTTGGAACATTTCACTATAAACCCCTTTGTACAGAGGTTAAACCACCCCTAAAGAGAAAAAAAAAATAAAAAATATATTGAGAAATATTTCATTTCGTGGAATCTTTAAATAAACTCTGCATTTTTTTGTAAAAACGACAATCACACAATAATTGCGAAATACGTATCCTAATTTATTTGAGGTACTTCTGAATAATGGGGTGGTCCGTTTTTTACAATGACATTTAGGCAGGTAAAGACGGAGGCAAAGTAATAAAATTAAGATATTGCACCCGAATTTGTTTTTTAAATTTTAATTGCAGTTACTTGGAAGTTGAAGTAATAAACTAATTTAGTGAGGAATGTAATGTGATGTACGATTATACAAAAAGGATTTTTTTTAAAAATGAAGTCAGTTTGAATTTCAAACAAAAAGCAAAAAAAAAAATTTTGCAATTTTTTTTATATTAAGTTGTTTTTATTATAGTAGGGGTAGTTTTAACCCCTTAAGGGTTGAAAATAATTTATTTTTGCCTGACAGTACGCCCACAATCGAATTTGAAGCATAAACTTGAAAAAAAAAATATTTACAATTTTTGCCATTTTTGGCCGATTTAGGGGTAGTTTCAACCCTTTAGGACTACCCCTTACCATAAAGTTCGCCCTAATTTAGTATAAATCAACCACCTTCGCAAATAAATATTAAAAAAAGTGCATTTCATCGCATTAGTTTTCATTATTACTTAAATAATCGTGAAAACCCCCTAAAAAAGGGTGTTTTTTGCATTTTTAGGGGTGACGCCCTAACTTTAGGACCGCGGCACCTCGATTTTCGTGATCAGCAACCCCAAAAACCTTTACGGTTCGATTTTCTTAACGGTGTTATTTTGGAACACCCCCCCCCCCCGCGTTTTGAATGGACTATTATCCCAAATAAAAAATATCAGTGAGAGGCATTCATAGAGGTCTCTGATGAGGGGCCTGGCGATTCACCAGTACGGAGGCTGAGTTCCGGTGTTATCACTAATGGGTGTTATCACGAACTACGGGTGGGGTGAACTCACGAACTAGAAGGACGTCAAATAATCCTAGTTGCCGATTATTTGCAGTATTAAAATATTCTTTAATGAGTATATACCGACCAAATTGTCGGATTAATTTTATTTCTGTCTATAAATACGTGTTTTTGTTACAAAAGGCAGAAAGGTTCTCACGTGGTTATTGTGAGATTGTAATATAGTTTGAATTTTGATTCTGAATTTTTTGTGATGGGGAGATATTATGTACATCATTTAGATTTTCTTAACTAATTTTATCTGTCCAACTCTTTGTTGCTGTCAAATAATTGTTTATTCACCGAGTTTCAATTAGTTTTACAAAAGTTTTTGAGGTCGTCAATGAGTACATGTAGAAACAAAAGACCGTCATGGTACTAGGGCGGGTTTTTTTTTATCAAAACTTTATTATAATTATGTTGAATGTTGTAAAAGTATGGAGTAATGATTTAAAATAAGTGTTTGGAGAACTAATGCGTTTCTGTTGGGGGAAAAGGTTAGAAGGGTGGTGTGATTTTTTTAGGATGACGGGTTAAGGCCAAACCCAGATGTCTTTCCCCTGTCTAGCTAATATCCTACAAGAAAAATATTTGTAATTTCAAGGATCTATACTATCGCCCTTTTTAGAGTTGGCAAAGTGATCTTCACCTGGCACTTTGCTATCTTTTAATGTATTAATCGGCATACTTGTTACATAGTATGTGGATGGGAAAGGTTTAGTTCTTAAAAAATTCCTGGTTACATTCATTCAACGGATAGTCTGCGCGTACTTGATTAATAGTTCTAGTAAAAAACAAATAAACTGATAGGTATTAACCATAAACGAACAAAAGCTCTACATAGAACCATAGCCTAACTACTAACTAAGTTCACAACATTCACAACAAAAATGATTAAACTATACATATATATCAGAAGAAACGACTAAAGTTTACAGCCAAGACATAAAACTACCAGAAATTTAATGTAGACGTTCCAACGTTACTGTTTATTAGCACAGAGAATACTTCACCCACTGCATAACCGATCCGTTCTATACACATATAAAATCAAACATTGTTGCTATTCTATTATCGGATGAGTACATTTTTAATATATATCCTTGCAACATCCTTCCTAGAATTCCACAGAAGAAGAAAAAAAAACATAAAACCCAATGGTAAAGAACTATGGGGATTTTTTATTTAGTATCCGCTTTGTAAATATACAATAAATGCTCTCTTCGGTTTAATATGAAGAAGAGATACCTTGCCTCAGGGATAGGTTTGAAAACGTGATACAAATGTCGAAAATGCTTGTACATATATAGGTATAGGTACGAGCATAAAAATATATTCTGGAATGAAGTATTTTTTTTATTTAAAAATTTGGTAGGCATCCTATTCCTGGAAGAGAAGGTTAATTTTAGTGGAAGTTTTTTGGTTGGTCAAATAGAAGGCAGTGTCAGTAGCAGGTGCTGGTTTCAAAGACAATTTAGCATTATTTTTTTATTAATTTAATTTCCAGGTAAAGAAGAATTTGAAATGTTTTTTTGTTGATATTAATTTTTTTTTTGTTTTTTCATTTGACTAGTTGTTTCTTGTTAGTACTTTTAAGAATATTATTTTTAAAATCAATAAAAATTCAAATAAACAAAAAAAGCACCATAAGAAAATCAAGCCATTTTGGTTTAACTCCTGCTGCTGCTGAAAAAAAATCCGGAAAAACCCAAAACTTTGCAGCAGCAGCATAAAATCAAAAAAAAAATCCTCACAAAATTTCCTTCCACTTCATAAATTGAAATCTAATAAAATCATAAATAACATTACCTTAATATATAACATCAACTCCAAAAAGAGGACCACACACAAAAGAGATTTATAACATTTGGTTTAATCCTCAAAATTTAATATAAAACCACAAGAAGCGTCACATATCACTCAAGAGCTTGGATATCCTATTTTTTTTTTTCAGGTAAATATATATGTATGTATTTTTTCTTGGGACCCAGTTTAGCACATGGTATAAAGCCGTTTACCTTTACATCCTTTTCAAGGTAGATAAAAAAGCCAAACACCGAACCCTTTTATCGCGTCACTTCTTCTTTTTTTTTGTCACATGTATCCAATTTTATTTTACCACTTGTAGGACTATATACCAACAACACAAAGCTGGGATCAAAAGCACCAGAAATACTCGCATACATACAATATACTACCCCGAAAGAACACACTATTTTTGGACCGGTATCAGCCGAAACGATATGAAGGATGGCTCAAGGGCAACACGTGGTTTGAGCTCCGTCGTCTAGGATGGTATTTCTCTTTTGCTATGTACCAACCGCGAGTTATGAAATTTTTTTTACTCTCTAAAAAACCTTAGTCGTATTTATGTTCACCCGAAGGAATCCGTATCGAAACTGAGAGAAGAAAACAGCGTGCATAGCCCCCCCTAACACACAAGACAGGAACTAATCACTAAGAAAAACCCCAATACATAGTCATATTTCTGTGGATGGTAAACAGGGCACCATGGAGGAGTGCATATAATATCTCTATCTGGTTGATGTTACCTATACAATGATAAAAAAAGGGAAACCTCTAGGGATGCTTCATTCTGAAGGTAAAAGCTCATTAAGCTCTGTGATTGCGTGCTCAAGTGCTGTTCTTGTACACACAACACAGGAGGACTTCCGAAACCACTTGAACCTTGACTCCTCGAACCAAAAAGTAAGGACATACTGTATTTCTGTCTATAGGAAGTCTAACCGGAATAGAGCCCCCTGCTGGTATATCACCTGTGTACTCCTTTACAATTTTAGCAAGGACCAATGCCTCTACATCAAGCTTGGGCAAGTCCAAGCAGGCGCTGTCTCTCTCTTGCTGGGTTCAGTTTTTAGGGGCTCCCTAGTTTCCAAGGATTCCTGACAATATCCTCAATGGTCCGTTGATACCAACCACGGTACACTTGTTTAGTCGGATTGATCCTGATACCCTCCAGGTAAGCAGCAGGTAAATATAAGATTTCCACTACGCGCGTAATTTTCGCAAGGATTCACCTCAAGATTCAACCTAGTTCTCTCTATACTCGTGTACAACAAGTCCGGGGTAATCTGTTGCTTGCTTGCTTGCCTTGCTTATCTTCCACACTATAGAGAATCCCCGCATGTCAGTTTTACCATAGTCTGCGTGAAATGGGGGGTCTTCCTCAGAATGTTTGAAGCTTTCACTTAGCTTCGATTTGCCATTTTTCAAACATACAAAAACGATTCTCGCTTTTAAACACAGTGCGTAGCCCTTAGCTTTCGCAGCTACCACCAGCAGGAACCATATAATAAAAGGCAACTCTGGAGCTCCACCAAAATAAAAAAAAGGTAGGTATAAAATATCGTCATCTGTATTAGTGTCAGGCTGCAGCTCAAGCTGGAAATTAAGGACGACAGTAAGCAAATTCTTGAAGAATCTCTTAAACTGCTTACGTCGCGGGAAATAAAGACAATCCTAGATGAGGGAGAACAGCAAAAAGGGGGTGTGCAAGGCAAGACACAGCCTCTCCACGTCAATTTTAAGGGTAGGATTTTGAGATTGTATTCGAAAATTCCGATAATAGAATTCGATAGAATGCAGCCTGTGACCTTGCTATTTATATATATACATACATACCTAAAACCTCTATTTTCGGGATCTTCTGGGAGAGATAAAAATTGGATTTACTTTATTGGTGGAGCATGCTGAGCAACACGGATTCCTGGATAGGGAACCTGTGAAAATCACTTAATATTCCGGTAATATAACCCTATTCAAAATAAAAGCTCCCATGAAATTATCTAGGGTAGAAAAAGTTTGGACGATACGAATTGAACGAATATATACATAATTAACGGAAACATCAATCTCATTAATGGACATAGAAGCTCAAACTTTTTTTTTTCTCTACAAACTAATTGCTGACTACTTACAGTTTATCGATATTTAAGTTAAAGAGGATTGATTGGTAACGATCGATGTTTGTCTGTTAATCTTAAACGAGTGAACGTTTCAGAGCAGTTTTTGGTAGAACACGTAAAGATTTGGAAACGTTAAATACTGTCATTGATTGAGATTTATTATTTTAATCTGGAGACAAGGACACTGAACAAGCAAGGTGTTTAAAGAGGCAGAAAAAGTTTTCGTATACATACTCCATATATGACTAGGCTGCTAATTAGTTATTCTCACTAATCTACAATGCATGAATGAAAACAGCTTACACAGCAATATATTCACGCAAGCACTAGATCTCAAACAAAAGCAGAAAAGTGTCATCCAAAAGTCATCCTAAAATATCTTGTGACCTTGATTCAACACTCGAAATTGCCGAATGACGAATAAATCTTTCAAATTTACCTCCACACTTATTATTATTGTCCAATACAGTTTAATGACGATACAGTCCTTGTAGGACTCGGGCCTCATGAAGTCTCTTCTCCCAGTCCTCTCTACCCCTATATTCTAAAAGCAGTCACAAGTCACAACGAAATCACAAGTGCGTGGCTAGACTCAACTTGACCTGTGGTGGATGAAAAGTAACGTAGAAGTAAAATAGAAGTTACAGATTGACCAAAATAAGAAGGCACGTCAAAGCTTGTGACTTGTGACAGGTCACAATTTTAGAATAAAGGGGTGCGTCTTGCTAGGTCTCTCCAATTTGTTATATAAAGTTTCCTTATATCTTCTAGCACGTTATCCATCCACATATTTCTTGGTCTTCCTATTCTTCCCCTTCCTGATGGTCTACCATTAAAAATCCTGGCTAGCTATTCTATCTTCTGAATCTTGTACAACGTGTCCGAGCCATTGTAGTCTATTCAATTTTATGTATGTAACTATATTTATTTCGTTATACATTTCTTGAAGATCTTCGTTTGTTTTAATGCGCCATTCATTTTGGTTAACCTTCACAGGGCCAAATATTCTCCTTAAGATTTTCCTTTCCAAGACTTTGAGTTGATATCCTGCTTATTGGGTCAATGTCCAATCCTCAGACCCAGGCTAGCCACATCATCTTGCGTGGCCTGGGGCTGAAATATGTTTGGGGGCCCTTTCAGAATATTGAAATTCCAAACAATCTTTGACTAAAAAATTGTGGTAAGAATAACTTCTTTCAGAACATTAAATATAGATACTGCACGATCGGTTCTTTATTCGCGGAGATCCTAAAGTAACTTAGTGCACCCCAGAATGGAGCAGGTGTTATGTAGAGGGGCCCTTGTGCTCAGCTCTAGAGCTCAGTACTCATCTTTCTTTTGGCGGAATCAATCCAGAAGCTGCCCCAGCGGGAAAAAATGGAAGCGCTACTAAGAGGAGCGAATTTAGAGCGCTATTGATATACTCCAATTGGATTTTTAGGAAGGAATTGTATGGGGGGACGAAAATGGACAAACGTAGACCAGTTCTCATTCGATACGGTGGTGAAGCAGCATATTGTACGTAATTGATACTTAGTTGGGGGACCGCTCGGTAAAACTGCTGTCAACACTCGCGTTTAGAAAGGTGATGTCATCGACGACTTTGCGAAAATGAAAGCAAGAAAAATAGTGTTTACTATTTAAATATGATAAGTAGAAGAATCTGTACTCCATACACAAACATAATATACATATATTTTAGCGTGCCGCGTGCTTGTGTTCCAGACTCTAGATAAGTGCATGCTCGACAGGGCAGGGATATGGCGGTTTTGACTTTTTGGTTTTCAAGCGGGTTTAGGGACCTTTAGACGATTAGTACGCATGGATATGGGGTTTTCACTTTTTGGGTTTCACTCTACTCTCGGGCCCCATCTGGCTTGGGGTAAAAATCGTCCCAGTATGCTCTCCTTGAAGAAGTCTTTAAAGCATTTCTCCCACACCTCGTGTGTGTTATTGAAACTACTAGCTATAGTACCATCCTCTTTTCTCACCATGGTGCAGGTGAGCTTGTATCCTTTCTTAATCATGTTGAATTTTTTGTAGAAACTCCTAGCTCTGTAGCTTTGTTTAATCGCACTTATTCTATTTCTGAAGTAGTCTCGTTTGTTTTTCTTAATAACTTTTTCGTCTAAATACATTTGAGCCAATTTCCTGTAAATGCTGTAAATTGCTGCCTAATCCTACCCAGAGCCGGACAACCGCAGAGAAAATATTCGGGTGTCTCTCTGGTTTGTCCCACAGTTGCGATACAAGGATGCTCACCCTAGACTTCATAGATTTGGTAGAGTGAGGAATGGACAAAAACATCCCCGTCCGTAAGACTTAGAGGTACAAAATCGGCAGAGTTCGCATTGGCACTACGAAAGCACAAATCCCAGTCAGTGGCTTGGAAAAAAATAAGAAGCTCCAAATAGTTGAATTTCTCTTAGTGCTACATAATTCTTTTGGGAACTGTGTTGGTTGGGACAAAACACAAGATATTTAGAAAATTGGTTCCGACTAAGCAGTGGACGAAGTTGCCAGGAGGAGAGTCTACTTTGACGGAGTGTCGCGTTACATGAGAAGTAAGAAATAGATCAAGCAGATGAACTACTTATCCTGCATCGTCAGGATAATTTACACTAGTACCATGTGAGTGAACATTGTGAGCTTTGATTTCACCCGCAACAATGATTTCACACTCCGCGTAAAGGTTCGAGGATCCTCTCTGAAAAAGTATCGAAGGCATCATTCATTACTATTATTAAGAGTTCTTTCTAAACAAAGAAGAATATGGCGTGGCTACGAAGAAGTATTTTAATCTAAACATGATAGGAGTATAAATTTAGCCCCTCGGTATCCATCAGTCCTATATCAACACGAGTTCTATTTGGGGGTGTATGCCTCCAGCGGGGAGAACCCGTACAGATGCGTTTGTGGACAACTTTAATACTCCCAACGACCAAGCCCTTACTATGTGCCACCTTTATGACTCTTTGTCTATTGTTATTATTGTTGCATCAAGTAGTATCTTCTGTAGGTGCGTGAACGTTGATAAGCTTTAGTTTAAAAAACCGGATTTCTTTCACATTTAAGGTCTCGTGACTACGAACAATTCCAGAGTCCTTCAGCAAATAAAGCCTGTTGCATATTTTGCTTTACTCAAGCTCCCGAATCAACAATAAACGAATAAGGACGTACGTTATAGACCCTGAGAGTTTATAGCCCCTCCAACAAAGTCGTGTATCTCCTTTTCAACATTCTCATGTCAAACTACAAATATTAAAATTATGAAATGTGAAATTTTAACGCAATTTTCATGTCATAAAGTAACACATAGTATATTAACATAGCAAAAGGAGGTTAGCAACCCGCTCCCATAAAAAACACCATTGCTACGAATCGGCAAACAATGCCTCGGAACCGGATGGACAACACGACGACGACCTTTGCTTTTCGAACAAGGACACGAATCGGATCATGGAATGTGAGAACAATGCTTGCTGAGGGACGGCTGGATGAAGTCCTCAACGAGATGAATCGATATAAAATCAAGATCATGGGACTTAGCGAGACCAGATGGCCCGATGCGGGGGAACATATCTGCCCAAATGGTGAGTCCTTCTTATATTCTGGGAGAAATGAAACTGAAAGCCGTAGGAGTGGCGTTGGCGTAATACTCACCAAAGAAGCCAGGTCCAGCCTCATTAGCTGGTCACCAGTTTCTGAGAGGATTATTACCGTGCGCCTGCGTACCAGGCTACCCAAGTAACAAAATTCATCTCATAAGACTCTACTAGTGTCTTATGAGAGAATATTCGACTTTTTAAAGAGAGTATCACTCTCATAACTTACTCTTATAGAACACTACAAGTGCTTTATGAGTGCGTTGTCAGAATTAAATGGCACACTTATAAGAGTTATTTTTGTCTTATAAAAATACCTTAGCTCTCTTTGCAAGGGTAACTGTAAGGGTGCTATAAGAGCTATACTCTCCTTAACAGAACTGTTAGAAAGGGAGCAATATATGGAAAGGTGATGTTGTTTAGAATAAAATATTTTTTATGAGAATTATTTGCTCTAGATAACTGTCATAAGAATCTATTCGGAAAATATAACACTTTAAAATTAAATATTTATTATGTATGATTATAGACTTTAGAAATAGATTTTTAACGAAAATATAAGCCACAATTTTATTGCATTTGAAATTTTACTGATAATAATAACCATTCTACCTCGCTAAAAATCAAAGCGCCTTAAAAATAATCAAAATTTAATATATTTTTGGAAATTTTATTTTTTAAGAAAAAAATAAAAACTTTAGTATTGCTCAATAATTTATTTTAAATTGGTTTATCATCTGAAAAAAATAACTTTTTATACTTTGCACATATTCAATTAGGTAAATTAGCTTGATTTGAGGAATTTCGTTTTAGAATAAAATTCTATATTAAGCGAAAATATGGCGGGTCAGTGGTTTAAGTTTTTTTATAAGAACAAAATTCTGGTTATGAGATGGTAATCTTTTTGCACTATCAAAAGTCTTTTTATAAATGTTTTAACATTTTTCGTCTCATAGAAACATTTTTATAAGAAGGGATATACTTGAAGTCTTGTAAGATCTTTCTTATAAGTGTCATAACACTCATAAGGAAATTTTTTGACATTTAAAACCTTTGAGAGTAAAGCTTTTATAAAAAAGACTCAATAAGAATATAGGTTTTCTTGTACTCAATATAAGAGTATAAACATTATCTCATTATGAGAATGAAAGACTTACTAATTCTAGTAGTTTTATTATCTCATAACAATACTACTATGAGACTTAATTTGATTCTTATTCCAAGAGTTATGTTCTTGAGAGTATCGAAGGGTGTTAAGAGAGTCTTATAAGATAATTTCATAATTTGCAAGATTTTTGCTCTGGAGAGTTTGTTAGTTGGGTAAGAAGTACTACGGTAGTCCAATGCTATGCTCCAACTGAAGACGCAGAAGATGACATCAAAGACGAGTTCTATATGCGACTGAATGAGGTTTTTCGCTCTATTCCAAGGGGAGACATCATTGTATTAATGGGTGACTTAAACGCACAAATCGGCCGCGAAAACACCGGTCTTGAACAAACAATTGGAAAACAAGGTCTAAGCCAAGTTACCAATAACAATGGTGAGCTTTTCGTTGACTTTTGTAGTTCCCATCAACTAATGGTAGGTGGAACTTACTTTTGCCACAAGAAGATACACAAAGAGACCTGGGTATCACCCGATGGTAGAACGAGAAATCAGATAGATCACGTGGCCGTCAGCCGCAGATGGAGAACCATTCTGGAGGATGTCAGGAGCTTCAGGGGAGCGGACACTGGAAGCGACCACCATTTGGTAGTAGCAACTATTCGCCTTAGAATCGCTGCAATCAGAAACGTTCAACGCGATGTTATAAACCGTAGACGGTTTAACGTTGACCTTCTGCAGGAGACCGCTAAAAAGCGAGAATTTGCTGGAAACCTGCAGCAAATATTAAACCAGCAAACCGTTTCTGACGACACAAATATTGAAGAGCTGTGGAGTAGAACAAAGGGCGCTATATTGACGGCTGCGGAAACGAGCGTCGGTTATGTCCAGAGTAACATGCAACATTGGATCTCGGACACTACCTGGCAAAAAATAGAACGCAGGAGGGCCCTCAAAAATAACGTAAACTCTACAAGCGACCCGGAAAGACGTCACCAACTTGAACGGGAATATTCCCAATTACACCGGGAAGTAAAGAGAAGTGTGCGGCGTGATAAAAGGCAGCAGATAAATGAGCTCGCAGAAAAAGCGGAAAACGCGGCAAACACAGGCAACAGTAAAGTGCTGTACCAAATTACTAAACAGCTCTCGGGAAAGCACTCTACTAAAAAGCATGCCGTAAAGAGTGCGGATGGGAGGCTGCTGTGCAGCGACGAGGAGCAACTCCAAAGATGGAGAGATTACTTCTTCGCCGCCCTGAATGGTTCACTTGCACAGGAACCTCAGGAAAACAGCAACAATGCACAGCCGATAAGAATCAACACCCGGGCCCCATCCAAGACGGAAATAGTAACCGCAATTCATGCGATGGCCAATGGTAAAGCAGCTGGAAAAGATGGCATCCCGGCAGAATTGTTGAAAGCCGATTCAAGCCTCATAGCAGATGCGCTTCAGCCAATCCTGGAAATAGCATGGAACACCTGTACCTTTCCGGAGGATTGGACGGAAGGTATCATAGTCAAAATACCCAAAAAGGGGGACCTAACAATATGCGACAACTGGAGAGGCATCTGTCTATTATCTACTGTGGGTAAAATCTTGTCCCACGTTATATTATCAAGGATAAGAGAGGCAGTAGACCGAACGCTTAGAAGGCAGCAGGCCGGATTCAGGAAGGGCCGCTCATGTATAGACCATATTAACACCTTGAGAATCATAGTGGAGCAGTCTACTGAATTCCGATCCCCCCTTTACCTAGCTTTCGTAGATTATGAGAAAGCGTTCGACTCGGTTAATAGGAGCTTTATATGGCAGGCATTACGGCGACGTGGACTGCCTGATAAAATAATAGAATTGATAAAAGCCCTTTACAACAATTCCAAATGCAGAGTTCTCCATAATGGAAAATTATCCGACAGCTTCGAGGTGAATTCAGGAGTACGACAAGGATGTCTACTTTCGCCATTACTATTTCTTATAGTAATAAATGACATCCTTGTCGACGCTCTAGATAATAGAACAGGCGGCATACAATGGGGTTTGCTAGACCGCCTTAAGGACCTCGACTACGCGGATGATATCTGTTTGCTGGCCCACAGACATCAGGAGCTAAAAAACATGTTAAACAATTTGGCAACAGAAAGTAGTCTAGCAGACTTAAGGCTGAATCCGAACAAAACCAAAGAAATGCGGATAAATGCAAACACACTTGAACGAACTGCGCTGAATAACCGTGACGTGGAACTGGTAGATAAATTCTGCTACCTCGGTAGCATTATTACCGAAAATGGCGGTACAGAAGAAGACGTCAGTTCCAGAATAAATAAAGCACGAGGCGCATATGCATGCCTGTTCCGCATATGGAGATCAACGGAGATCTCAACTAACACCAAATTGCGGCTGTTCAACTCCAACGTTAAGGCAGTTCTTTTGTACGGTTGCGAAACATGGAAAGTCACCCAATTCATCACAGGGCGCCTACAAGTCTTCATCAACAGATGCCTGCGTCGTATCCTAAAAATCCGCTGGCCAGATAGAATTTCAAATGAAGAGCTATGGCGCCGTGCCGGCCAAGAAAGGATAGACGACCAAATCAGGCGAAGGAAATGGAATTGGGTTGGCCACACCTTGCGACGCGATAACGAAAACCTAGCCAAACAGGCCCTTGACTGGAACCCGCAAGGATCCCGTCGAGTTGGAAGACCTAGAACAACGTGGAGGAGGACCCTACTAGCAGAGGCCGCAACAACTGGGAGATCCTGGTCAGAGCTGAGAGCTGTCGCGCAAAACAGAGTCCGCTGGAGGGCAACTGTTTCCGCCCTATGTCCCATGAGGGATTAAAGGGGCACAAAGAAGAAAAGGAGGTAAAAAAAACATTTCGTTGTTGCTTAAATAGCAAGGATCCTCTAGTCTTAAGGAATAAATCTTAATGCAAATAAAGTAAATTCGTTAAATGAATTTCATGTTCATCCATATACAGATACACGCGGTTAATATCCCCAAACTTGCAGAATCGAGCTAAATTTAGCAACAGCCCAGAAAGTGTATGCATATATGTAGATTATACATAGGTACAAAAAGACGGAGTCTAATTTCTGAATAAAATATTCAACGAGAATCCTCTGATAAAAACGGGCCGCACGGATTATTGGTTCAATGCTTCTTGAGAGTTATCTCATTCCTCAGGCACCAGGCAGCAGCAGCAACAATGTTAAAAGTTACTCAAAAATTTATTGTCAGAGATGATGAAAACTGAGTCCTCCCTTTTCAGCTGAAAATTTTATTCTGACGGCCTGAAGAAAGAATTCTAAGCTAATAATGCTGGACGTAAATAATTAATTATGCCAAGGTTTTAGGATATTTTCTTCAGGTATATACACACAGGCAAAAACAGTCCTATTTTCCGGGTAGTAAGTATTTGAGGGGGAATTTTTGAATTATAAATATTTTTATTCATTTTGAAATCTATAGCATAGAATTGGGTGTTGATTATGCTTTATATTTTGCATTGATTTAATGTTTTGTAGGTATATATTCTCTTTAAGGAGTAGTACAGATTATGAAAATTGGCATCTAGGAACAAACAATCTTTAGATTTCTATAAACTAGCTCTTTCAAAATAAAATATTACACAAAAAACATTATTTTTAATATAAAGTAAATGTCATTTTGGGAAAAGTATTCTCAGAAGTCTTCACATCAGCCTGTACACAATCGCACATTACAAATTCATCTATGTTTGTAAAGACAAGATTTATAAGGAAATCTACTGCAAGTCGATTACCTACACCTAGTCTTTCACAGCATTGAAGTACCCGATACCACAGATGCAAGTTCCTCCTTCAGTTGACGGACAAGGATGTAGTCTACAAGCTCGACCACGCCTTGAATTTAGTTCGTATATTTAGGCTGAGTTCCGTGAAATTAAGCTCATAGCGGTCATTATCATTTGTTCCACAGCCTAGAATAGTCCAGCCATAGCCACAGAACACCTCAACCAAAGTTTGCATCGATTTGGTGAGTCCAGTTTGGTTATCCTAGATATCTCTAAAGCTTTTGAAAGAGTATGGCTATTTCTATAAGAGGGATCATAGTTCAGTGAAGCCTTCACACCTGGTTGCAATATAGAAATTCTACAATCGGCCTTTACTCGAATACAACTCCATTATTTGGAGATGGGCTCCCAGAAATGCTCTAGCATGGCTAGATAAAGTACAAAAAAGGCTCATCGAACACGATGCCATTTTCTCCACCATCCACCCTTTGAGCCATCGTGGGAATGTCATTCCCTATGACTACAGAGATACACCCACTTTTCGCGCAGGCTAGGCACAGACACTAGGAATTAATTCCTAAACAGAACAACTCGACTTTGCAACAATATTTCACAGTCGGAAGTTCCAAGCCCCTACAACAAACGCATGGCGGACCATCTCCTCCACAATTGCCAGAAGTCACAATTCAGCTGGAGATGTGTAGGAATCCTGCCCTGCAGACTTCTGCAGCCATGTGAGGTCACCAGCAAGCAAATCAAGATTCCCTATGAACGATTTGAATACGCCAAACTGGACTACAAATAACCATATTTCGACAACTCCAATTTCTTACAGCTATTAGAAGAATTTTTCGGAGGTCGCGAAAGTTGAAGGAGTAGTGTCTTTCATAAGAACCGGAAAAACAGGGATATTAACATCTACGATGGAAAGAAGACTACAGAAGAACCACGATACGAAGCTGATCGAATGGAGGAAAATGTCCACCAATAATTCTCGGTTTAAGGAGGTTGGTCTAACAGTATTGCAAGAAGGAAGCGGAAGGATAGCTAGAAAAGCTCAACTCCAGCTCAACCTGTTCGATTTGGGTTCCATCGAGGTGATCACTGGCTTTCGATCCGTCTGTTGCGAGCACTATTGTCTTTTCCGCATTGATTTTTAACCCGTATGAGCGGGCCATGCGGGAAATGTCGTATAAGAAATCCGTTGCTTCGGCATCCGTGTCGACGAAGACGGCTCTATCATCACCGAATATCAAATCTGTTAAAAAGATGTTGACTTCGTATTGAACTCCGCGTAGTCCACCGAATGTTTTACGCATAATCGCGTCGATCACAAGGTTAAAAAGAAGTAGCGAAGCGACATCTTTTTGTCGGATATCTGTTCGAGAATTCTGAATCGGAGGACCTGGTTGAGCCATCGTACGACGTTTGGAGAAGTTTGATGATTTTCAAGGCTATTCCAATCGATTCAATCAAAAGCGGATGTGAAATTGACTCTTTCTTCATTAGCTGACGGAGAGTGAATATTATTGATCAATGCATCCTCGATGTGGTCTAAATCCCGCTTGTTCTTTCCGGCTCGTTTGGTGTCGATGTTTCTGTAGCCTCGACTGTATGATTTTCGATTCGCCGACGATAGACTGACGCCTTTCTTCATAATTGGCACAAGCATCGCTTTCTAACACGCCGACCGCGCACGTTCCGTATGTCATATGGGTTATGAGGACGTGCAGTTGTTGTGATCATCTCGGCGGTTACTGATCTATTCCCGGCGCTGTTCCATTTTTCAGAGATTTTATTGCCAAATCATGAAGACAAAAAACAACAAAAAGTCTCCTTAAGTTTGCTCCTCCTTCTCGCTCACTGGCTAGAGTCCTCCAACTTCGTAAGCCGAAGTGTGCAACTTCTGCTTCTACGGCTTCAAACCATATTTTCCTCGGTCGTCCTGCTGGCCTGTCACCGATGATGATTCCCTTATATATCTTCTTCACTGCTCTGTTTTCCGGCATTTCCGAAGGGGGCTTCCAACTGGGTTTTATGCATTCCCATATTTCATTTATACTATCTGGTTGTTGCCCCAGCCTTTCTGGGATCTTTGAATCGTTTCATTCTCTACTAGGATGTGGTCAATCTGGTTCTTCGTAATCCCGTCGGGTGATATCCTCGTCATTTAATGGATGTTTTTATGTGGGAAGCAGGTACAATTGTTCTTAGTGTGGTTGCGTAGGCTATGTTTGCTTATGGTACCAGCGAATTAGCCTTAGCATCTCCCACGATCATATTAATGTCTTTTGACGGAATTTGATTTAAGGCTCTTACCAGGGGGTCGTAGAACTCATCTTTTTCTTCGTCCTGCTTGTCTTCTGTTGGGGCGTGTATGTTGATTATGGACAGATTGTGGAATCGCGTCCTGAGTCTTAGTAAGCATACTCTTCCACTGATACCTTTAAAACCGATGATGCTCGATTTTATTGAGTTGTCACTAAAAATACCCCTCCAAATTGTTTACCCGTTGATGCTATTCTTGGAAAGCATTGTATGTATTCTGAGTTCTGTAATCTTATTATTATTTCGCCATTAGGTTTCTTGCAATACTGCTACTTTTACTCGATCTCTCTTGAGTTCGTCCAGTTCTTTTCACTCCTCCTACTCTATTTAGCGTCCTAACATTCCATGTAATCAATTCGTGTTCCATATTTCGTTGCGTGTGATCCGTCCAGTCCAAGACCTTTCTAAAGGTTCCGTAACATCGGTTTTTACGAAACTAGTGCCCAACCTGCGCTGAAAACTCTGATTCTGAAAATTAACCAAAATAAATCACACTAACACATCTTAAAAAAACGTTACGCTTTATTTTCTTTACGTGATAATTAGACATCTAATCTACATAGCAAATTAAAATGAATTTACATTCTTAATAACCATTGCCAAGTCTTGTTTTTTATTCCATAAAAATTAAAAAATAAATAAATTTAGAGGATCACAGCCCAGTATGACTTGATTGCAGTTGTTCTATTGATATTGAAAGCTGTTCTAATCGACGCACTAATTGCAACATATTCTCTTGAGATTTTCCAGCATTTACGTCGTTACCATTTTCTAGTGAATCTTCTTCAGCGGCAGCTAATTCGAAATGAAGCTTCGCAAGGCTCTCTTGCTGCTCACGGATTTTTGTCATTTGTTCCATTGTACATCCGGAACCTGCAAAGAATATCATATATTAATTAATGTTCCTAATAAAGTAAGAATGTATACTACTTACCAAATGCTTTTAATTTTCCAGAATGAAAATCCTCTAATAGACCCAGAAGGGCGCGTTCCATATGTTTTACGTCTGGAACTTCTGAGACAAAAGAGTGATGTTTTATTGGGCGATCATCGAAAGTGTCGCTATTTGAGGCTAAACTACGATTTTCTTTGCGACTACTATTGTCTTTTTATATGGTTTTTATTTTATATTTGGGCAATATTGCGTGGATGATGGTGGTTGGTAGTACAGGATGCGAAATCATAACATGACAAAAGTAAATTAAATAAATATAAATAAAAAACAAACAAATAAATTAAATATGAAATAAAATAGGATCTGATAAAAACAGCGCTCCTTAAACAAAATTTTCATAATATATAATTGGATTAATAGAAAGGTTTTTGTTTGCGGATCAAGGACCAAAGATTCGAGATTACCTTTTAATAGTTTCCTCGGCCTAGTTTTATACTCAAAGCGGGATTCGTCGTGCCTTTGTTTCCTCTCATTGATATATGTGACCCTAGCCGAAGTCTGTCCCTTATCAGATGTTGTATGCTCAATAGAACACGAAGCGGAATTCTGGCTTCTGGTTGTTTCACCGCTAGATGATATACTTTTAATCTAATATAGAAACAATTGCATAAACTATTTGTAGAAACGTAAATATAATCCAATAATGAGAAAAATAAATACTTTTTGTGGGGCTACGGGCGAGGCTGGGGTTGGTGCAGATTTCGGGGCACTCTGTGGAGCACTGGTTACTTGGCTGGTTGGCTCCTCTTCTGTTTCGCCGTCATTTTGAACTAATTTCTGACGTTCAACAACCTCATCGTTCACTTCCATTATACTAACAATATTTAAATTAAAAGAAATCCACTATTTACCCTACATAGATGCGATTAAAAACTGCGAGCTTCTAACTCCCTCCTTTTGTTTGACACTTTGACAGTTCCAAAATGGTTTAATGGCTAAGTACCGTTCACATTGGCAGAGTTTATCGAAGGTGAGAACCTCGACTCGTACCCACCCAAAAGCTTTGCACACCTCGTTGAAAGATAAACAAGGATGGAATATGTGCTAGGAAGTGAATTAGTGTGAACACTTTTAAAATAAAATTAAGCTTAAGAAGCTCTGGGAATTTGTTTATAACGGTGAAACTCGTTGAATGGCGGTACTATGATTTTCCGTTGGGTTTACTGATTACGTTAATTGTTTGTCGTAAAGGTTACGGCGCTTTGGAAGTTTGAAATATTGTATTTTATATTATAATTTCAACTTTTAAGAATATTTTAAGACATAGGTTATCTAAATATTCCAAGTATTACCGGAGTTACAACAATTTGAAGTTAGTACGGCGATTGTTGACGTAAGTATTGTTTGCAAGCCTTTATTGGAGTTGGAGGTTTTTAAATAGTTTATACAGCAAATATCTGTACTAATGTTCAGTTGGTCCCTCATTGCTTTGGAACGATCGTGGTCAATATAAAATTTAAAAAAAAATGCCTCAAAAAATTATGTGCGGCTGTGTCACGGTAATCAGGTACTACATGATACTTCAAAGGTTAAATGTTGATGCGGAATGGGGGCGAAGAACTCCAATTTTACATGACCACTCCATCACGTGGGTTCACTCTGGACAATACGTTCTAAAATGTAGCAGGCAGTCGTCCTCCAAACCTCGCTCTCTCCTCCTTAAATAGTCCTTGCTGTCTATCCCATTCATACTCCCAAGAGTGAATGCAAAAAGAAATTATAAGAACAGTTTTATTTAGCTGCAGTACAGTTTTATTTCACGGGTCGTTCAGTTTTATTTAGCTGCTACTGCTCGTGGCGCCCCACTTCCGTTGCGGCCCACACTGGCGCTGCGTAAAGCATGACTGAGCCAACCACCCTCCCCAGTGACTCGGTCTAGGGCCCCCAACATTGGGCAGCATTCTTGCGAGTGCTGCACAAATCGCAGACGCTTTGTCTCACGTGTCCTCCATGTACGTTGGAAATTCAGCCTCCGGTCGATCATCACTCTCAGGTACGTCAGAGCGGGCTGTGAGTGAATGATCTGTTCCCTACCTTCATCCTTACGGACACTAGCTTTCTTCGTTTGCTGATCAGTACCGCTTCAGTTTTATGCTCTTCAAGCTTCAGCCCAGTGCGATCTAGCCACGTTTTTATTCCTCAGACCGCTTCTTTCGCATACAGTTTGATGTCATCTGGGTGTTTTCCTACGTCAACTACTCCTATGTCATCCGCGAACCCGATCGAGACTGCTTGCTTTGGAAGACGAAGCCCCAACATCTCATTGTACATTGTGATCCACAGACGAGGGCCCAGGACGGAGCACTGCGAAGCCCCGTATGTTGTCCCGAACACCTTGGGACCATCTTCCGAATCACAATGAAACGACCAACCCTGATGGTATTCGACCACCACTCGTCCTATGTACTTTGGTACGCCTAGCTTGATCAAAACCTCAACTATTTTGCTCCACATCGCTGAGTTGAAAGCAGTTTTTACGTAAAAGGTTACCAGTGTGCAGCAGTGATTTTTCTCTATGGCGGCTGTTGCTATGTTGTAGGACGATGGGTCCCCTAAAGGCTTGTTCGGCTTCGATAGATCTCAGTGAGCCTGTCTGCCGCTATTGTAGCTGCTAGCTTCGCCACTTTATTTGGTATGCCACCCATGCCAGGGACCTTATTGATGGCTGCCTTTTTTCGGCCTCTAGAGTCTCCTCTGCGGTTACCTCTACTTTGTCCACCAGGAGGGTGAGTAGATCGAAGGTGCGTACGTCCTGTGGAAACAGGACTAACACTATACTCTGGAGCAGCGCGGATAGGTGGTCGGCGGAGATCGCTTGCACTGGACCACTGACATAACTATCTTATAGGTTCCGCCCCAGGCAGGGGTTCGATCTGTTTCTCTAAACAACCTTTTAAATTGCGATGGCCTTGTTCAACCTTTTCCTCGCTTCCTTATATCTTTTAAGGAGCTCGTCGAAATCCGGACGAGTCCGATTTCTCTAAGCTCTCCTCACTTTCAGGCAGGCCCTTCTGCATTCGTCGATTTCTGCATTCCACCTATCCGCTATTCAGACACCGCTATGCAGATTTCTATAATGCTCGCAGACGATTGCGACGTCGATTTTCTCCTCAAATACTGCCTGTGCGAGCAGATTTTGTGCGGCTTGACAGGTACCTTACCTGTAAGGGCATATCTTCGTCTCCTTTTGAGTACCTCTCTGTACCCTGAGTACCTGCTACTCCCCGTAGAGTGAGCGTATGCCTTTGGCCTTCTCTTCTTTACCTAGGAGGTATTTTGGACTCTTGTTACAGTCCTTTGCAATATGTCCCCATCTCCAGCATAATTCCTTCACGTACCAACGTATGCCTTCCTAACTCTAACATCCTCTTCCTGCACCTCCCTCCGCCTCCGAAATTCTGTAATAGAGGTCCTACGACTTTCTTCAAGTATACGTATTGCAAATTAGTTCATATCATAAAATACGCCTGTAAATATAAACAGTTTACCTAGGCAGCTTTCCTGGATGGAAGGCAACAGCATTGGCATGAGGCCATCCAGCAGGTCTTATATGAATCGGAATACACCATGGTACTAGTCAGTGGACCCTCCGCACGCTGAAAACTAGAATCATCCACTGCAGAGTAGATAATAGTAGAGCCGTAACGACGACCTACCAGTGCACGCCATGTACTTCCTTTCAATTGCAAACACCAGGTGGAGGTGTTAAGGCGTTTGTCGATTTGACTTGACTGCGGCAAGCAGAGATGGCGCTTTTAAATAGAAAACTATTTCTCCCCATTTGTTTATAAAAATAAGATGCCTATAGAAAAGGTTGTAAATGCAATAGTGTTGCTCTTTGTGATATAACAACCCCAGCGAACTTTACACATGCCTTTTTGATTTGAAAATATGATTAAAAATATAAAGTTCCAATTTTACACTCAAAAAGATGAAGGAAACTCCTTTTGTAACTCCTTCAACTAAAATTTAAATCAGTCAAGAGTTTCCGTAAATATTTCTGAAAATCTCATTGCTAGCATCTGTGGGAAATTAGATCCATTTCAATTTCTACTTCATCTACATGAAGTGATTGCAGTTCACGTGAACAGATGGAAGATATTTTTAGAATTTTGTTGCACTTTTTCTATCCTACATTCGTGAGTTTTCTGCAGCACTTGTCACAAGTAGTTTTCACGGTAAATAAATGCAAATTGTGTTCTCAAATGAAATAATAAAAATAATTTCGCTAAAATGCATAATTATGAAATAAAATATAATTACCTTTAGTACATAAGTTTAAAAAAAATTCATAATTGTGTTTGAAACTATTTATTATTAAAAAACAAACTATTTTCCCT
This sequence comes from Thereva unica, assembly GCA_949987705.1. Lineage (NCBI taxonomy): Eukaryota > Metazoa > Arthropoda > Insecta > Diptera > Therevidae > Thereva > Thereva unica. The sequence goes on from OX465285.1 coordinate 83,485,004, forward strand.
TTTTCAGTATTACATAAGACTTCAATCATGGCCCTTCCAGCATCTCTTCAAAAGAACATGGATAAGTTTCAGGTTTGTGTGGAATTTTTAGGGGGTTAAAGAACCGTTTCAAGAAATTATATCTTTATTTTTTTTTGTAGGCTAAGAGCGATCTTCCAATATTTCTAAAAGGTGGACCCTTCGATCGGGGCTTATTTGGTCTTACAATGGGGCTGTGCGGTGTAGGGCTTCTTGGAATTTTACATATGGTGTATTCTATGGGATTCAAAAAGAAGAGTTCTTAAATTAATTATGATAATTAATGGAATTTTGTTAATAATCTAATAAAATAGATAATATTAAATTAATTTGATGAAAAAATATGCTTTTGAAAGTGATAGGAAATGTTTAATGTGTTATTGTTCGAAAACTTCGTTACAAAAATATTTGTAGTTCTTGATTCTACAGGCAACTCTTATTTTGTTCAATAAGCCACGAAATTTTGCATGTGAGAGATGATTCTGAAGCTCCCACACCGACTATGGAAACGGCTACCTTAGTGGTGCTGAGATTAAATGCTTTCACCATGGACGGCGATATGAAGCTTTCCTCAGAGCCTTGGTCTAATACGGCACGAGCTATAAGGGTTCTTCCTGTAGGAGAATGCAGTTACCGATAACTGGCATTGCCATATAATGTGTGAGATGTGACTGATTGAGGTAACATCAGACGGAGACGATTGTTGCAAGAAGGTATTTTGATGCGATGGGTATTATTCTACCACAGAATCAGTGTAGGCAGTGCCGGCGGATCGTGTTGGGCCCGGGTGGGTAGTCGGATAAACACATTTACCTAATAAAGAAAATAGGTAAGCCGCTTCACTATGAATTGGAAGATAGAACGACGGTGCATAGAACAACTTGCGGAGTTCCGCAAGGATCCGTTATGGGCCCTCTCACGTGGATCACAACAATGTATAATGATGTGTTGGGGCATCGCCTTCCAAAAGGAGCAGTTGCAGTCGGGACACGGGGAGGGGGTAATGCTTGTAGGACGACGCCTCCATGAGATAAGCGAATAATGGGCCAACCAAGTGATCTGAGAAATTAAATCGTTAAGCGGTGTTCTCACGCTTACTGACCATAAAACTGAAACTGTGCAAAAGTAGAAAACTAGTGACCGCAAGGATCAAGGTAGAAGTGTAGTAGACGTAACTTCTGTCAACATTGACATAATTTAGAAACTAAAATACTTATGAGCGGTCACAATTTTAGATTAGGGTCATTATTAGGGTATATCTTCTGGGAACACTGGTTTTTATTTAAATTGAGTATGTATAGTGAAACTTGAAATAAACTATTCCATAAATTGAAAAATAAAAAGATCATGTCATCATGTTTTCGGGTGGGTACTGCTACCCAACCCACCATACTAACATTATCCGGCAGCTATGAGTGTAGGACGTTTCTTTCGACAAACTTTACAGCGGTGCTGGAATAGACAATTAATTTCATTATGGGCCTGTTTAGAGTGCTCACTTCCAGGAGCGTTCCTCACGAGCTTTGTGAATAATGGGGGAAGTGGTGACGATAAGAGGTAGCTCCTCACTTCTCCCCTCATCCACAAAGCTTGTGAGGAACGCTTCTCGGAACGAAGCGTCTAAACCATTCACATGGTTAATATTTTATCTGATAACCGTTGCGTTTATCGCCGCCTTCAGACGCTTCATCGCCGAGATCGCTGTTCGAAACTTTATAGCGACAACGCCACTTAGGAGCGAGGAGGCTTCATAGGAGCAGCTAAGATTCTAGAACTACAGCAACTGTCGACCAACGGGAAGATAGTTCACCCCTTATTGCAAGAAAATACTAAGCACTTCAAACTTCCCGCAATGTCACATTTCGGAGGGGTTTAAGAGGCAGGAGTGAAATCATTTAAAACCCGTTGTAGGAGTTGAGGAGATGGGAAACTTATTTGCTCAGATTAACACGATGCATTTCTCTGTCCCCAGCTTAAATTGGTTTTGTGGATGATGTAGGTATAACATGATGCACGCATTTTCTGCCTCTTTTTTGTGTAACGTAGTACAATAAACTCGAATGAGAGGAACTCCTCATAGCTTTCGCAGGCCTCCGAGTCCGAGTATGATGTTTTGCTTGTGCTAATGTAATGGACCGTGAAACTGAACAATGTTCTGAGGTAAAAGTGAGGAGAAACACCCACTTACCTGCGGCCCCTTGTCTATAAAACCGGTTTGTGTATGGGTTAGGCCCATTTTACACGATGAAACACAAAACATAAAGTTTCCAGCAAGCTTTGGCTAGGGGTGAGAGAGGGCTTGAGGGGACGTGAAATTTTGCCAACAAACTTTTGGAAGCAACTTTGGCCCTTTTTAGACGGGCGGACACCGAACAGACAAAACTTAACTGTAATCGCAAATTCTCCTTTGAAGTCCGGTGGAGTGTCGGCTGGGCATTTACACGGGCGGACACCAACGAACGGACAAAATGCCAAAAATGATTGGGTTTTGTTGTTGCTTTTATAAAAACTTCATGGCTTGCTGTTCTTGCTTTTTGAAATTTGCTTTTGCCCTCTCATCCTAGCAACAACAACAACGCAGGAACTGTCAAATTGTCCGTTCACAGTTCGCTGAAAGTGTCCATGGCCCTTTTTAGACGGGCGGACACCGAACAGACAAAACTTAACTGTAATCGCAAATTCTCCTTTGAAGCCCGGTGGAGTGTCGGCTGGGCATTTACACGGGCGGACACCAACGAACGGACAAAATGCCAAAAATGATTGGGTTTTGTTGTTGCTTTTATAAAAACTTCATGGCTTGCTGTTCTTGCTTTTTGAAATTTGCTTTTGCCCTCTCATCCTAGCAACAACAACAACGCAGGAACTGTCAAATTGTCCGTTCACAGTTCGCTGAAAGTGTCCATGAAAATTGTCTGCCCTCCCCATCGTCCTCTCTCACCCTCTTCCCTATACACCCAGTTCGTTCGTTCGTTTTGTCTGTTCGGTGTCCGCCCGTCTAAAAGGGGGCCATGAAAATTGTCTGCACTCCCCATCGTCCTCTCTCACCCTCTTCCCTATACACCCAGTTCGTTCGTTCGTTTTGTCTGTTCGGTGTCCGCCCGTCTAAAAGGGGGCTTTGCGGAAACAGTTTGACAGCTTCAGGTTTGTTGTTGTTTTTTCTCTGATTTCTTTGTAAAAAAGAGAAATGAGAAGTTTACTCATGTACACCGATGAAGTTTTTGAGGAAACTCCAAAAGGGAATTAGCGATTGCAGGCAACTTTGTTTCGTTTCGTGTTTCATCGTGTAAAATGAGCCATGCTAAACGAAATGATGAATCCGTCTAATTTAGATCCATGTCATCAAGAAATATCAATGTGCTTGCTGTAGGATATTGAAAATAAGTTAGTGCTCACAAAACTTTAGATATTACGCAAAAATATTTTCAATATTCTACATCTATTTTTTGCACTGCAACTAAACCTACATTGATTATAAAATGTGCGATAACTATATTAAAAGAATTAAATGCACGGTTAATAAAATAACGTTTTTACACTCGAAACCATACACTTTGAGAGCATCTGATAAATTTTTTCGCTTCGAAACTTTGGAGCCCCCGTTCAATCAAGAATGTCAAATTAAAACGCAAACGCCAAAACGAATTTTGTTATAAAGCGAAATCTCCAATAATGGATTCGAACTGTCAAATAGACATGTAGATGGCTTAATTTTTCAGAAGTTCTGTTAATTCAATTTTTTTAGCCCTTGAAAGTATCAAATATTCATTTAATTCATAAAGTGATAAAATATTAAATTCCATGTAACATTTTACAATTGTGCAAACCGATTAAATCGACCAGTGATAACGATAATTTGATCAACAAAAAAAATATATTTTTCTTGTTCCTATCGTAAACGAAAAGTACGAGGGCAAATTGCAGGAAAATTTGCCCAAAAGAGAGAAAAAAAGAAATTTTTTTCTTCTTGCGTGGAGAAAATATTTTTAACTAGATATTTTGGAAAAATAATTAGATATGGAGGAGCTATCATTAACCGAAACAGAATCACGATATTATTCGGACTTATTTATTTGCTGTGATGCGGAGAAAACGGGAAAAATTCCTGTCCTGCAAGCTACTGAACTTTTTCGATCTGCTAATTTATCCAACGATGTAATTCGTCAGGTAAAAAACTGTTTTATTATTATTATATATTTTATATTTAGTTTTGCCAGGAATGGTTTGCAATTTCGTGCTAGGTGTTGTTTTTTTATGCGGAAATCGCGAGGATGTGTATAGATTTTTTTAAAGGGAAAGAAATTTGATCGGTTCGGTCCTCGGTAAATTGCTGGGGTTTCTCGGTTGTTTTTTTTATAGTTTACACGAATAAACGGCGATAAATATTAATTGGAAGTGATTTGTGTGTAGATTTATTTTTAAATAATTATTTAGTAATTGAATTAAAGCGACTACATAGAATTTAATCAGATGCAATGGGTTGTAGGCTTCACGTATTCATGTGACGAACAATTTTGTTGGCCTGGTAGTACACCCGGCTCGCATGATTCTAAGCCGCACTAATTTTAGCTTGAATCATTTAATTTCCTCATGTATTTCTTTATTACACAGTTCAACTTAAGCAGTAAAGGCTCGAAATGATTAAAAACCAGATTTACATCCTGTTCAATATCTTACAACTTTTTGATATAAATTTTCCAGAAACAGTAATTTACAATTTGACCTTTATTTGAGGCCACTAATGTGCCACCAAATCAAAAGTTTATCAATTTCATAACACAATTATTTTTATAGTAAAATTTTTAATGTAATTATTATTATCAACAGTGTTTTTTATGTGGAGGCTCAGGTGTCACCCTTTATACTTCTAGTCTGTAATGTCGTTCACGTGATGGCGCAATGTCTAGAAGTAAGCTTAGCTTGAAGGATAGAATACTTTAAGGGGAGCCTGGGCGAGCCATGAGTAGGACACGTTTCAAATCTTCGACGTTGCATGAGTTTATTTTTTAAACCAGCCTCTGAGCCGCAGATATACCGGTGCCTAATTGATGCTTATTGTGTAGGATATACCTATTACTCTAATTTTGATGGATTTAAATATAATTTACCTAGAGGCACTGTTCAGGCTGTGGGTGCTGTTAGTAGAAATGTCATTCTAATTTTTCATAAATTATCCATTCTTTCCCTGGGAAAGTAAAGCTAAAAAAACACACAAGAAGTTTAGATTTTGATTATATTTTTATTTCATTTTAATGTTTGGACGTTGCCACTATGAGTTTTTTTTTATGTGGCAGTGCTAAGCTCAGGAATCACCCTTTGTACTACTAGTCCGTCATGTCATTTGTCACGTCATGGTGCAATGTCTAGCAGTAAGCTTAGTACGGGGAGGGGGTTGGAAGGGTTATAAAGGTACGGGAGGGTATTGAAGAAGGTGGTGATGAACCCTGCGTATGAACTTTTGGATGTGAGACATACTTAATATCATTCAAATGCCCTCCACAGAGCTTTTTGCTGGACTCGATCTGTTTAACGGAATTTTCGATCATTTTTGCACATAATCCGGCCTTAACTTGTCGAATGTCGTTCCGCATATGCTCCAATGTTGGAGGATTGTTCACATAAACCCGGTCTATTGTGTAGCCCCACAAAAAAAAATCTAAAGGTGTCAAGTCACACGATCTCGGTGGTCAATTAACATTGCGACTTTAAGCGTCCAGGGAACTGCTAGTGCAATAGAGCCAAAACCGACAGTGTTGTGTGTCATGTGGCGCCGTTCTGTTGAAACCAAATATCGCTCAGATCAAGACCTACCTGCCCCAAATACAGCAATTCTACTTATTGACTTACCCAACAAGCGTGAAATGAGCCTCTTTGCTGAAGAAAACTTTCTTCGAGAAATAGGGATCAATAGTCTGTTGTTCGAGGCGTCTTCAATTCTTGAATGAGCTGGACTTTGTACGGATGAAGATGCAAATCTAAATCCATAATGTGGCACAATGTGCCCTATGACAAGCCGTATACGTATACGTATGTGCCGTATGGTAAGCCGAGTAATACCGTAGGTTGAAGTGATTATATAGAATTAACTTCATGGCTCGAAGTACAAGCTGCCCTGGGGTAGTAGCACGTAAGTTGTTTCAATCGACCTCTTCATACAAAAATGAGCTTGTTACAAAAATTTTTGTATGAAGAGGTCGATTGAAACAACTTACGTGCTTCCACCCCTGATGTAACAGAAAAACAATAAATCGTCAGGCTCGTTATGTGGTATTAAAGCTGAGCTACTGAAAGACGGAGGGCAAGAACTGTTATAACAACTGCACGAGCTTGTATGTGAGATTTGGGAAGGAGAGAAGCTTCCAGAGGAGTAAAAGAAGTATGTCATATGTCAAATTCATATGAAGGGAGACAAATTATCTTGCAAAAATTGCAGAGGAATCACATTACTCCCTATGGGCTAGTGTAGATTTTTATATCTATCCTAAAGGATAGATTAAAACCATTCGCAGAAATGATCGTAGGCATGTGTCAAGCGGACTTCAGGAAGGATTGCTCACCGACCATATGCTTACTGTAAAGAGCCGTCTTTCCACGCCCATTTGGCAGTACGGCCTTAGGCAAAAGTTACAGTTTTAGATAGGTGGGAGTATTCTTCCTACACTGCTACCTCAGTCATAAAAAAAGTCATAAGGTTTCAAAATTACAGGGTACCGCTACCAAACAAATTCAAAATGCTCTAGCGGCTGAACCGTTACGATCGTTTTTTGCATTGGAGAAAACTGTCGACGGGGTAATAAGGGATACTTATCTTCAACGCGCCAACCACTAAGCTCCTATCAGCATGCATACCAGGCGGGTAAGTGCACTGAGACAGCACTGCATAATCTGGTGCTAAAGCTGGAAGGCGCAGCACTAAACAAAAGAGTTGCGCTGGCGGCCTTCCTCGATATCAAAGAAGCCTTCGACAATATTTCCTTTGATACTAAAGCTGGGGCTCTAAGGAGACGCAGTCTAAGTAGCACTTTCTGCGACTGGATCGACTCTATGCTGAGAACTCGCAAACTAATTGTTTCTCATGTTGAGGATTGTTTGGAGGGCACTATAGCAAAAGGTTTGCCGGATTTCTAGGTTGCCGTGGTGTAGATGAACTTGTGGAACTACTCAACTGTCGCAACTTTTTCGCTCAAAGTTACGAGAAACGATGTCATCATCGTAGTAACGGATGGAACTGAAGGAGCCATGTCCTTCGGCAGCAGGCATATGGGCTAGCGGAACCAACACTTGCAAGTAGAACTATAGGCTTTTCACAACAAGGCAAATATTTAGGAGTGACACTTGATGCCAACTCAACTGGAACCAGCACAGGGGCACGCTGATGAGTAGAACGCCCAGATCCCTGTGGGCTTGCCGCAGAGCACATGGGGTTTGCAACCGAAAACCATGTACTAGATATACACTAGGCCCATGGTAACTTTAGCAGGTTTAGTTTGGTGGCACAGAACGGCGAAAAAGGGTTTCCTATCCAATATGGAAAAAATTCAAAGAATGGCCTGCCTTTCACAAGGATGGCTCCAAAACAGAGACAGGTGTGCGCGCCAAGTCTGAAGCGAAAGCCCCAGATTCAGCAGAGCGATAAGCTTAGGCACCCCAGCAACTGTCTTCCAAGCAGAGCTTAACGCTGCAATTAGGGCGTTAAAATCCCGTAGGACCAAATCTAATTAGTTTGGGACTGCCAACGTGACCAGGGCATTCTCAATCACGTTATCCTTGTCTGCGTCCCGGGTCATCGGGGTTTCAAAGGCAGTGAAAAAAACAGCTGACCTAGCTAAACAGGGGTCTGACATTGAGCCGGCTATCAAAGCACCTACCTGCTTGCTGCAAAGGGCCCTATCCGATTGGACTTTGATTCAAAATACTGAACGCTGAAGGTCCGCGCCTGGAATGGCCAACTCTAACGGTTCCTTCCTGGGCCGTCATCTAACATGGCCAAGGATTTGTTAGGTCGCAGTAGAAATGATGTCATGTATATTGGTTCGATTACCGGATTTTGCGCCCTAAATTATCCCTTATGGAGGATAGGAAAGGCGGAGGACCCCACCTGCATGCTTCGCTTGAAGGAGGATGACTCTGCTTTCCACGTCCTCTGTGAATGCCCTGCTCGCGGAGTCCCTGTTCGAGCATGCAAGTTTAAGCGACAAGCCACTAGGTAGACTGCTGCACTTGTTCAAGATATGACGTATGCCGCAGTACCTTTGGGCCCAGCACCTCATAAAAAGAAAAAACAGGTATACTGATTTACACAGCTTACTTATTTACGTTCTTACAATATTAATATACTTTGATGCTTGGAGCTATATTTTATTATAGGATGGTCTCGACTCGGCAATTCTTTAAATTAACAGACTAAATAGCAAGTGATGAAAGTTTAATTATTCAATTATTAATTCTGAACTTCTTTTCTTCTTTATTTTCTTTTCTAGATAACATCCCTTTCTGGTGTGCCACAAACAGCTCTTCATATATCTAGAGCACAATTTTATTCATGCCTAAAATTAATAGCTGCCTATCAAGCATCCGTACCATTACGTTCAGAACTCATATCATCATCAATAAATTTACCATTGCCAAGATTTAGCTGGAAAGATTCGCCACCACATCCTAGACATTCAATAACTGCCAATACTGCAACAACAGTATCAGCCAATGTTGCTGAAACTAATGGATTAGTTGCACCAGCTGCCGGTGGTGGAGCTACGGGTATATCATCAGAATGGCGTGAAGTTCCTAGTCCAGATCTTATAGAGTTAGCTCGAGCAGCCGATGCACAACATGACACTACAAATTCTGATATACCAAGTACAGATTCAGAAGTTGAACACAATGAATCTAGTAGTGGAAGGGTAAGGAAAATTTCAATTTAGATGTATTCGTATCATGAAATTTAATTGTTGCATTTAAATTTTTTACAGAGACGTCATCGTGGTGGATCACCTGAGGCTTGGAGTACAAATAGTGATAGTCCGACCCCAACAAATAGTGTTGCAGAAAGGCCATGGGCTAAAGATACTCTTTGGCAAGGTCTTCTTGGTGATGAGCATAGGCAGCTTTTAGGAACTGAAGAAGAATCTTCCGATCGACATAGTTCTGATGAGGAGAATGAAACCGATTTAGAATCTGTATATCAAATTACTACAGAACAACGTGAATATTATCATAAACAATTTAAGGCTGTACAGCCTGATCCAAAAGGCTTATTATCTGGTCATATAGCCAGGTAAAATTCTATAATCAGTTTCTTTAGGAAATAACTAATTTCATTTAATATATTATAGAGTATTTTTTGAAAAATCCCGAATACCTGTTGAAGAACTTCGTCATATTTGGCAGCTATGTGATGTAACACGAGATGGTGCTTTAAGTTTAGCTGAATTTACAGCTGCTATGCATTTAGTTGTATTACGAAGAAATAATATACCTCTTCCCCCAATATTGCCTCCATGCCTACATCCAACGGTTCTGAGTCAATCAACTCAACCAGTGGAACCCCCGGAGGCTGATTTATTACATTTAGAGGATGATGATAATAAAACAAATGAGCGTACAACAAGTGTTTCTAAGGATAATGAATATAAACGCATGATATCTGTTCATTCAGATAAAAATGTTATGAATCTCAGTACATTGTCAGCAACTTCTCAGGTAAAGAAGAATTTGAATATAAAATACAATTGGATCTTATTTTTACTTTTTTTTAGACAAGTAATTCTTCAAAGAAACATGGAAAAACATCATCTAGCCCTCCTGCTGGTATTCATACTAAAAATCGTAGCGTTTCTAATTCGCCTCCAGCGGAACCTACAACTCCACCTTTACCTAAAGGAAAGGAGTCTAAAGATTGGTCAAATCAAAATAAGGTAAACAAAATAATGTCTTCAAATGATGTAAGAATAATTATTGTAATTTATGTATAAACAGGAATGGACTAAGTTTACCGAATCTCCAACTTCAAATGTTTCCAGCCCTGGTTTAAAACCGGTTAATTTTGATATGCAACGCACAGCTCAAGCTGTTGTTTCCGATCCGCAAATTTTGCACCCAGTTCCTCTTCGGGTTACTCCCGTTGGTAAGATTTGTTGTATATTGTTTCGTATTTCAATCAATATAATGTTAAATTATACAATTTAGGTGCAGAGACTATTGATGATGAATCTAGTCGCATTCAACGCAAAACAGAAAATCTAGTCTATGATAGTTCCGTTGGCATTTTACGTGAAAATGAATCAAGCCCAAAGCAACAACAACAACAACAGCAACAATATTCGCAGAATATGTCTCAATCGCAACATAGAGATTCTTTACAAAATAATGATTTACGGGCAATTCAACGACCTCAACCTAAAAAGTTGCCATCGAAAAGCATCGGAGCAATTCCACCGCCGCCCCAACGTGAACCAAGTGTTGGTGGTGGTAGTGGTGATATTTCCGATTCTGGGCCACCTGCAACAACTTTGGTTAATAAGAAAGATCCGCCACCCTTACCACCACCTAGACCTCATAGACATGCACGCAGTAGTAGTTTAGACTTAAATAAATTAAAAATGGGTGGTACACCATCCCAACCCGAAGTAAGTGTATTTTTTTGAAGATTTAAGGCAGGAAGAACTCATTTGATTTTTGTTTTGTTTATAGATGACTGCTCAAAATAGCCTGGATGTACAAATTGATTCAAATAATTCTGGTTTTGCAGATTTTGCACATTTTCCGGAATCAAATCAAACGGTAAGGATTGAATTTTATGTAATTATTATTTTGTGTCATCTCTAGACAATGTTGAACGAGTCTGGAAATTGTAACTCTTAAATTGGTCATGAAAAATCCCCAACATATTTTAGAACAACAATACTCACACTCTGTGAATCTGTATTGGCACAACAAGATTTTTGTTATACAAACATGTTCCCACAGATAAATAAAATCTTTAGGAGTAAAACACATAACCGATTAGACATTCGAGAAGGCATTCGATACAGTATGGATTGAAGGTCCTCTCTACAAACTGGTTAGACTCGGCGTAACTGGATCTCAGCTATACATACATGATTTCCAAGAAGAAGTTCGTCGTCAAAAGTGGCAACTTCACGTCAAGAAAGTTCTTTGATAATAAGAATTCTCTGCAACAGAGTTCGGTAAACTCACCGCTCTTATATAATATCTTCACGAGTGACCTAACAAGTTCATTTCGCTTCGCATTGGCGTACGCGAATGGCCTGTGTGTACAGGACGGGGCGAAGATTGGAGTGATCCACGCGCTCCTACAATGTGACTTCGAAACAAATGAATGCTATAGTGATGTTGAAAGTTGAAAATCAATTTTAGCAAATACGAATCGATCCTTTTCCGGACTCCTCTAACAGAGCCTCTTGCGATGTGAAATTTCGAATAATGCTCGGCAGGCATTAGAAAAGAAATTGAAAGTGAGATACTTTGGGCTATGGCTGGATCAATACATATATTTAAATAGAAATATAAGTGCGGCTTTTGCCATGGCAAACAGGGCGTCTTACATGACCAAAAGGCTTTTTTATAGAAAAATTGATAATCTCCCAAAGCTATGTTTCATGAACCTAGCCAGAGCTTTATTTGAGCTGGCCCATAAGAGATCCAAATGAAAAAGAAACTGTTGTGTTGTGTGCAAATGTCCGACACTAGCCAAGGCCAGGCACAGTTCATTTGATAGGCACATAGAACGAGCTTGGGGATCTAGAAGCAGACCATCCAGTTGTCGAAAAAATTCCCTGAGAATGTGATGAATAAACCCGGCAAATGGAGTCCCGTTACAGGTCTCTTTTTGTTATTCACTTTTGTAACATTCGTGGACTTCATGCGAATTCGTCGTTTGTAGAGTGCCACTTATCTAATTTCAAACCGCCTAAGCTCGCACTTAATGATACCCAAATAACGTCTTATACTGACAGGTCATTACCAACAGGTGATAACAGACAGCAAATCCAAGGTCGATTTAGTAACATCTCTGTTTGCCCAAAACTGGTACGCTCGACGGTCATTCAACGGCACAACGGTCATTCAACGGAGGGGATATTCTTCAGGATTCGCGAGGTATATAGGTGTCTCAAGGACTTCAATGCCATCAAATCCACTGACCCTAAAATATACTCCTTATCGTCTTAAAAAATTGCGTCATAGTTTTGGCTAAACCTCGGCGCATACCGAAAAAGGTTGACTGCATCAGTCCCTCCAACTTCCGCCCAATAGCAATTACTTCTGTTCTCTCCAAAACCATGGAGACGATAATCAACAAAAAGCATATGGGATATCTTCTGGTAGCTCTAGACATCTCCAAGGCTTTTGATAGACGTTGGTACTCATCTCATCGCTGTGGGGATGCCTTAGGGGTCAGTTTTATCACCTGCTCTATTTCTTGTCTTTATAAATGACCTACTTTCAATCCCCTTCAACCCATTTCTCAGCTTCGCTGACGGCGGTACCCTACGTTACTCTTGCGGCTTCGAAAATGCAAGGCAAGCACGTGCCAGATCCTTGATAACCGCGAACTAATTTCCAATTCAATTAAACAAAGACATTCAACTCATTGTAGATTGGGGAAGCAAGAATCTTGTATCACAATAGTTTAACAATTTGTTTTTTTTTTGTTTCAGACCAATGATACTGCGACAAATCATTCATCAGATACATCAAATATCCCACCACCGCCACGTCCAACAATAACATCATTACAAACAAATCAACGTGTTAGTGCATTTGAAGTCTATAGAAAACCGAATACACCAAGGAATTCTCAATCACCAGATTCTTTGCAGCATCTACAACCGCCAGCATTGCCTTCAACAAATAGTTCTTCAACAGTATCTATAACATCTGGCTTAGAATATGAAAAGCGTGTTGCTGCAATTAGCGATTCATTGCGTCATATCACAATTAAGCATGATAAGAATGTAATAGATGTATTGAGACATCTTAGGGAACAAAATGTTCTATTATTAAGGCTCTGTAATGATTTGAGTGAAGAATTATTAACGGTACAACAGCGTAAGGAAGAAATCCGTAGTAAATTAGAAAGTACAAGTAATATTTCTATTGGTGGCAGCGGTAATGTATCCACTAATATTACTGGTGGTTCTGGTAGTAGTGGAGTTCATTCAAATGTATAAAATAATTCACTTTTTATCCTAAGGATCTCTTTGACCTATTATTATTCTTGGTAAGATATTTTCTCTTTAATTTTTTTTTTAAATAACTTAAATAAGAAAATATTTCAACAAAATAAAAAAAGATACAAATAAATAAAAAATAAACCTGAGGCGGCTTAATTATATAACTGAGATTCAAGAATAATAAACAAAAAAAAAGGAAAGAAATTATATCTATATATAAAAATAAAAAAGAAATGTATTTTAAATATTTGTGAAATAAAAGGAAAAAAAAAGAAAAGATATTATTTAAACAAAGTATATATCATATTTTTCTGATTTGTGACATATTAATGAACAATTTGTACCGAAAAGTTTAAGTATGATAATAATAGTTAATTTGTTGAATTATTTTTGTTAAATTTTTTGTTAGAATTTTTCTCCCCTATTTTCTCCTTCTTTTATATATAAATTATTTATCAACCAGAAGAAAAAAATATGTTTTTTTTTTGTGGAATTTGTGGTTATTTCCATATATATATTTTAAATCATTATTAAACGAATCATAAAATTGTCTTATATATATATATTTTTTTGATAAATTTAAGTTGTTTCAACAAGAATAACAATTGCATGAACGAACCTGTGAATTTGTATTATTCTTGCACAAAAAATATTGAAATTAATTGGTGTCACTAATTACAAAAAAAAAAAAAATATTTATTTAGTTTATATCTATTTACCATATTATCTATGATCATCAAAAATCGGTGTTATTCAATATATTCTAAAAAAATTGACGAATAAACCATATTTAAGTGTTCTGTTTTGGAAATACACGGTTTCAAATTATATTTGTTTTTAAACAAAACTTTGGTACTTGAAAGTAATGAAGATTTTATTTTGGAAATTGTTAGGTCTATTATTGTTACAGTTCACATAGGAATATTGTTGTTTTCGTATTAAAAATTACATTTGATGATTTCTTGATTTGAGAGTTTTTCTTGATTTTTTTTTCGTAGAAGATTTGATAAGATTAGCTCTCAATGTTTTTCTTTATTACTACAATTTATTTAATTGATTCTTGTCATGTGATTACATTTTTATCAATTTATTGAGCGGATTCATTCTCCTTTTCTCATCAACGATAATATGTTGAAAGTAAAATCTTCAAAACATAATTCTTTTATATCAGAATTAACAAATAGAAATCATAAGAAAATTTTAGTTGTGAACACATATCTATTCAAATTTACAAAAAGGTACCTTTTGATTGTATGTAAATGATGTCAATTAGCTCCGATCTGAATTGTTTGTTTTGATTTTCACCCTTTGGTCCAACTGTTTACTAACTTCCCAATGGATGTTATCCCTAGTATATTCGCTGGACAGAAGTGATACAAGTCTTCTATAGAATAAAGATAGTTTTTTTGTAAAAAAAACCCCGAGGATCTCGGGCGCCTCGACAAAAGTGAAACTTCATAGAAAGTCCTTCGATTTTGGCGTAGTAAGATGTGAGATTTGGCTCGACCCCCTGCTCCCTCATGATCATAATTTTGAAAAATCTCTAGAATTTACACTAAAAACCCTCATTCGCGGGCGTTAAAACAGCAAGTCGGGCCTTTCCGCTGGTCGCTCCTACACGGCTCGAATGGCGTAGACTGGCCCCGGTGACGGCTAAATAATCGAAACACTACTTAGCCACTTTGTGGCGTTCACATAACGGCGATATATGTCAAACATATCTTAGTGGAAAGACACGTTTTACTTAATTTAACCCAGTTTTCTCGCTAAAACAGATATACCATCTCAGAGGGAGAAAAGAATGTAAAGGCGGCTCCACGCTCACGCCGAGAATTCACGGCGAGAAGTTAGGCCGTATCTACTCAGAACGGAAAACAAGGAGCAAACTAGGCGAGTAAACCGTCCACACTCGCGTTCACGGGTGCTCGTGGTTGTTAACGACGTGAGTCTGGAGCCGGTTTAATGGCTGACTCAACTCCTAACATCCTAGGGTAACTTTAAGGCGTCCATTCAAAATTTTCAGATATCGGTGAGTCATAGCAGTAACGGTGGAAAAATTGACAGCAAAAACTATCGTATAATGGACCCCTAACGGAGGATCTGCGATGGAATGATCCCATATTCCGAATCGCGATGCAAGTTCTACCTCCAGCCATCCGCCCAAACTACAATTTACAAATCCTACATTCGGCCGCCTTGAATACAATTCTAGTCAGGTGCCACAAAAACCACCTTGGCTAGCCTCGACGAGGTGCAAAATCGTGCCATCAAACTCAATGGTGATGACACCTTTCGCTCCTCTATAGGCCCTCTCTATACTTGCTAGTGACTCCTAAGCCTGGGGTTTTCATTGCCCCTTACTTTTAGGATCATCATAAAGGACCGATTTCTCATCCATAGTTGCTAAACGATTAAGAAATGCTTTTTTATTACCATAGCCACTGTTCCACTGAAACTTTTACCGCCACACAAGACTAGTTTTTAAATGAATCAACTCGATTGTGGAATTGTCTTCCGCAGTCGGTGTTTCCGAATTCAACATCTCAGAATTGAAACACAAGGTTCATCGACATCTATAGTATTCAAGCCACCCCAACCCATCCTTTCTCTTCTATACTTCAAGATTACTTCTAGACATTGCACCATGACTTGAATGACATGATGGACTAGTAGTACGAATGGTGATTCCTAAGGCCCTCCGCACACGAGCCGATTGATTTGCAATCCCAATTGCAAACTAGTTTCACATCGCGCGTATAACCTGAATTCTGCAGCTTGCCGGACGGTCTCGCCAGAAAAATATACGTGACAACGGTGTTCAAACCACCGTAGTCGACGTTGTTGTATTTCTTCTTCGATCAATGTTGATTGCATCTTCGTTTAACTGTCTCGTTACGAAGGCGATTGCGGAGTTAGACACCGAGGCCTCAAGCATAGTATTTGGAAGACCTCGAGCTTGTTGATGTCGGCTTGAACAGGGTCCACGTTTCCGATCCATAAAGAAGAATTGGAAGGATCAACGTTCAGTAAAGGCGTACTTTCGTTTTGATGGTAATATTTGTTCGTTTCCACATGCACCACTTAAGCGAGGCGAATATGGCTGTTGCCTAGCCGATGCGGCTGTGAACGTCGGCCGTCGATGCCACGTTCGGTTCCTCAAACATCGAGGTGAACACTGGCTTTCGATCCGTCCGTTGTGAGAACTTTGGTCTCTTCCGCATTGATTTTTAACCCGTACGAATAGGCGATGCGGGAAATGCCGTATAACATGTCCGTTGCTTCGGACGGAAGATCGTTGGAGAACATCAAGTCGATCACAACGTTGAAGAGAAGTGACGTCTACTTGTGGGACACCTGTTTGAATCGGGAATTCGGATAAGTCGCTTCGAATGCGAACGCTGCTGGTTGAGCCATCGTACGACGTTTGGAGAAGTTGGATGATTTTCAATGGCACGTGTTCGGTTTCCAAGGATCTCTACAAGCTGTTCCTATCGATGGAATTGAAAGAGAATTTGAAATCGATGATGATGACGACAGTTCGTTTGCTGCAACGAATTCTTTCTTCCATTAGCTGACGGAGAGAGAATATTTGATCAATTCAACTTCGATGTGGTATAAATCCCGCTTGTTATTTCCGACTCATTTGCTCTCAATGTTTCTGTAGTCTCGATTGTATGATTTTCATAAATACTTTGCCGACGACGACGATCGAAAGGAGCTAATACCGCGATAATTCTTGCATTCTTGACTGTCGCCTTTCTTCAAAATTGTCACAACGATTGCTTTCTTCCACGCCGACGGGACACGATCCGAATGACATACGTTATGAAGACGTGGAGTTATTATGATAAGACATCACCTCGGGCTTTGATCATCTCGGCTGTTAATTGATCTATTCCCGGTGATTTTCCATTTTTCAGTGATTGTATTCTCCGTCTTCACCACGAAAATTGTCGGTTCGGTATCGAGAGACTGATTCGTCGACTGTTTGATAATCGGCGGTCCGAGTGCTACAACTTTTGTCCACACGCCGCCAGCACAACTGATTTTTGATCAATTGGTGTTCTCTGCCCACAAATTTTTAGTCACGAGGATTTTGTTAAATAAACTTTGACAGTATAAATATGACAGTATAAATAAAAATTGATCGGCAAGAATAGTCGCACGCGACCTGGAGTAAACTAGTTTCAAATCGGTCTCGTTTCTGTCGACCCGTGTGTGGATTTCCACGTTGCGAATGCACCTATCATTGCAAATCAGTCGACTCAGGTGGCCTGTTCATACCATAAAAAACAATGTTAAATTGTAAAAAAAATAAAGTTTGAACGGTACGTTTTACTTTCTTATGAGAAGTGGTATGAAACTTAAAATGATTGATGAAATAATTATTATTGAAATAGTTTTACAAGATTGCCAAAACTTTCCATTGACTTCGTTGCCACAGTCCAGAATGCGCATATAAGTTCAAGCAAAACGATGCAAAACGGTAGATGCTACCGTGTTATTCCATCGGGTATCGGAGGATTTCTTTATGTGGTGTTTAAAAGGGGGCATATGATATTAAAAATACATTTATGCCAATGCAAGAAATCAAAAATATGTCCTGTGACTTGGTTTAACAAATAAAGCTGGCCCATTGGAAATTGTTGAGATAACTATACATAAAAAATGAAACTTCAAAAACCTAAAAACTTCACTATTAATACAAGTATCTATTATATATATTTTTTAATATTGAGATCTTTCTTTAAAACCCACCACCCACTTGAATTACATTTATATTTTAGAACAAATAAAAAAATAATTCAACAGATAGTTGTTTAGTTGTACAGAACGAAAAGACTAAAGATAAAAAAAATTAAAAAAAAATCCAGAAAGGAACTCAACGTTTATACTTTTCATAGAAAATATATTAAAAAAAAATATTAATAAGATAAAGAAGAAATAAATTGTCCATTAAAAAAAAAACTATATATTTACTAAATTTCGAATTTAGTCTTCTAAAAATAATTTAATTAAATAAAGAAAATGAAAAAAAAATCAAAACGTGATAAATGCTATTGAAATCAAGATTTAAAACAAAATAAAAATAAAAACTAAATAAGAATTATTATTATTAACAAAAAAAAAAAAATAAGGAAATTTAAAAAAAAACAATTATTGTAAAGCAAAAATTAAAAAAAAAAGTGTAACAACTACATAATAGTTGTAAGTAATAATATATTTTTAAAAAAAAATGAGAAAAAAACAAAAAAGCAAAATGCATTAAATTAAAGAAGCTTTATAAATAAAATTTGTTGAATAATTATATATGTTGCCAAAAAAAAAATAAAAATAAAAAGAAATAAATGAAAAAAAAAAAAAAAAATAATTCATACTCTTTACACATTCACATTTATTAAACAAAAAACAAAATAAATTTATAAAAAAAGAGTGAAATGTTTAAAACTCTCTCTCGGCGCAGCATTGAAACATTTTTACTTTAAAAAAATGGTGAAATCAAATTGAAATTGTGTTTTGTTATGGGGTCGTCCATAAATTACGTGAGGTGATTTTTGCGATTTTTCGACCCCCCCTCCCCCCTTGGTGAGATATCGTGAGATTTGTCCCGACCCCCTCCCCCCCCCTAATCTCACGTGAGATTTTTCAAATTTTATACAATCCATAGTATTTACATTAAAAATGCGAAATTACGGTCGTAACCACAGAGTTTGAATACAGAACTGCAGGAAAGGCCCTCGCGTATAAAATCCGTGTACGTAACCGTAGTGAAATCTAGTGAAAGGTGTGTAAAAAGTTCATCTGTGTGAATGGGGGGGTTTGGGTGCAAGATTTTATTTGAGATAATTGATAATGCGGACTGCTTGCTCTCCTCGCTTTTCTGCTTGTGGTGGACACACAACGTGAGCACTCACCCAACATTTCATTACGCTAAAATTCGGCATGTGCTTTCTTGTAGCACTAAATTCTAATGTCCTTTTCGCGGTTCAGTATTACTTGGCTCCTACTCTGCAGCATTCGACGAGTCGCGCGTTTGACTAGCCTTTAGAGGCTAAACAACCGAGTAATTTTTTTGTGTGTCCTACCTTACCCACATCTTAAGGGCCCAATTTTCACACAGTTCGCCGGCAGGCCGTGACCTGAAAGTTTTAGCCTTGAGGCGAAGTATTACCATACAATCACCGGCCGCCAACTGTATGGCCTGGGGCCTTATTCTCTATTACAATACTCAAATGCTTTTCACTCGAAACTGTTATCCGAAACTAAAATGCTTCCGTATTCCCTATTACAATATTGCTTCCCCTCGTAGAAATGTCCCCGAAAGAAAAGAAAATGACCGCAAGAGCTTTCAATTGTATCGCCCACACCTAAAATTTTATAAATTACTCGATTACCCTTGAGCTTTCGAGTAAAAATCTAACAATATTGTTACAGTTTCGAGACAGTTTTGTAATACAGAATACCATTTTGGCAGTTTCGAGAAAAATTCTCACAATATTGTAATAGAGAATAAGGCCCCTGAAGTTCAAGAATGCCTACAGCTCAAGAAAGCTGACAAAAATCGGATTTATCGTCAGTTCGGGCCTGAAGATCTGAGCTTCTATTCACTCTCGAGCCATGAATTGAGGGGAAGAATTCACGCTGTATCCACTCGTAACAGAAAGCAAGGCGCGAGCTAAGCGTGAAAACCATCCACACTCGCGTTTGCGCTTGTTTGCGGGTGTTCACGGCGCGGCCTGAGGCTGGAGCCGCCTTGAAGCTTTCGTTGAGACCATGAACATTTTTGCGCTTGAATTAATAACCTGGGGCCTTATTCTCTATTACAATACTCAAATGCTTTTCACTCGAAACTGCTATCCGAAACTAAAATGCTTCCGTATTCCCTATTACAATATTGCTTCGTCTCGTAGAAATGTCTCCTAAAGAAAAGAAAATGCGCGCAAAAGCTTTCAATTGTATCGCCCACCCCTAAAATTTTATAAATTGCTCGATTACCCTTGAGCTTTCGAGTAAAAATCTAACAATATTGTTGCAGTTTCGAGTAAAAATTAGTCAGTTTTGTAATAGAGAATACCATTTTGTCAGTTTCGAGAGAAATTCTCACAATATTGTAATAGAGAATAAGGCCCCTGCTATTAGTCTAAGAGCTAGTGAACCATCTGACTAACCCGTTTCCCACAAAGCTAGAAAATTTTTAAATGATGTTTTATTATCAGTCGAGTAAGAAAGTACCGTTCTGGCAGACATCTCGCGGTTGCGTCATCATCCTTTAAATTTTTGAAAATGTAAATTTTTTTTTATTTTAACCTACTCCCACAAGGCTAAAATTTTAATATGTTGTAATTTACATATGTTTAAGTGTAAAAACAAAATGACAACCTATTTTGAGGGTTGCAAGTATGTGCCAGACAATAGCAAAGTTGTCATGGGGATAGTAATTCATAACCTGCTCCCACAAGGCCCAAATTTTGAGGGAACATTCTTTCAATTGTATAAAAAGTATATGTAAAAAGCCAGAACATTCTAGCGGTTGCAGCTATCTGCCAGAAGAGTATATAATAGCGAGCGCAACATACTTGTACGAGTTCGTATGTTCGAAAGAGAGAATACATACAGGGTGTTCCGTTACTCATGGTACAAAGGAAAATGGCAAATAGTACATAAAAAATTATCGCAAAAAAAGGTAAAAGTGGGGGGGTACCTCTTTTCGTTTTCGAGATATGGCGTTTTGAAGTTTTTTTGGTAGAGGTTTACATATTACCCTGTATTTTTGTCACCTTTTTAGATATTTTAATGAATAAGACATCAATCTACGCAGAATACTCCCACCTATCTAAATCTGTAAAAGTCAAGGGGTCAACCCACCAACATCCAGAGTTATGAGTCATCAAAGACAAAATTTTGTTTTTTTTTTCACTAAAATTTCCACTTCAACCACCCTTTTCTCCAAAAAATACGTAATAAACCAATATTTTGTTTTACAAAATTGGAAAGCTTGGACAATTTCCTATGAATAATGTCTAACAACTATTATGCTACGACCTTTACTTTTGAAGTATTGATGTCTTATTCATTAAAATATCTAGAAAGGTGACAAAAATACAGGATAATATGTAAACCTCTACCAAAAAAACTTCAAAACGCCATATCTCGAAAACGAAAAGAGGTTCCCCCCACTTTTCCTTTTTTTTGCGATAATTTTTTATGTACTATTTGCCATTTTCCTTTGTACCATGAGTAACGGAACACCCTGTATATTATACTGTAGCTTGTAGAGGAATTCTAACAAGTGTTGCCACTCGCTGAGCGCTTGGCCGCATCCATTACAACACCGAAAAGTATCCAATCACTTTCAAAACCCCACATGAACCTTACAAGAGAAAAGACAACATAATGAGAAGATAGTCTTAACTTTGAGAAAAATGTAGCAGTATTAGAAATTAATTGTAGTGATTAGACAAGAAACTTTAAGTAATAGATATAGATTTTGATTTTACATTACATATAACATTGGGTATGACGTTACATTGGGTATGACGTTAAAAAGTTTAACGAGCAGTCGCAAGATTGTCGAAATTATCAACAAATATGGTTATTGCTACAGTTACAACGTTATAGAGGAATTAGAAGCGGAAGCAACTTTTGCTTTAACGAATCGCACCGGTATTTGTCCAGAATCTATTTCTTTATCGAAAAACTTATTTACTGGAGTGGCATTTGATAATTGTGATCGTTTTGTGGATACCACAAGCGGCAAAGATACATTACATGATACCGTTGGTATTATTTATCAGACAATACCTAAAAATGATGATGTCAATGGGAATGTGTTTGTTGAACGAATGTCTGTATTGAACCTGAAAATACTACTAATGTAGATAATGCTCCTTCAGCCAAAAACAAAAAACGGAGAAGAACTTTTGACACATTTATACCAAATTTGCTTCCATACACGAAAAAACCACGGATATTAGAACCATTTTTGTCATTAAATGATCCACGACATGCTGATCAGATACATGTTGAAACTCTTCCCCAAATACAACAATTGGATACATTATGGGTGATTTGTCACGCTTTGAAGATACCAAATACACCAATGTGGGTTGGTTTTAATTATAACGTTGTTGAAGACATCAATACTTCTAAGCAAAAAATTGCCTATTTAACACCTATTAACGATTCCCCAACAAATCCATCTGCTGTCATTGAAACGATGAAAATAATTAAAAACATTGCTGAAGAACTAAATCAAAAGTACTTGGAAATCACATACGATTTAGCCATCGCCAAAGTAGCCCTGCAAATCCAATCAGTTGAGCGACCGTTATATGACAATTTGTTCATACATCTTGGACCATTTCACGTTATGTTGGCTCTCTTCAAAGCAATTGGAAAGTTTATTAGTGGCTGTGGTTTAATGATAATTGCTGTGGACAGTGAAATAATTGCTAATGGATCTGTTGACGGATTTCTTCAAGGCAAACACTTTAACAGGTGTAAACGTTTGCACCCACTCATGGCAGTAGGACTTACAGAAATACAGCTTCCCTGTACCCCCAAATAAATGATGTTATGCGATAATTTTGATTTTTGATGATTTTTCGGGATTCAGGGGGGCTTCGGGGAAAAAATTTCAGATAAAAGTTTGATATTTTTCTTGGGAGAACCAATATTCGTGAGAAAAAATAGGGGTTGCCACTTCAAATTTCAGATTTACCCCAACCCCCTGCGAGGGGTGAATGGGTGGTGGTGAGTTTTGTGTGCAACCGATTCCACACTCGTAAGTGGAGCAACTTTTGCTCGAAACTTTTTTCACGAAAACCTACCCTTCAGGAAATATCGGACCGTTCCCAGACTTTCCCCGCACCCTTTATACTCTTCTGGCAGATAGCTGCAACCGCTAGAATGTTCTGGCTTTTTACATATACTTTTTATACAATTGAAAGAATGTTCCCTCAAAATTTGGGCCTTGTGGGAGCAGGTTATGAATTACTATCCCCATGACAACTTTGCTATTGTCTGGCACATACTTGCAACCCTCAAAATAGGTTGTCATTTTGTTTTTACACTTAAACATATGTAAATTACAACATATTAAAATTTTAGCCTTGTGGGAGTAGGTTAAAATAAAAAAAAAATTACATTTTCAAAAATTTAAAGGATGATGACGCAACCGCGAGATGTCTGCCAGAACGGTACTTTCTTACTCGACTGATAATAAAACATCATTTAAAAATTTTCTAGCTTTGTGGGAAACGGGTTAGTCAGATGGTTCACTAGCTCTCCTACTATATGTTAAGCAGTCGTTTTCACCTGTGTGTCTGTAGAGAATCATGATTTCATCTGCATGCCACGGCCTACGGGTACCTGAAGTATCATCCCTCAGTTAGACTGAATCAAGCTTAGTCGTGCTGGTCGACCTGGTCTGACAGGCCACTGCCCACCGGCGGCCTGTAAGTGAATGGAGGTCTTTAGTGGAGAAACATGTTTTACTTAATTTAACCCAGTTTTCTCGGCATTTTACACTGTTTCTTTAAAACAAAAAAAATTACGTGATATTTGCCGAGACCCCCCCTCTCCCCCACGTGAGATTTGGTGAGATTCGGCTCGACCCCCTCCCTCCCCTAAACGCCTCACGTAATTTATGGACGACCCCTATATTTGCTCAAAGAAAGGTTTATTTTGTTAAAGTGATTTAATTTGTTTATTTGTTTTTTCATTGTAAATCTTCCTCGGGTGTGACTGCGAGTCTTGGGATCTTATAAGTATTAGAGTGAGTTGCCTTTAACGACTTCAAATTAGATAAAACCACGTCGAATCAGATCTAAAAAAATGTTAATTTAGAACACAATGCTAATGTGACAATTAAACTAATCTCCCGGCTACACCGACCTCAGTTAATGTTGTTCAGTTCAATCCACATAAGGGGCTTCATCGGCTAATTTCCAGTTCATATTCAGTTCGTGCTTGAAATTGTTGTTGCTTTTTCGCCAGAAGTTAGAAAAGGCAAAGGTCACTTCTACTTTGATCCGTTAGCCGGCGCGGCGGTCCGAGCGGGACGTCCCGGCAATGGATACACTGCTGTCGGTGCTGCTGGGTCTCGATCTATATTCACTATTCCTTTCCATTCTTATTTCGTGAATGGTTAGTTCGTGGATCCATGCGGGTTTTGGCCTAGTGTCTTCGGTCAATTCAGCAGATCAGCTGAACTGATGTTATTTTAAAGTTCAGTTAGTCCGGTTCGTCCGGGTATAAAAATCGAGAATACACTGTCAATGCCCCTCCTTATTCCGATTTCATCACACCACACTCCTTTCTTAATGTTTTGATGTGAGTCGCCGACAAAGACTTCGTTAACAAAGCTCCCACCATTCAGTTGAGCAATAAAGTTTATCAATTCAGTCTTACATGAAATAGTATCATCATCAATATGCTTTAATCGGCTAGAGAATGGGCAAGATCCGCCGAGAGTTGAGACGAGTTTCGAAATAGAAGAGATTTGCCGATGTCAAGACGTGAGTCTTGTCTCGATCTCTTGAAGATCTAAACCCAGCGTCCTACTTTAAGCCTTGTTTGACTGGGAAGGTCTTCATCAGTACTCCTTGTATTCTGACTGTACACCTTGTATTTTTCATTTTAATTTTCATTAGCTTCATTATTTTTAAGAGGACTTTTAGGTCTAGTATTATCACATACAGTTTTTCCCTACCGATGCTATCATATGCTTGCTTGAAATCGACAATCGCATTTTCCTAGGACCTGCCTTACTGAAATAGTAAGTCCATTGTTGATTTATTTCTTCTAAATCCATCATGGTATTCGCTAGTTGCTGCTTCTGCAAAGGGTTCCGAGTCTGGCTTTAATTAGGTTTGTCATTAATTTGTATACTTTGCCTCTATAGTTTGCATATTGAAGTTATCACCTTTCTTGTATATTAGGCAAATAATGTTTTGCCCTCAATCTTCAGACAATTGTTCGGCATCAGGTCGTGTATAGCTGCTTACAGCGGTTCGCTTACTTGCTTTATCAACTCTGCTGGAATGTTATCAATTCTTCGGGATTTGTTGTTTTTAAGGATTGTGTTAGTATTTCTAAACTGACGCAGCATTCGAGACTTCTTAACGTTTAAACGTCATCGCCATCGGCTCGCGAGTATTACCAAAACCCTTCTAACCTTTCCTATCCTGTTCTCTCCTTCATACTAAACTAACTTACATTTTAAACTAATAATGTTGTTTTGCAAATGTTGTATTATTAAATTTTCATCAAATTTCTATAATTGTTTAATCTATAATAAAATTAACTTCCAATTTTTCACACATGCTCCCACTATGCATGAAACTATTAAAATACATAGACGCCTCTCTTCATTATAACGTACTATAGTTTATATTTATTCAAAAAGATAAATATAGAATTTCAAGACTACAAAATAAAAAAGAAAGGGAATAAACTCTACTAATTTCACTAAATTACAGCTCTGTATTGACGCAGCTACGCTAATCCGCTATGGCTGATTATTTAAAATTCTAGGATAGAAACTATATGAGGAAGATGTCCTATAAAGAGGAACCTTGCTGCATGGTAACTAGGCATTTTATTTGATTGTTTTTCTTCGCTCATATAATGAGTGATTGCTTTAATAATATTTTATAGCTACTTTAAAAAGCTTAAAAAATTACTGGATAATAATAATAATAGATGGTTATACATATTTGAAATTTGTTTTATTTAGTTATTAGAAAATGGAAAAAGAGAAAACACACAGATTTTTGCTGTATATTGTCAATAATTTTTGTGTAATTATTATACCAGGCCCGTTCCTAAACTATATATTAATGTTTAAAATATGAGAGTGTATAAAACAAAATAATTGTTATAGAAGAAAAACTGAAAAGCTGATTGATATGTATATATTTTTTTACTTAAATAATATTCAGTATACCTTTTATTAATGTCATGAATAAAAAAAGTAAAGACATTTCAAGTTGAACATAATTGAAAATAAGTGTAAATTATTTGGAATTAAAAAACTGAACTAAAATTTGTTTAAACTATAATTACACAAATGTGGTATCGAAGGATGTCAGCATACTCGCGATTGAAATAAAGTGTAATCCATGCACGAGATTATTTAGGAAAATAATGATTACAAGACTAAATAGGTAAATTATTAATAAGATCCTTCAATGCTACACGAATAAAGGAGCAAATCTTGTATAGAATTCGCTGTTTAAAGTCAACCAAAATAAATAACCAAAGGGTATTGAAAATCCTAACTACTAAGGGTGAATCCACACGAGCGTACACACGACAAGACAAAAGTCGGCTGCAAAGGTGGTTTATGAAGAATAGGGTGTCAGAGTTGACTCATCTCAACTCAACTTAACCCTTAGCTCAACTCATAACTTGTCTCCGAAAAATCAACTCGACACAACTGAACTGTTCACCCAACTCTTAACCTAACTCAACTATTACGGCATGACGTCTTGGCACCATGCTGGGCATGTTCGGGAATTCACCATGGTAGCTACCAGTCGAGTCAGAAGTTAATCTATGATTGATTACTTACCCCCTCACCTTGTGTGATACTCTGGTTACCTTATCGGTAAATATTAGAACATGGTGAGTGGTGACTTATCAATTAGTAATCAATTTTCCAATATGGTAGATTAACTTCAGCTTCGACCGGCAGCTACCATGGTGAATGCTCCGCTGTTTGGAGTCACGGCATACGAATCGTATGCATATCCCCGCCAATAGATGTTTCACATTAAAAATTTCCAGTTAACAATGATTAATGGTTTAAACGTCGCTAAAAAGTTTCCCTTCAAAAAGATCCGATTATTCTACTCGTGGGCAGAGCGGCTCGAAAGGTCACTTTTTGCCCGTGCAGGGTTTCTTGGTGCTGGATAGTGTTCCGGATATCTTTGCTTGGCTTGTCACATACGTCATGATCAACGTAAATAGTCGTGTCAACTTTTATTGAGGATGCCGAATTCTCTTATGGTTTTTAGAGTTTTTCTCTGACTATCCAACCATAGGCCGCCTTAAAGTCGATGAATAGATGTTGGATTGAGTTTTGAAGCTGTAGACATTTTTCCATAGCCTGCCTCAAGATTACAATCTGATCAGTTGGTGATTTGTCTGGGCTTAATCCCCACTGGCCTATTATGTTTTAAGCGTATGGGGCTTCCAGTTTTGTAGTATAGCGGAGAACATCTTATACGCGGTACCCAACAGCATTAAACTGCGATAATTGGTGCCCGCTGTTATATCTTCTTTTTTATATACCGCGCAGAGGATTTTTGCATTCTTTTGTCATAAATTTGCAGTTCCCATACTTGGACTTACTCTTCGTTTACTGAGCGCGATTGTAACGTATAGCCGTAGTTATTTCTGCCCATTACATTGCGTATTGCTGATCATTGGGCCTGATTCGCGGATACAAAGCTTTGCTGCGTTCTATTAGTACCTCAGTGCGTTCGTACTGTTATCAGGCTCGAAAGGTGGCGCCGGTTATCAACACATGGCCCGATTAAAAATGGTCCATGCGCCTTTGTTCGCTATGCATGCAAACTCCTGGCGCCGTCCATGCTAGTGGGTGACTGCTGCATGCTAGGTGTGTGCGAGTTTTATTTATACTCAGGTTGAACTGTGCGTGCGTGCCTGATGCAGGCTAGGTGCGGGTTTAATGAGTGATTGAAATATGTATATTCAATAGAAAATGATAAAATCTTTACCAAAACGCCTACTTTAAATAAGATACTCTAAAAATTGTACAATTTTAACGGCCAGTAGACGACATTTAACACAATCATTCCCACTATCTTTTGTTATTTAAAAAAACCGAAAATATTTTCCATATTCTAATAATTAAATAACATTACTAGTTAAATAAACTATATACGTATAAAAAATTTCATCCGTGACTAGTTTATAAAAAAAAACAACCTAAGATAATACATTGGATAAAATGTGTCCTTAGCTGATTTACCTGATAAATTTAAAAAAGAAATCGTAAAAAATTTGTAAATATATAAAGAAAATATCATTTAAATTAACAACAACAAAAATAAAGATGAAAATACATAAATAAAAAAAATATTACACCTGAAACTTTGAAAAAGGAAAAAAATATTATACTATAAATTTTATTTCTCTTAAAAATTATTTAGAATTTAAAAATAAAGCTTAAAACATTAAATTTTATATTTTCTTACAAAAAACAAAAAAAAAACAAACTTTAATAAAATATAAAAAAATTAAATAAATAAATTCTCATTCAGGTTTTTATCACAATAATAAAAAGAAAATAAATAAATAAATAAATAAAATAAATAATTCTTATTTAAAAAGTGAAAAAAAAAAAAAAACATTAAGAAGAAAATCTCTACTATTTTGTCTTTTTAAATTTTTAATTATTATAAATGAAGGAAACCCTCAAGAACAACTTTAATGTTATCAGTTAAATTGAAAAAGAAAAAACAAAGAAAATCACAATAAATTATAATATTAAATGAAATATGGAGAAAAGAATGTGGATGTAAGAATCTGTATGCATATTGCAACAAAAAAGGAAAAAAGAACAAATATATTTATCAACATTGTTTGTGTAAAAAATATTGAGTTTTTAATTTTTTCTTTTGAATACAGACCAACGAAAGGATGGTTTATTGAAAACCGAAGGGTAGACAGAGAATTGATAGAAAATAACGCAGGACGAGGTAGGTAAAGGTGAAATCTTCGTCCAAGGATCGAGGGAGACATCATTGGCATTGGAGGACGCTAGAATACTTTAGGAGTACTTTATAGAGCAGTGTGCTTGGTCTTGGACCTTAAATCGAGGAAGCGAATTATATATCATATTTAACGCAGCGAAACCTCTCTCAAGACTTCCAAAGCACAATGTACTGCAGAATTCGCTTCACCCTCTGGGTTATTCCTGTGGGAACTGTACCACTATGCCGAATTCGGTGTTGTACGTCATTCTCAACCTGGCCGCATTTTCCCCAAATTGGGCAGTATCCTCTGGTGATCGACACGATTCTGACGATATCCTGCCTACTAGCAGAGGCCGCATTCTCAGAACTGAGAGCTGTCGCGCAAAACAGAGTCCGTTGGAGGGCAACTGTTTCCGTCCTATGTCCCTTGAGGGATTAAAGGAGCATAATGTAAAAGTAAAATGGAGCATATTTGAGCCCGCTTTCTTTTTTTTTATGTGACACACTAGAGACTTAGGGAAGGCCCCTTTGTACTGTCGACCATGTATTTATTTTTGAAATGTCGAACAGCAGCTCTAGTCGGAAGATAGAGAGAGAAGTGCACACACATTCCCAACAGACCGAATGGAGAGTAGCGTGAAGCTAAAAACTAGATTAAGTCAGATGGCGCTTTACCCAAAAGTTCTGGACCCACCAGTAAATTGGCATCATCTAGAGGAACAGTCCCATATTAGGCGCATTTGGTGTGTTCCATACTAAACAGCTGCGATCAGACGACTCTCCAAAAGACCGGGGACCTCAAAAGAATAAAAATAGGGTCACATTGATCGTCTTATCGGTACAACAAGTATACCTAGAGAGCTGAGGCTCTGCATGGACCTGCCAAGTCCGAGGTAAGGAATTGAAGATTTTTATGGAACACACCCGAGCCCCATTATCGTGAACTACTTCCCAACAAACCAAAATCACAACTGCAGTCAGGAACCCGGAATGCCCTCGAACAATCAAGTTTAAGCGACAGGCCATTAGGCAGACTGCTGAACCTGTTCAAGCGAGTAAACGCGGTTCTTTGTTGTCGTTGTTGCCGCTTTGCTGCTCCTCACCGACAGCTTGGTTTCAGGGTTTGTCGATCCAGTATGTCTCAAAAGAAGCGATTTTATTGCTGGCTGGACGTACTTTGTCTTGCGCAGAGATGCCTGCAACTTTTGTTTTGTGTTGCGACTTTTGTCGATGTGGCTGGTAATTCCTGTCGCGGCTTTTGTTTCTGTTTCGTTTAACTTCGAAATAAAGCGGATGTTACATGCATAACCGGCGCTTACAATTGCCTTACTTGAAGCACGGTAACTCTCATTTGAATGGAAGACGTGCCTTGTTTGTTTTTTCCTTTCGGCTATGTCTCATAACAAAAAAACATTTTTTGTGAAGTCTGTGGAGAGGCTGCAGTAACACGTCGTACATGCCAAAGACCTGAACTAGATCAGGAAGCTCATTAGATGCCAATGACGAAGTGTTCCGCAGGATTTCCGGCAATTCCTTCCAATTTATTCCACAGATGTAGCCTTCAAACTGAGAATATATCATTGCTTTGAAACAGCCAAGCCAAGCCGCTTTTAAAGAAAGGTATTTTAGAGCATTGTTGCAATCACCCTGAAATTACCCCTAAAAATTTGAAGCTCCTAAATAAAACCCCAAGTTGGCATCGCTGTGCGCTGGTTCCCAGCACATTAGGGGTCGTCCATAAATTACGTGAGGCGGGGAGGGGGTCAAGCCGAATCTCACCAAATCTCACGTGGGGGAGAGGGGTTTCGGCTAATATCACGTAATTATTTTTTTTTAAAGAAACAGTGTAAAATGGCAGGAAAACTGGGTTAAATTAAGTAAAACATGTTTCTCCACTAAAAACCCCCATTCACTTACAGGCCGCCGGTAGGCAGTGGCCTGTCAGACCAGGTCGACCGGCACGACTAAGCTTGACTCAGTCTAACTGAGGGATGATACTTCAGGTATTCGCCTAACAGGCCGTGGCATGTAGATGAAATCATAATTCCCTACAGACACACAGGTGAAAACGACTGCTTAGCATAGCAGGTTATTAATTCAAAAATGTTCATAGCCTCAACGAAAGCTTCAAGGCGGCTCCAGTCTCACGCCCTGGACACCCGCAAACAAGCGCGAACGCGAGTGTTGATAGTTTTCACGCTTAGCTCGCGCCTTGCTTTCCGTTACGAGTGGATACGGCGTAAATTCTTGCCGTCAATTCACGGCTCGAGAGTGAATAGATTTTCAGATCTACAGGCCCGAACTGACGATAAATGCGATTTTTGTCAGCTTTCTTGAACTGTAGGCATTCTTGAACTTCAGGCCATACAGTTGATGGCGGCCGGTCAGTGTATAGTAATGCTTGGCTTCAAGGCGGAAACTTTCAGGTCACGGCCTGCCGTCCAACTGTGTGTAAATTGGGGCCTAAGATATGGGTAAATGCTCCACAAAAAATTTACTCGATTGTTTAGCCTCCAACGGCTAGCCAAACGCGTGAGTCGTCGAATGTTGCAGAGTACGAGCCAAGCAACACTGAACCGCGAAAAGGCCATTTAGAATTTAGAACTACAAGAAGGCACACGCCGAATTTTAGCGTAATGAAATGCTTGTTTAGTGAGTGCTCACGTTTTGGTAGTTGTGTATCCACTACAAGCGGAAAAACGAGGAGGGCAAGGGAGTCCGAATTATCAGTTATCTCAAATAAAATCTTGCTCCTAACACCCCCCTCCCCATCCACCCAGGTGAACTTTTTACACGTCTCACTAGATTTAAATACGTTACGTACACGGATTTTATACGCGAGGGCCCTTCCTGCAGCTCTATATTCAAAGGTAAGGCCAGCTTTGAGGTGGTTACGACCGTAATTACGTATTTTTAATGTAAATACTAGAGATTTTAGGGCTTTAGGTCTCTAAATTTAAAACTTCAATATAAAACTTTATTCCGTACTGTATAAATTCAATTTAATTCAAATTATGGCGGATTCAATTACTCGCCTTTAAGCTACCGGCGGCGGGTAAGTGGCGGCGACGAAAGTCGAGATCGAACTGACTGCTGATTTCAAAATTTGACTGTGATCGACTAGATCACCGCGTGCCGTTATTACGGCATCGCTTTCTTTCAATGCAAAATGAATTTTGACTTTTTTGTCGCCACAAGATTTTTTAAATTTGAAAAATCTCACGTGAGATTAGGGGGAGGGAGGGGGTCGAGATAAATCTCACGATATCTTACCAAGGGGAAGGGGGATCGAATCGCAAAACCACCTCACGTAACTTATGGACGACCTCTTACCTGCATAGTGGTCAACCTTACCAGGTGCTGGCTCAACCAGCTCGAGAATAATCAGAATTTTCCAAATTCCGGATGGCTGCCAGCTGCTGACTAAAATTCCTCCAGCAGTACAATCAGCGCTGGTAGCCAGCTAAATGGAGGCCTCGCTTAAAAGGGGCCACAATCATATGTTAGCCCCAGGGCACGCAATCTACAGTTTTTTGTTAAAACAATTAATCAAACGTACTATACATTTGATTTCCTTCTTAAATAAACACCAAATAAAACAAAAAACAATGAAAATAACCCGAATTTGTCGCCGTACGCTCTTAATGGGTTTAAAAAGGGGAAGTACCGATTTTTATGTTAAAGCTCGGTGGTATTAAAAATATTCGCGTGCTAATAGGTGGCAGTGCAAAATGCAGCGAGAGTTCTGTGCTTGGTAAAGATTTAAATATATTTTTCACTTTTAGTTAAAATATGTGGATATTATAAGTCAAGAATAACGATATAACTACTTATAATAATTCAAGAGCATCCATCTGTCTATAATTATTGATAAAATTCCACTTTTAAAATAGCCAAAAGAAGTCGTTTGCTTAGTGTCAAGGTGAAGAGAGAATGTACCTTCTTTCCTATAAATACTAAAACTAAACATTACTTTTCTATCTGCATTAGAAATTAATATTTTAAAGTAATCCATATAGAGAATAAATCAATGTAGAGAATTAAAAGAAATAACAGAATTTGTTTACAGAAATTTATTTCCTAACCTAATTTCCAAACCAAATTCGAACATGACGACAAAGCTCATACTGAAATAAAAGCTTTTGTCATTTCGAATTTTTAACACCGTAGTAATTCCAAATCATATGATTTCAGCTTTCGAAGCCAAGTGACGTTTCTCCGTGGGGCTGCTCAGCAAGAGCAGTTGTGTCTCATTTTTTTCATCAGTAGTTGACGTTGTTTATTGTAAATTGTAAATAATAATAAAGGAAACCAGAAAAATCCTCAAAGAATTCCTTCTTGTGTAGATAGTGTAGTTGTTAATACAGGACGATATTAAGTAAATACATTCAGTAATTGTGTACCTTTCGAGCTCGCGCTTCTCCAGTTAAAAAATTTGATCACGCGAGTGTTGTTTTCTTGCTTATTTAATTAATAAGGTAAGTTCCCGTCTTATTTGCTCCATTGAAGGTATTTTCCTTAATTTAGAACAATGTTCTGGTCTATTATCGATTACAGAATTATATTCTTAGGGGGCAGGGGTGAGATGGGTCGAAGTCCTCAATGCAGTGTTCGTTTTCTTTCCACTTTGCTTGCTTGAAGAAAAGACGCATTACCGCATTATCAAGACAGCCCACGTTACGCCTGGACGGCGTCATTTAAGACTTTTTATCTGTTCTAAAAATTATTGTCAGTTGAATGTCACGGATTGTATTTACTTAAAAATATTCCTTTATTATTCAATTAAGATAGAGGAGTTCTTCCAGAAAGATATGTAGAAGGAGTTCAAGAATGAGTCAATACTGATATGGAATGGAGCTAGGAATGCGTCACTATAAAAAGAGTCTGTAATTCTCTTGAAAAATAAACCAACAAAAAGACATGAACTTTAATTCTTGAGAAAATCAGCAAGTTAATAAGCTGACACCAAAAACAACACGATATATTTCAAGGTGAACAACAAGACATCAGAGGCCCGGCTTTTTCAGTCCACTCACCTGAGGTCGTCTCGCAGACAGATCTCTACACTATAGCAAAATTGCTTTACCTCTTTCATCTTCCACTCACTTTCCTGACCAGCTATAATGCAGTCTTTTCTTTCGTTTACCATTTTTTTTGTGCGATTTAAAGCGTTTTCGTTACTTCACTGTTTTTGGGTTACTAACGATGATATAACCATTTTGCCGGAAAAGGTAAGATTTTTAGTCGACTGGCCAAATCTCGAAATTGCACTTTCGTTTTCATATAAAATCCAAATATCCACGAAAATGTTGGGAATTTTGTAACCCAATTATAATACCGGCAGGTAGTTGTGCGGATTTTCTGCTGTGCAAGACCTACGTTACTAGTATGCTAATTAATCCGCCAATTCAAAAACTGTTAACACTCAAGTATTGAAACAGATTTTTAATTCATAGCATGACATTTTCTATAAAGAATGTTGCTTTCATAGCTTATCGCGTGTCTTTAATATATAATTGTTATGCATAAGTGTTATATTTTTAGATTAAAACACATTTTATCTAACTTTCCTGCCGCTTGAGATTGTGTTTGACTGGCGGAAATTAATTTAAACAGAATGGCCAAAAGATAAAGTTTTGTTGGAACACGAATTTCGAGTGTGAAAAGGAAGTAATGTGTTTCGAGGTATTTTGTTAAGTGACCATGAGGCCGCCGATAAGTGTATATTGTTGAACTTTGACAAAAAAATGGTGTGTTATTTCCGTTGGTATTTTTGTATGCCTATGAGAAATAATATGGATTTCATTTTATGTTAATTTTCTTGTTCTTAAATGACTCTACGACGACTCGAAGCCCTTGAAATCTCTTCTTCCAGTGGTTTTTACATTTTGGCATATTTCCAGTCGTCAACGTTTTGCACATCTGTCGTCCTTGGTAGTCTGGGGCAAAAGGCGCCCAGAGGTCCGTGATTTAAATCTCCTTTTACAACCATTTAGTGTTTAAATTTTGTCAACGTTTTTGTATAACAGGTTGTTATGTTTTAGTATTAGTATAGTAAAAGTCCAGCCAGAGAGTGGTAGTGCTGAAGAGCCGGCGCAAAATCAAAAGAGTTTAAATATAGTAGTAGACTTGAATAAACGGATGTACGCACTAAGATCCAACTAGGGGCGCTTTCAGTAATGCAGTTTGCGCATATTTGCTTTTGCATTAGTTTCATTAAAGCAAGCATGCGTTTGCGCCGAGTACATATATGCAGACATGCAAAGCAGTTGTACGCAAGCTTTGCAAGTTTTTTGATAGCCCTGCGAACAAATTTCAAAGCAAAAGAGAAGGCACTCTAATCTAAAATGTCAAAATATTGATTAACAATATAAAATGGGTGCGGAGAATATTGATAGCGTGCGGTAAATATATTAAAAGAACATCAAAGATGACAATCAGCGCCATATTGGCGAAACAAGTTCACTAATGCATACTTGCATGCATGCGCAAATGATTTTTCCGCAAGAGGATGCGAGTCCAACTTGCGCATTGTGTGCATGCAAGTATGCATTACTGAAAGAACCCTAGATTTATAAGGGATTGTAAAAGGCCCTGACGTACAGTGAAGTCGGCCCCTATAGTCGAGGAGCCAAAGCGGGGATTTTGGGATATACTCAAGCGCCGCAGATTAACACATGGGGGGATACCTTGCACCATGTTGAGTACTTCTACCATATCTAAGACTGTTATATAGCGCCACGCGCATAGGGCGGCCGATCAGAATAGTAATCGATAGTTGGAAATACTCGAGCGCGTCAGATGCATGCGTCTTTACATGCTGGAGAGTGTACATTTAAATATTCTAACGGTTTGAGCGTGACGTAAGGGAGTGGGAGGGTCACAAACTTGCACAAAAATAACTCGACCTCGACATTCTCTAGCGCGGTCGATTTTTATTTTATTTGGAAGGAAATAATTCAAAGATAACGATAAAAATATAATCTGCCGATTTCCACAAGCCAAAGTAACAAAAATCGCCAATAAAGCTTAGCGCGTGCAGCTGCAGTGAAGCATGTATTCCCCACTCCGTTTAAGCCGCAAACGATGCCTTGGAACAGGATGTAGAACAAGACGACGACCTTTGTTTTTCGAACCAGGACATAAATTGGATCATGGAATGTAAGAAAATGATTCCGATTGGAGGTTTACAATACCATCATGCAAATGGGTTTACGAGTTAAAATAATTATATCCAGGGGCGGATCAAGAAGGAATTCTTAAGGTTGGGGGGGGGGGGGTAATCAAATTTTACTGAAAATCTGGAGATGATGTTATCTGAAATAGCATTCGGTGTACAGCAAAAATTATAGTAAAAAACTTGATTTCCTAAGAATAAAATAAATCAAAAAAACATTGTAAATTGCGTAAAACGCCACAAAAAAGAAGAATATTGGAACTTTTCTCTTTTCACGCAACTTAAACATGGTCTTAGATAATTTTTTATCATTTTTAACTTTTGTTCACCTTTTGCAATTGCCTTTTTGCCTTTCTAAACGCGAGTGTCGACAGCACTATTACCGAGCGGTCCCCCAACTAAGTACCAACACGTCCAATATGCTGCTTGACCCTCGCATCAAACGAAAACATTTCTATGCTTGTCGGAGATTATTAGCAGCGCTCTAAATTTGCTTCTCTTAGTAGCGCTTCGATTTTTCCCGCTGGGATAGCTTCTGGATTGATTCTGTCAAAAGAAAGATGAGTGCTGAGCCTAAGGGCTTGTCTGCATAAAACCTGTTGCATTCTAGGTTCTTTAGGTAACTTTAGGTTCATTCGCGAATAAAGAAGCGATCTTTCAGTATCTATATTCAAAGTTCTGAATGAAATTAAGATTTGAAATTTCAATATTCTGAAGGGGCCCCCAAACATATTTTAGCTCCAGGCTAGCAAGGTGATGTGGTGGGCCTGGTTATGCCTCTTTAAACAAGTAGTCCCGCTAACCAGCCAACAAAAGCTGTGTCGCAGGCAGTATCAAACTAGTAGGTGAACAAAGTGAAGACCAGACCTAAGAGGAAATTTGGCGCGCGATTATTAACCAGTTCAGCTGGCGGGATGTCTTATTAGGGCTACCTCTGAGGACATACGAGTATTTTTAATCTTCAAAACGCGATGTCTCTTGAAAGGCAATTCGTACGGGAAGAAACGCCCCAAAAACGAGAAGAATATTATGTTTTCCGCACAGTTGTCATTACTGGAATCAATGCTGAAGTTCAATTGAAATTTATACGGGCGTAGTTCAAAATTCGCAAAGTCCATGCAAAGTCCGATGTAAGACCACGTTCCTTGTGAATGATGTTTTTAATTTGATATATCCTCTGCTATATTTATAGACCTTGATCTATGCATCACTGGATCACGACTTAAAACAATGATCAGACAATGCACGCAAGTAACTTCATAATTATCTACATATCATATCACGCAATTTTATTAAATGTTACTGCAATGACTGATTTTCACAAAATGATTTAACACCTAAAAGGTATTGTTCTACTATGTAGTTTTAAATTTCTCTTTTAAATACTGGTAGTATAAATCGATGCAAATTAATTTGCTAGTAATAGGGGTAAAAAGTTTGTAAATTTAAAGGGGTATCCACCCTGTGATAATAATAATTTCACAAAATGGTGCTGTAGATTAGTGCCAGTAATAATATCAAGGTCAATGTTGCGAGATTGGAAGCTTATGTATTATAATTAATCTAATCTAATTCGCGTTTTTTATCATTTAAACCTATCTTTTAAAGATAGATAAAATATAGCATTTAAATTTAATAATTTTCACACAAAATCATTTTGTAAGTTATCTTTAAACTGATTATTTCGTGCTTATTGCATTCTTTGTAGAATAGTTTTTAAAATATTAATTTAAAATAAAAATTTCATCTAGATAAATTAGCCAAATTTATCTAGCACGTTGTTTTTGAAAGTGCTGTGTAAATAAATAAAGTGTTAATAAAATTTTGCTTTTTAGATATGTTAGCAGGAATAACTAAGCAATCGATTAATAGATTTAATACTGTTGATACTTAAGTTTTTCCGATATTATTAATAAAAAGTTGGTATTTTAAAGTTGTAAATTGAATTTTATTAGGTGGAAAACCCAAACTTAGACTAAGATTATACTGGCTGCGAGTTATGACTTAATGGAATGGAAGCCGAAGGATACACACAATATATTTTATTGCTGATTTTTGCATCTGCATCTGCATTGTTTCTCCTACATAATTTCGCACTGTGCTGTACGATATATAGTTTACGAAACATGTCAACCTATATGGGATTGTTGCTGCAAGTTAGAGAGCTCATATTGGTGCCAAAACTTAAGTCATCTTCCCTCTTTACATTCCTGATTTCTCCTATCATAGCCTTCCCTAGCCCTTTCCGCTTCACCAAAGCGCATGTCAACGGTTGGTCCATGTGATTCAACTCGTTTCAGGAGCCATAACACTCCAGCGAGTTGTTTCTCGATGCCCCAATGGGAGTAGGTGGAATAAAAAAATATCACGACTTGGTTGTGGTAGTTCCTTTCTTCATTTCTCCCTCTCTTCATTATCTGCCAACTAGAGCTGCTGTTCGACATTGCACTCTGTACGAAAAAATAGATTGTCGACAGTATAAAGAGCCTTTCTTGAGCCTCTAGTCTTTCACAAAAAAAATCGAACGAACTTCCTTTGAACCGATTCGATTCTACCAACGTGGGAGGAGTAGTAAGGAGGCCATACCTGAAAGAGGTTTTCAAGTAAAGGCCTAACTAAACATATGTACAAATACTTAGTGATGAGAGGGTTGTTGAATTCCTTGGACCATCTTTTAATAAATCCCAGGACTAAATTGTCCTCGAATGAGATGTGCGTGTGTGAAACCAACTTACTTTCTAACCTAACCCCTAGATCGAATACAGAGTTAGCGCGGCGGTTGTCGAGAAAAGTATAGTCATAAGTAATA
This sequence comes from Thereva unica, assembly GCA_949987705.1. Lineage (NCBI taxonomy): Eukaryota > Metazoa > Arthropoda > Insecta > Diptera > Therevidae > Thereva > Thereva unica. The sequence goes on from OX465285.1 coordinate 83,523,926, forward strand.
ACACCGCGCATCCAACAATAAGCCATGACCTGGTTGCAGGTTGCTTTTCGAACACCAAGAATAAATGGTGTGTAGGTCCTTACAGAAGTTTGTAATCCTCGATACTCCTTATACTCCTACAGTTTGATATCATCAGCGTAAATAAGGATTTTACAGTACCTTAGCGGATTAACAATGCCATCAATTGATAAAATAAAAAGAAGCGGACCAAGATGACAGCCTTGCGGGACACCAGAGGATGCTTGGATAAGAAGAATTTGTTAGCTGAAGAATCTGTTAGTGCGTCTGAATATGTGTGACCATGAAAAAATAAAACCAAGCTAACATAGTTAAATTTAGACCAATGGCAATTTTAACTCGTATCATTCAAAAGTTATTCCATAATAAAATATTTTAATAAATGCAAACCACAATTGAATATAACTGATAAGCTTAAAATCTTTAATTAACATTTGAGCTTGCATTTCAACACAACAAAAACTTGTTATTCCGGCCACAACTGTAACCAGAAATTAAATCGTTCCATTGAAGACAAAGAGATCCAAGAAGAAAAGCATTTTTTGTGCTATTTTTTATATGTGTCACTGCTTTTATATATTCACAGACAGTGTTACATGTGCTGCAACAATAGTTCCAATTGGTGCCATTTATGTTTCTTTTTAATTGTTGCACTTAATTTTAGCTTAATTTTGTGGAATTAATATTTAAACTAAAAGAAAACTCCATATATGTATATTCGAAAAGAAGTCATTGACTACATATAACATCATATTTTTGTATCTTGTAGGGCATCTCCTATTTTAAACTGGAAACTCTTCTCATATATTTTTATCTTGTCTTAGGTCTTGAAATTTTGTACTGTGGTGATAAGATAATAATTTTGCTATTATTTGTTCTTCCAGCATATACATATCTAGCTAATTTGCTAATTTATAACCATCCCTTTTTAAATCTTTTGGTATTTACTATCTATTCTTCTAGGGTTTCAGTTGAGATAATATTTTATCTTTGCACATTAAATGAAATTATATTTAATTTGAAGAGTGAGTGGAATGAGTTAATGACTTCATATCAGAAATTTATGATTGAGCCTAGTACAGTAAGTTAATTGATTCTATGATAAATCAGTATTTTATTTATGATATCTTGTTTTTAAGACAAGAGTTATTGTATTTCCATGTACATATATCTTAAGGCCAATGGAAACTGAAGTCGTAGTACTTATAAGGAATGGACCATAGATATCTTCAACATTTACAAAATTTAGCTAACGAATGTCGTTATCTTCTGGAAGATTGAAAATCTCAACCTTTAGAAGGAAGCTTAGAAAAAGAAGAACCCAAATTATTTGTACCACAAAGTTTGTTAAATTGTTCGACTGTCCACTAAAAAACAATGAATAGATAAAACTTATACAGGCTGTACAATCGTTTATGGTAGGTACGTAATACATAATACGTAATATCGTAATATACAAGCCATTAGGGAATCCAATCCCGCATCAAATTCTCAATCCCGCAAGTTTGCGTGATCGAGATCAACAATCCACGCATCCGCGGGATTTGCGAGACTCAAAAAAAAAAAATAGATTTTGTAAGGTAACTTGACATTTACTAGGTTTGCATGAACCGGAATAGAGTATTCGTTGAGTTTACAGAAAGCTTTTCCCCTCAAGTTAGCTCGAGAGACCGTTCTGGATTGATATGGCAGATAAATAATTTTACATCCTGTCTCCGTTGATATATGTGCAGTAAACGCACTTAAACAAACCCATTTACAAAACCTTTTTTTTTTGATTCAACGAAACTTTACCCAACCCCTGTTTACATCGGCGCTTACTCTGAGTTAACCCAGGACAAACCTTGCATCGAAAATGAGTAATTGATCTCGTTAGGATACACACTAATAAATAAACTTAGTCGATTTAAGTTAAAGCTGTATTGCTTAGTAGGCAGATATCTATAGCCTCGGACGCAATGGAAAGCAACGAAGTCGAGAGTGAATGGAGTGAAATTTTGCTGGTTATACTGACGGAATCGAACGTATGCAAATATCATTTGTTCTTCCTAATTTATCGGCAAGGTTTCCACAAATTTTGGACTTTTCTAAAAAAAATTTAGTTTAGTAATTTTTGAAACTTTAATACGGTCCGTTCCGTTGCGTCCAGTATAATAACTTCATTATAATTTCTCTGTATTGAAACTTATTTTGGCATTTCAATCCGGTCTGTTGCGCTCCGTTGGGTCCAGTATAATTGAGACTTAAGGCCCTACGCAACGCACACGATTCGACTTATTAGAAATCCCAATTTCAAACTGGTTTCACAAAGATCAGACGCGCACAACCATTTAGCAACCAAAAGGAAACCTTTGTCCACACACGAGCACAACTGATTTTGGATCAATCGGTGTTTTGTGCCCTTATAATTTTTACTGGTTTTGGCAAAATTTCAAGTAGTTCAAATCAAGTGCAACCAAGTAACTGATATCGCTTCTGATCGGCAAGAACAGTCGCACGCTAGCAGTTCAAACTAGTTTCAAATCGGTATTGTTTCTGTCGACCCGTGTAAGGATTCCCACGTCATCTTGCCCGTGATGACGAAACAGATTCATGTGCAACTGGAGGGCCTAAATCTATCCTACTTCTCTATTAAGTCCCGGTTCTTATAAGAGGTGCTTCTACTGCCAAAAATCCCGCGAATTCCGTACGTCTAGTCTCGCATTACTGATTCCGTAAAAATAGTGGCCGGGATCCCGCATTGGCGGGATTGTATTCCCTACAAACCATGATCGACAAAAAAATCCCATGTGGGGTTATCGCTGCTCGTTTTTGGAGAAAAAAAAATGAATAAAAAGCTAATAATGAAAGAACGGTCTATCTCCACCAATAGGGTATCTTTGTTATAGTAAATAATCGGCTTTCATTTCATTAATAAAAATAATGGTTTATGATGGGAAAAAAGAAGGGGGGCACTTTATTTAAAAAAAAAATTAAAAAAAAAAATTTGTTTCCACATTTTTCACTGTAATTCCAAAAGTAGGTTGTGAAGGTCCTTATTTCTGAACTTTTTTTACATCTTCAAAAGTTGCTTAAAAAATTCGTGAAACACTCCTACTTTGGGGTTTTCCTATGTATGTACCATTAAAAAATAGGATTCACTCACTGATTTGTCTTTAGTAGGTACTTAGAAATATTTATACCTGACAGACCCTTCTCCTCTACCCGTACCGAAAAAAGTTCGACATAATTTATTTGTAGCAAAGAAGCTCTTTTTAAGGAGAAGTGTCCTTAATAATGTGGTTCTAAGAAGTAAGGTAGCTCCATATCTAATTTGGAGCGATTTCTCAAAAAGTACTTTATTTTTTTTAGGTATAGAAAGAAAGTGGATATGCATGTTATTTTTGAGTCCATTTACGAAGACGATAATAGATAGATTTTCAACAGAGCCAGCAATTGACCACCAAGTGTTTAAACGACCACATTTACGCTCTTGAGAAAAATTTAACGCATTCTCACTACCTTTTATCATCGGATAGCTATTCGTCTTGGCTTACCAAACAGATTTGGATAATTTTGAAACGGAATGGTTTTCATCCTTTTAACTTCAGAAACGTACAGAACTTCATTGAACTTGATTACCGTGCTAGTGTTGTGTGCAAACACGGTATGCGGGACTAAACATTTTACTTTTCCAAATGCAGCCCGTTACAGCACCAATTTAAAGCGATTGGTAGTGATAACATCGCGCCTAGATTTCTAAATATGCTCATTCCTTGTCAGTTGCCCTCTGCTATCAAACTCTTGTAAATCCTTTTAACCAAACGCTCTCAGAAAGTTATACTTGGTGGTTGTAGTTCGTCGAGAGCTTCACTTCGTGCTGGCGTACCCCAAGGTTACATTCTGGGTCCTCTCTTATTCAGCATCTTTAATAACGATCTCCCTTCGGTAGTAACACATTCTAAGATTCATTGGTTCGCTGAGGATGTGCAACTTTATATTTCAGCGTCCAATGATTAAAATTCAAAGATGTGTTGAGGAGCTTGCTGCTTACCTACTTCGACTCAATCAACACTGTTCGTCCTGACGTTATCGTTTTAAATGGGGTCCCTTTAGTCAGTGTTGCGAAGCTAAGAAATATCGGACGGAGTTATCTTGAATGCCGAAATGACCTGACGCGACCATGTCAGTTCCATCATTCGTAAAACTTACGGGCAACGGTCGAAACTTAGGTTCCATTGCGGTTTGCTCAGTAGGACTGTCCGTATGTACTTAGTGAAGGCACTGATTTTACTACTTCCATGGTCTGTGTATTTTTTCTGCTCTTGATTCCTCCGGCGCCCGTTAAACTTGAAATTGCCTTTAATGTGCAAGAAAAACACCGAAGACAAAACTACCGTCTAAGGTGGACTTCATGCATGGTAAACAAACAAAACATATGTCACTTCAACCCAATTACAACTCAACCAGCGTATATGAGGCGAAATATCAAATCGACTCAGTTTGGAGAGCTGAGTTAGGTTTAGGTTGAGTGGATCCAGTTTCAACACCTGTTTATGACTGAGTTGAACCTGGGTTGAACCTAGTCATAAACAAGATAATAAAATCTTAAGGCACCTCAAGAAAAAATTTACTTAGTTTGTGTCGGACTTCAATGGCGCGTTAAGTGTTCTTATATCTATGTATGGCAATCAAATATAGAACGTATTCACGAGAAAATGCTTCAAAGGCAAATCTTCATTAGAAAACAAGCAGCAAGACACGCTAGCTTACATGTGAAGGGGTTGACACACGACAAGATAATATCATTAAGTTGGGAGATTACGCCCCATTCACCATGCTTGTCATACTTGTCAATAACTAACTTGCTCTTCTTTACTACACACATATAAGAAATAAATTTTCAGTGACAAAGTGTCTACTTTATTAATTTTTTATTCGTAGAAAGAGCCAAGGAGAATTATATTTTTCATATTCTTTTCGCGGTACCTCATAACAATTATTTCTAACCTTGAATATTTGCTAGAAATTACAATATCAAGTGACATGATATACTTTTATAGGTGATATATAATGTTATACACACGTAATATATCAAAAAAAGTGAATCCCATAACACTTATTATGTGACAAAATTATTATCTAAACAGATGAGTTATTTATACATACTATATTATAAATAGTATTTTTTTGCATCGGCTATAGATCATAATCTTTGTTTACATTAGCGGTGGGGTCGTACCCACCATTGAGAAACAAAAGTTTATCGCCATTTTTTTTTGTTATTGTAATCTCAACTTAATCTCACCTGGTTTGGCCATGGTTGGGAGAATTGTTTTATAACTTTCTATAGATAATTTATTAACTAAGTTTATAACTATTTCATTTAGGAACAATCGTAATTTAGGTATGAATAAGTTGAGTTATTTTCGAAATAAAATTCCCCAAAATATTTATTGATAAAGTCATATCATTGCCCTGTTATAAACCTCTTAAACAGTAGAATTTCTTTAATGCCCCATATAATCAAAGTCGAGTACAATGCAATAACAAAATTCCATACCTTAGCAATTGCTTAATACAATGTTATTAATACACCTCTAATTGATCGTTAATCTGGATAAGAGATTATGAATTAGTTAATAAACCAATCACAACCTGGGCCCAGCGCAGGCCAATGAGTGTGAACGATTGCTGATTAGTAAGAGTGTAAACTCAAGCAATAACTGATAATTGGAGTAATTGCTCAAAGAAAGGAATTCTGATAATGACTTGAAATATTTGAAGTAAATTTTTTTGAGAGATTAAAATCATGCTGATTATTTAAAACGTTTTTTTTAATCTTGTTTCAGTAGCGCCAAGACCATGTGGCGTATACCTTTGCCCGGTCTTCTCTAGTTGTGTTATTTTTCATGCGATAAGATTATTTATATGTGCACATCTAGGTGGACGTTCAACTGCAGTATCTTAAGTATGTATATTCGATGTCAGTTTGAATCCAGCCGCGCTGTGATTAAGTTGAATGTTGGTCTTCTAGCCGCTTTATGGTCGGTACCTAATAAGTGAAAAAACCAAGTTTAATAATCGAATTTCAGTTTTCGTTTAATCTTTAAACCAAAATCTGTATGTTCAAGTGAGTTCAAGCCTCTTAATTGCATTACCATAAATAAGTGCCTTTAACACTGTTAGAATCGTTGCTCTATTCTTTAATTAAATTTGAAATTCTAATTTTCAATACTGTTGATTACCATCCGAAAGTTTTTAGTGTAAATTTTTGGTTTAAGGTTGTTGTGTGTTTTTATTTTTTTTAGTTCTGTGTGTTTGTTTTGTTTATTTTTCTTGCAGCACTAGTGTACCAACTTCATTATCATAGAATATTATTATTATTATTGTTATTTTAACCTTGCGGAGAAATATTTATTTTTATGCATAAATATACAAATTTTTTTTTTAGCTAGAAAATGTTAAAGGTTACTTAAACTGAATTATGTTCACCTTTAGCATTTTGTTATAGTTTTGATGTGTTCCGCGTATAGTGGATGTTTGTGGCAAACGAGATTTTGTTATTGTTTGTTTGTTTTTTGGTAGTAAAATGACGATTAAAAAGTTGTAAGTGTAAAAAACGAAGATTTTTTCCTGTTGTTGATGGGTGTTTATGTCGTAATAAGCACTAATTACAATTTAATTCAAAATTGCGGAAAATAACTAAATTAAAATTTCATAATTTCAAGCTATTATTTAACTGCCAAGACAAATTGAACGTTTATTATGCGTATCTCAACTAAATCAATTAGTTTTGTTTCTGGTAATTAATTTAATAGTCATGACGTCATAACCATATGTAATTGGAAACGGTGATATTGATTTAAATGAACTAATTTAATTTGTGTAGCATTATTTTGTTCGGATCAGAATCGGGAACGACGGAGAGAATAGTTGCGAGAGGGCAGAACCGGATTCCGGTTGTAGAGCCGTAATTTTGCATAATTTTAAAAGATATGTTTATTATTTTAACTCTTATCTAGAGTTTGCCGGAGAACTCGAAATTATGGTTGTCTATTAAACTAGAAATTGTCTTCTTCTTCAATGGTTCTACAGCTCAATTCGAGCCTTGGCCTCCAACTGCTTCTTCCTCCAGACGTTTCTCTGTTCCACAGTTTGCCTCTAGTTTTGATGTTGAGGAATTTTGCTTCATTAGCCTTAACACTGTATTCCCACCTTGACCGTGGTTTGCCAAGTAGTATTTTGCCATCTAGTAGTAAAAAAACGATTTTTTTTGGTATCCTTCCCGAGTAAAAATAAAAGATTACCTTACAACGGGTGAACACTGACCGTGATTGAAACATGGTCCTCGGCCATATGCCGGGCATTAGAAGGTTGTTTGCAGGACTAGACGGCCATACAGCAGCATACTGCCGTGCTATCCCCAGTTTTATAGTATACCGATTTGGTGAATCTGGTCTGGTTGCTCTGGATATCTCCAAGGCTTTTGACAGAGTATGGCATCCCGCTCTGTTGGCTAAACTCCAAGCTATTGGTATTAACTCTGTTCTGAAGAACTGGATTGAGAGCTTCCTTTCAGGCCGTTCAATCAAGGTAGTATTGGATGGCGTCGAATCCGACCCCCACCACATCTCCGCAGGTGTTCCCCAGGGCTCAATTCTATCACCAGCTCTCTTCCTAGTTTTTATAAATGACCTGCTCTCAGTCCCCTCCAACTCACTCCACAGCTTTGCTGATGACGGTACTCTACGTTACTCCTATGGTTTTGATAATGTAACACAAGCGCGTGCCAGACCTTGTCTACATCATCGCCAACTGTTGACCAATTCAATCAACAGGGACATCGAACGAATTCTTGATTGGGGCCACAAGAACCGTGTCGAATTTAATGCATTAAAAACTAAGTACTGTCTCATCTCCAATAAAACTTGCACCGAACCGCTTTCTATTTCAGTGGACAACAAGACCGTAACGGCAGAACCCTCTCTAAACATCCTAGGCGTAACATTAGCTGAAGATCTGCGCTGGAATAACCACATATTCCAAAGTGCTAAACAAGCATCCCAGTGTCTAGGATTCCTCAAAAGGTGCAAATTTCTCCTTCAGCCGTCTGCCAGGGCTATAATTTACAAGTCCTACATTTACTACACATTCCCCATCTTGAATATAACTCGTATATCTGCGCCGGAGCCCCAAGAACCATCTTAGCTTGGCTGGACAAGGTGCAAAACCGCGCTCTCAAACTTATTGGTGACAGCGCCATTTTCTCTTCAATTGACTTACTAAGCCACCGTAGGAATGTTGCAGCTCTATCAAAATTTTATCGCTTTTTTCATAATGATTGCTCCACTGAAATAAGTAACCTCATGCCTCCTACAATATTTTTCCCGCAACACAAGACTTGCCCGCTCGGCTCACCCCCACAGTTTACAGCCCTTATCTTCGCGCACACTCCGATCTAGAAATTCGTTTATAACAAGAACAACTCGTCTGTGGAACAACCTTCCAAAGACAGTAATCCCGAACTCATACAACATCCAAGAGTTCAAACGCAAGGTTCATCGCCACTTTCTGCAACACCCCCTTGACTCCCCCTAACCTATTATGTCCTTCTCTCTATCTTTCGAGCTAAGCTTACTACTGGACATTGCACCATGACCTAAACGACATGACGTACTAGTAGTACAAAGGGTGACACCTGAGCTTAGACTATCACATAAAAAAAAAAATATATTGAGCTATTTTCACCCTTATGCAATTGGGTTCCTCTATAATTAGACGTACACACAAACGGACAATCGTAGTCTCCTCATTCTCTTTATATTCAAGACAACCGACACCCACGAAAACTATACGTTAAATTGGCGCAACTTAACTACTTAAAAAATAAATCATGTTGGGCGAAAGTGTGACTTTCGTTCTCCAACTAAACTCAAAACTCACCGCGTATTTATGGAAACAAATATCATATGAAATCCTGTGCTAATATCGTCGAATTTGAAAGTTTCAAAATCGACGACTGGCGAGCTTGCTTCTCTTGTATGCACATCGGTAGTCTTTAGTATGATAATCCAAGGGGCGATTGTACATAAAGAAAATGTTATGAACTTGACCTTAATACATACGCTCGTTGTACGCCGGTGTGTTTAGCTCAGTACTCGGCCATTTAAATCTTTTGCTCGAGTTTGGCCGTTCTGGGCCCGTATGAGATTTCCTTAAAACTGGTTTAAAAGTGTCTATACCCTTTAAAAACCAAAGCGGCCGGTGTTCGCCCGTTGTAAGGCCATTTTTTTATATTTACTCGGGTTGAGTTATCCATTCTTTGGATATGGCCGGCCTAACGTAAATGCAGTAGCTTGGCATGGGTTAAAAGTTGTCACTCTTTGTACAGGTGTATTGGAGCATATTCTGCATGCATTGTCTTCATTGATTAGGCCGTATATCCTTCGAAGAACCTTCATTTCAAATGTATCCATCTTGTCTACGGATTTTTGGGAGATACTCCATGTTTCATACTTATAGGAAACTGCTGATCGTCTTGTAGATTCTTATTTTGGTTTTTCTATAGGTGTCTCTGGATTTCATTACTGTTTGCGTCGTTTATTTGCGGCGTTTATCTTTCTTCGTCCCATAGTGGAAATTAGTTAATATAGAATTACAAAAAATTGGTTGATATATTTGCATGCTATTTCACTCGCCATTACAGAGCTGAGAGACGCCAGGCAACTCAAGTTTTGAGAAAATCGTCTAGAATAAGACGCTGTACTCCTTCAAAATCTATAAAATGATTCGACTGAAACGTCACTTTCTTCAACTCAAATGGCTTATTGTGTCGTGACGACTTGACTTTCAGCACAGGGGTCTACTACTATAGGTATTGAACCATGACGTTCTGGACGGTCGAGAACGCGATCAAAAGCCTTACTATGGCTAACTATGGTAAACTTTTGTTGTTCATAAACTCCATTGTTAACTACAACATAACGACGAGCATAATTTTTTGATGTTCAAAAATCCCCACAGTGAACCATGGTTTAACGAAACTAAGGAAGAAGAAAAAGACTCTCTATATGGCAGTAGTCCAATAAGCATCGCCATGTTAAAGCCAACGATTTCCATTTGGGGTTTTCAACATGCCAAATTGCAAATATATTGGGCATAAATAGAGGAAAACTCGCGATTGAAGCACCAGCAAGCCCTGCACCCCTAAATGGTAACTTTTTGAGCCGCTCTACCCACGAATAGAATTATCGGTTCTTTTTTATTGGACAATTCTCGTTGTGAAAATGTCACTGTTGAAGATGATTCTTATCGTCGCAAGCTCAGTGGACCACTGCGTTATGTGGAGATTTAGAAATTTCGAAAGGGACAGCAAACTACGATACAGTGTGTTAATACATAATACCTAAACTCTTTGGAAAAGACTTCAGTCTGGGTAAAAAAACAAGAAAATATTGATCGATTTAAAAAGGGTTTAAGTATAGTTGTTTTCAAACCTCGTGACATCCCGCGCATGTTCCCCAGCTAAGCTCTTAAAAATGTTTAAAAGCTCAGACAAAAGCTTTAGTTAACTCCTCCTATCAAATCACTTGCTGCCATGTAATCAGTCGCGACTGCGTATTACTAAAGGGAGGTGTATTTTTCTGGCACTTCAATAATTATTTAAAAAATTTACAAATTATGACTGAAAAACACCCGTTTTTATATATTTTTTTTATTTTAAGGTTATTATATTTTACACATATGCTACAGAAATAATTTGTAGTAATTTCTACTAAAAAATACGAAATTTGTGTTATTATCACTTTGATTACTAGATTGTTGACGTTTCCTGCCAGTCGCACACGCGCTTCTGCCCGGGGAGGTTGTGTTGCTTGCGACTGCGGGGAACTGTCGGTTTATGAATGGAAACGCTCATTTATTCAAAGGAATTTTTTTCAGCATTTTTTTAAAATTATTTTAAATTTAGAAATGAGAAATATTTCGCATAATTAAAGTAAAATTATGCTTATTATGTTGAATAAACTGCCTTTGTTGAGCAGGGGCTTTACATGTACTTAAAAGCTCTGCTCAACACATAGAAAGATAAATTAACTTTATTCATTCGGCATGCGCGCATCCCTTCCCAAATAATTTTGTTGAGTTTTTTCAGTGTTTGTTGCCGTTTTAACTAAAAACAGGGGAAATGATAGAACATTATTTATAAAGTTTGGCAACGAGGTGCGCAGAACTGCTCAAATTTTTTGTGTCACGGAGTTTGAAAAAATCTATACCGCAATTCCATATCGAATAAGGCTAGATGAAACAACAAGATATATTAGATGAAGTTTTATTGGACTCCGCTTGAGGACCTTGATGAATGGCAAAGATTTTAAAACGAACATGATTGATGATAGTGAAATATAAATATAAGTTCTAAATACTGATGAAATATAGTTGATTTTATTTTGGATACATCAAATTAAAAAATAAACACAAAATTGACCCGTGTATAATATTCCACTTAAATACATATTATCAATATATGTATTGCATAACACACCAATTTAACATTTCCAATTACATTGCCATAGTGAAAACCAAATATAAATCGATATCACACCTTCTTAGCAAAACAAATATTTCTTTCAGTATTTTTCAAGCCATAAACAATTTTCGGACTTTTACGCTTTCACTTGGGGCTCAACGTCTTAACAACTTCCTTCGTTTGATAACTTCCTGGAAGTGAATCAATACATTAATTGTTCCTAATCCAAAAATTATGTTTACTTTCCTTCCTATGAAATAACAAAACAAGAATACATACATATATCATTTCCGTAACTAAATATAATAATTAATTTCTTAGATTCAATTAACAATAAAGAATTGAGATTTTATGTCTTCTAAAAGTGCTTTAATATTATTTGCTGACACTGATTAAATTCCATTTTTATTACGATTACATTATTAGCAATCAATAAAAATGTCTGACTACATTTAAGTAAATTATGTCTAAATGTCATAAAATTAATAAAAAAAGGAAATGTAATCGTAATATACTGATAGCCATCAGACATAGAAATAAGAATCAAATTCCTTTCTCAAATATTACCAATTGATTTAAGTTAATAAATTGCTTAATTGACTCTAGAGTCTACAGATTATTATCTGTCGACTGCATTCATTATATTATTTCCAATTTGTGATAACTAATGTCTGATAATGCAAATTTTATTACCATTTTATCAACAAGTATTATTGGTAATCATGGAAGAAAAATAGTGTATTATGCAATATTTGATTTCAGTAAATATTTCACTCCTATTACAAGATTTCTTATTTGAACCTTTTAAGTTATTTGAGCACTTAAATATATACCAACATATTTATAGAGATTATTTTATGTGATTATTTGTTGTTTAAATTTTGATTTCAAATAAAGCGATTTATTTTAACGCTGTAAACCCAAATAAGGCGTCTAATTCGGTTGTTGAACCACAAATTTAATTTCAAGTTAATCTAATTTCATCTTTTCTATCATATTTTTATTTTAAAGCCCCAAGACCGCCTAACCAATCCCATTGTCTTCAGTAAAAGCCAGTAAATTTTGTAGTAAAATAAAATAAATAACAATAAGTAAAAACAAATTGTAAAATAGAAATGAAGTAAAATACTACTACTAAAAAAGTACTCATATACAGTGTAGTGCTAGACCTTGGAGTATCGCATTACACAGGAAGACTCAGAATAAATGTGATTTAGCAGCTGCTTTAGGTGTATTCTGCCCATGAGGGATTAAAGGAGCATAAAGTAAAGTTAAGGTGTATAGTGATTTGATTTGTCACTGCGCAACTATTTTCTTAATTGCATTAAAAAAATCAATTTTTTATTTGACTTGTGAAAGCATTAGATATTTTATGAAAATAAAAAAAAAACCGAATTGTCAATGCATGCATTATTTTTAAGCACATCATTAGAATGTATTCTTTGGTCAACACAGTTTTTAAAAGTGCTGAAGAATATTGAAACTGAACCTATATCATTATACCTTAAAACGAAATTAACTTAGTTTAATAAATATAAAAAACGAAAGAAAACATTTCGAAATTGGGATTTTTTAACACATAAGAACCGTAGTTGCTGGCTTGATTCCTTTGCACTATATTCTTTTTTCTTCTTCTTCTTTGATCCGCTAGCTGGCGGTCCGAGCAGGACGTCCCCGCAAGGGATACGCTGTTATCGGTGCCGCTGCATCTCGAACTCTATTCACGATTCGTTTCCATTCTTGCCGGTTTTTGGCGACGTCTCAAGCCTCGGTAGTTGATAATCGTTGATTCTTTAAGTCACCCTCCATATTCTTTAGCAAGGTTTTCTTCGGTGCCGATCGCTGGATTCTCCAGTCTGCGGGACGGCCAGAGAAGTTTACGTGGCAAACGACTATTATCCATTCGGCAAACATGTCCAAACCACCTTAGTCGATCTTTTTGCATTTCTTCTTCGATTAGTGTCTGCTGATCGTATCTTTGTCTAACTGACTCGTTTCGAAGGCGATCGCGCAGTGAGACACTGAGCATCTGCCTCAAGAATCGCATTTGGATGACCTCGAGCATCTTAACGTCCGGTTTGAGCAGTGTCCACGTTTCAGATCCATAAAGAAGAATCGGAACGATCAACGTTCGGTAAAGGCGTACCCTTGTTTTGATGGAAACATTTGTTCGTTTCCATAATGCACCACTTGAGCAAGGCGAATGTTGCTGTTGCCTGGCCAATGTAGCCGTTAACGTCGGCCGTCAATGCCACTTTCGCTTCTTCAACCAATGATACCAAATATTTGAACCTTGAACCTGACCGATTGGGGTTCCATCGAGGTGAACACTGGCCCTCGATCCGTCCGTTGTAAGCATTTTGATCTTTTCCGCATTGATTTTTAGCCCGTATGACTGGGCGATGCAGGAAATGTCGTATAAGATGTTCGTTGCTTCGGCATCCATGTCGGCGAAGACGGCGCTATCGTCGGCGAACATAAAGTCGGCTAGGAAGTTGTCGTCGTATCGAACTTCGAGTCGTCCATCGAATCCTTCACGCATAATCGCGTCAATCACAACGTTGAAGAAAAGTGGCGAGGCGACGGTTTCCTGTTGGGCACCCGTTTGAATCGGGAACTCTTCGGATAAGTCGCTTCGAATACAAACGCTGCAGGTTGGGCCATCGTACGACGCTTCAAGAAGTTGGATGATTTTTAATGGCTCGGCTGCCAAGGCTCTCTACAAGCTGTTCCAATCGATGCAATCGAAAGCGGATTTGAAATCGATGAAACCGACTGCAGTTCGTTAGCCGCAAAGAATTCTTTCTTCCAAAGGAGGCTAATACCGCGATAATTCTTGCATTCCCGACTCTCGCGTTTTTTTTGTCAAAATTGGGATAACGATCGCTTTCTTCCACGCCGACGGGGCAATATTTGTGTTATGAGGACATAAAGTCGTTGTGATAAGACACCACCTCCGGCTTTCATCATCTCGGCGGTTAGTTGGTCTATTCCTGGCGCTTTTCGATTTTTCAGCGATTTTATTGCCGTTTTCACCTCGGTAATTGTCGGTTTGGTATCGAGAAACTGATTCTCGACTGTTCGATAATCGGCGGTTCGGGAGCTGGACCTTGCCGCGGATCGTGGTTGTATAGCTGTTGGAAGAACTCCTCCATTGCTTTGGATGGTGCTCAAGGAAATGTCGATGAACTTTACGTTTAAAATCTAAGATGTTGTACGAGTTGGGAATGTTTCAAAATGTACGGAAAGAACCCGATCTCTCATTTAGCGGGTTTTCTCCGTCACATTAAAGGATTGATACTATACGCTTTAGGAGGTAGTGTGAATGGCCATACGCGCATCCATTGCTTTGTTGCCGTTGCATCTTCCTCCATTTCTTGATGATATTTGATAGTAACATAAGCACGTCACTTGAAATCAGACACTGACCATATAACCGTATCGCGCTCCCGCATCACAATCATGGTACAGACGGGATGATTCGGAACGCAGTATAAATACTCGAAAAATTTACGTTTCTGTTCTGTTCATATCATTCAACAATTGAAACGGTACAGAGATATTATACGCTGGTGTGCAACAAGTGGGTACCGGGCTTTAGGTTTCTTCACTTCAGCTATGTCACTGGAATCGTCTTCCTTTCTAATTCTCTGCTGAAGCACTTTTTTCTCTAACACGGCTAAGAAATGAAATCAGAGTACCTTTACCAATGTTAGATCGTCCCGCAGGCCGATCATCATGTGATTTGTTCTGATTTCATTGATGGCCAGAGCCAGTTCTCATGTCGCCCGTTCAATTTGAGTGAAGCCTACTTACAGCTCTTCATGTTCTTCCAACCCGATGCCGATTACATAAGCCAGTATTTGGGTTTATTTTTATTGTTTGCTTCTTTCTGTCATACCAGCGAACCCATCCCAGCGGGATATTAATCAAGCGCTGCCAAAAGAGGCAAGAATGCAGCGCTTCCAATTCATATGTTAAGGAAGCTCTCTGGAAGCACGCACTGTATACTCCCATTTTTTGGAAGCGCATTGGCGTTCCTATTCAGCGCTTGTGTGATCAAAAGCCCCTCAATGACTTATGACTGTTATGACTTATTATCTAGAACTAGATATTCCCTAAGTTTTAATTCATAAGTTTTAATTGTAGACAGTAAAGCATATTTTTCAATACAAACCCACTGGATCAAATCCATTTTGGTAAAAACATAATTCCATCAGTTTGCCGGAAGCTGCATGACTAAAATTAAAGATTTCAAACAGAACAGTAGTTATTGTCAATCCAGATCAGTTTTTTTAAGGCAAGTCAAGAGCATCTATTCAAGACACCTATTGCATAATATCATTCCATTTTTAATTTTCATAGACGAATTAAAGTTTTTTCTTAATATTTTACGATATAATTGCCATGGAATTTCCGCTCTAGGTGTTTTAAAAAAATTAAAATTAGATAGATTATTAGATGCGCACTACTATGAGTAAGCCTAGCTAAATAACACAAAATAAGTTAAGATCTCCCATTCTTGGAAATTAACAAATCATTAACTCACAGAAATTTAGAAAAAACTTGTTTATTCTTATTTGGTTTCTCAAATATTGCTTGCAGTGATTCAGTCATTCTATTACGCAAATCTTGTCAGTTTTTGTTACTCTGCCGCAAAGAGAGTTGGGTGAAAAGCGGTTCAAATTGTTTACTTTAATGTAATAATGCAATTCATTGTATAAGACGACTGCTGGTTATGCTGGCAATAACCGATATTTGTTTATGTACTTAAACGAAATACACATAAAACGAAATTAATTATAAATATTTTTTTATTTTTCTTGCAGATGACTTAATCTTCCATAAAAAGATAATCAAAAAAAGGCCATATGTTAAAAGTGACCTAAACTGTGATCTTTTATAATAATCATTTATTAAAAAATAATATTCAATAATTAAAAATGTGCTGTAAATGCTGTGGTATTAAACAAAGAAAAGCATGGGTTTTCGGTTGTGGAACCTTCATTGCACTACTTGCCTTAATCTTAGGCTTGGTTTGGCCTATGCTATCAGTGAAAATTTTACATTCAGTAAGTATTACTTGAAAAATATTTTTAAACTTATAATTTTTAATAAACAAATGCAATTCTTTTTTATTACAGGAGCTTGTTCTTAAAGAAGGCTCAACAAATTATAAAAATTGGATAAAAACACCAATACCAATGTATTTAGATATTTATTTATTCGATTGGAAAAATCCGGAAGATCTTTATAATCATAGTATTAAGCCAATATTTGAAGAAAAGGGGCCTTATGTCTTCCTGGAAAAACATGAACGTGTCGATTTAGATTGGAATTCAAATGATACAATAACTTTTAATCAAACCCGAACATGGAAGTTTGTGCCAGAAAAATCTGGGGGGTCTTTAGATGATATTATTACAGCGGCTAATCCTATACCAGCGGTAAGAATTTTTTTTTAAATCATTTTAATTAAATAATATTTCACTGGTTTTCATTAGTGTATTTTTAAGGCAATTTATTAATAATGAAGGCTATAGTTTAGATTATACGAGAATTTAGATTAGTTAACTGTCTAATCTAATAAATTTTTGAGATAAATTTAGTTAAAGTTTAGTTGTGCGTTGCTAAGTTATCATTTTTTTACTCAGTGTTATCGAAAAAGTATATTTGTGGAATATGTATGTATATCTTCGTCATATATACATATATGTATGTATATCTTATAATTAGAAAATCGTAACACCTTTTTTTATCAAATATAAGTTCATAGACCAACGAGTTGTCCCTGACAAAAACTTGGGCTTATGTATGAATAGTATAAATCCTAGAAGGTTGGGAAGTGGACATTCTGCTTGATCTTAAACGCCTACGAAATACGAAAACTTCGAACAAAATCAAGAGGCTGGTGCTTGAAAATCGAAACGAACCGAATATCGTATGAGTTGTTAGCTTAATAGGTGAACATATATTTTAAATTCGCTTATAATATTGTAATTTCGTTCTTAATATTGGCCCCGCTGAAAGTCGAGTCGTGTGTCATGACAAGTCGTTTGAGCTGAAGAAAGTGACGTTTCAGTTGAACTTCCGGCACTTCCGTCACAGGGGCCTAGAATGTAAATGCTAAGTTGAGAGTTTCACTCAGTGCAAAAATAGAGGGAAAGCGTCAACGAACAGGTGGCACATCACGGAAAAAAGTTCGCTTGGAGTCCTCGAGTAAGGTTGATGACCTCAGGAACAGCAAGCAATAATTGAAGTTTCAATAAATTCAAACGTAATCGAAAAGCAACGAACATAATCTCTATGTTTTTGGCTCAAATTTGCCGTGGATTGCCCGCCTGTACAGCTTAATAATTTAAATATTTTGGTCAAGTTTGGCCGTCGTCAGGCTGCATGCGTTCCCATTAAAAATGGTTAAAAATTCCACGGCCATCATATCCCCCTTAAAAAGCCAAGCGGCCGGTGTTCGCCCGCTGTAAGCCTTTTTTTTACTCGAGTTACAACACGACGAAGGCATAACAATAAAAATAACAACCTAAAAAATGTTATTCTGTCTTGTCAATCTCTCAATCTTTGAATTAGCGTCTTTACGTCGAAGTTTCGGTTTAAGTCAGTCCCAATTGGTGGATCGAACCCTCATATTTGAATTCGATCTACGTATATGTATTTACATGGATGTTTCTAAGATCCAAGCAGGCTTGAAGCCAGCTTCCATTTCACAAGCATACGTACAAATTGTCTGGTAGGGGCTTGTCTTGCTTATGGAAGGGGTACGAATTACCCAAAGTATTGTTATCCTATCTTTATGTTCTTTGGCCACTTTCGAAATAGGCACAACAAAAACCACCCAAAACTTGACTGTTGTCAAAGGTTTAAGTGAATATAATAAAGATTATATTATAAATGCTTTTATAGAATTTATTAAAATTTGATAAAAATGTGCTAATTTTACATTTATCAATATTGATCAAAAATTCCATAACAAATTGATAATTTTATTCACATCCTGTTACAGAGGTTGTTGCTGACACAAGTACATTTTACACTTTTGAAAAATAAAAACTAAGCAGAAATGAAATGAACACCAATGCCATTGTATTAAAACCACCCACTGTAAAGATATGAAAGTAGTCCGACACTTGTGTTTAGCTGTGGTTTTTTTCTATTACAAATTTGCCTCACTCCAATAATTCAGTTGCTGGAGCATTCGTGCTGCCTTGATTTTGAAAGTAAAAACAAAAACATCTGAGTTAACATGTGATAGTAGCTATAATGAAAAGACTGTTATCACGATATCTGTTGTAATTTATTATTAGTTGGCAGTGTTCATATCAATTATCTGCAAAAGTATCTTTATAGGTGACACGCATTGAGTAATAGTATTTAAGTTACAAGCGTTTTTTGAACTTGTATTTTGTAGTCATTTCAATTGATAAGTGGAATTGGTGAAGTTACACCATGTAACAGCAGATTTTTCACTTTTCTTTGTTATGTATAAAAACGATTACTGATTTGTATTTGAATGTTCATTGAAATTCTTATGAATGTTATTTTATTGGCTTAAATAATTAGCTAATTACACAGAGGCATCGGGAATGGTTTTTTGTGTATTTCATGTAGATAAGTTTCGAATGGCGTAACCAGGGAACTGTATGCAATATTAATTGCGAATCGTCCATTATAAGCTTCTACTGTCTGGCAAAACTGTGATTGGAATCTTCAATCGTGACGATATTAGACTATACACGTTGATGCCGGTTTGGCTAAAATTATAACACTTATTTTGAAAAAAAAACCCGTTATTTTTTCAAAAAGTTTGTTGTTAAATTCTTAGTTTAATGACAATTTTCTTTAAAGTAGTTTCACAATCCTTTTATTAGGCCATTAAGCCAACTGGTTTCGGCAACTGGTCTTTTCACTAGATGTGATTTTTAGCCGATATTATATTCCTTTCCTTACCGTTGCATCACATACCGCAAAGCAATTTATGAGCAAATGTCCTATCCAGCCGAATCGATGCCGGGCTGTTCTCTTAACAACTACATATTCTCTAATAAGTTTCCTCTCGAACACGTATAAGAGGTACCTAAGTCTTTGATCCATTTGCGAGTAACGACAATTGGTAGGTAGCCCTAACAATGCATTCCGCCCGCTTAACCGACTGCTGTGGCTCAGCCGACTGCTTAAAAAAATGAACTGGTGCAATGTCCAGTAGTAGGCTTAGGTCGATGAGGAAGTAGTGAACCTCGCATCTGAGCTCTTGGTGTTATATGGGTACATTTTTCTAAGCAGCCGGTTGAGCCACAGATGCAACCATCGGCGCTAGCGGGAAACAGCCTCGTCGGAGTGCTAAGCCTCGTGAAACAAATGAATCCCGCTAACCAGCCCACAAAGGCTGTGTGGCCGGCAGTACCTGACTACCAGGTGAACAAGGAAGTACACATTGGATATCATTGCTCCAAGATAAAGGTGCCGTGTGACATCTTGGGATCCGATCCTAGCCTTTCGCAACTGTTCTCTTTACCCGCCCTCGATATTCTTTAGCCAGGTTTTCTTCGGCTCCGATCGCTGAATTCTCCAGTCCGCCGGACGGTCTCGCCAGAGAAGTTTACGTGGCAAGCGGTTATCATCCATTTGACAAAGTCGAAGTTTTTGTTTTTCTTTTTCGATCACTGTCTTTGTCAAACTGTCTCGTTTCGTAGGCGATCGCGGAGTCAGACACCGAGAATCTGCCTCAAGCATCGCATTTGGAAGGCCTCGAGCTTTACTTGGCTTGTCAGATTGGTCATGGTCAAACTGCATAGTCGTCAGCTTATTAGAGATGCCAAATTGCGAAAATACCTTTGTTGATACTATCGACTGCTTGTTTATAATCTATGAAGAGGATGTGCATGTTTATGCTATATTTTTAAGTCTGCCACTGTACTTAGTCAAACCAGTAAACTTTATTATTTTGAAAAGCAACGACTATTTAATAATTTTAATAAACCCATACCTCATAGTATAACATATTGTAGAAAAGACTAGGATAACAGCACCATTAGGACTAATTTTTATTCATTATGATTGCTTCAAAAATAATACTATTCTATTGCATTTCAGACCGTTGCTTACATGCTACGACATAATATTAAAATGGTTAAAGTTTTTGCAAATTTCATGATTAAAGAACAAGGCGGAACTTTAATACACAAAAAACCGGCCAGACAATGGCTCTTCGATGGCATCGACGACAGACTTCTTACATTCCTAAAGAAAACAAATTCATCAGCAATAAAAATTCCATTCAACAAATTCGGTTGGTTCGTCGAACGCGATGGCAATTCAGCATTCGATGGACGTTTTGTAATGAATACAGGATCAGATGATATCTCAAAACTGGGCTACCTAACCCGCTGGAATGGTAAAGATCATGTTGATAACTATCAAGGACAATGTAGCAAAGTAAATGGTACCACCGGTGAATTATGGCCACCAAATCTAGATCCAGATAGTCCAAAAACAATTTTTGTTACTGATGTTTGCCGATATATTACATTACAGCCGAGTGAAAAAGTCGAGAAATATGGTGTTGAAGGGGTGAAATGGGTGGGAGATGATCAAGTTTTTGATAATGGAATTCATTATTCGTCATCGAAGTGTTTCTGTGTGGAAGATTATGGCCAATGCCCATTGGCTGGGCTACAAGATGTATCGGAATGTAAGTTCGGTGCACCAGTTTATGCGTCGTATCCACATTTCTATTTGGCTGATCCCAGCTTAAGGACTAATATTGTTGGAATGAATCCGTCGAAAGAAAAGCATGAACTATCAATGTCACTTGAGCCTAGCACAGGTATACCATTGGAAGTTAGTGCCAAATTGCAAATTAACATGCTGCTACAGCCGTTTGAAGATTTTGAGTAAGTTTTTAGTTAATATAAAAGTCTGAGATGTTATTAAAGTTGAATTTTTCATGTTTATATAGCCTGTATCGAGGAATACCAAGAGTTGTAATGCCTATGCTATGGTTCACACAAAGAGCTGAACTAGACGAAGAATTGGCAAGTATGGCTAAGGTATGTTATCTATTTATATTATTTAAAAAACAAAATTTAATCAAAGTTTTATTTTAACATTTAGATAATAATAAATCTTGAGAATATTGGACTATACGTCGCCTATGGACTAGGCGCTTTGGGAATTCTAATCGTTTTTATCGGAATAATTATAACATTAACTAAATCATGGACAAAGACGCCGCACGACGATGAAGAACCGCTCAGTAACTCATAGCAAAAGAATAGATAGAAGATTAAAACATAATTTGTTCTTTTTTTTAATAAAATTTCTATTACCAAAGAAAAACATTCAACAATACTGATTTGGTGATGATCTAATTCATTTCATAAAGTGCCAAAAATAAATTTCTTTTAATTTAAAGTTGGTAACCACTAAAAAAAATTCAGTTTTACCTTTTGTTATTATGATATTGTTAAAATATATTTTTTTTATAAAAAAATAGAAAGAACATGCTTTTATTCCATTTAAAATATTGTTCGGAAATTTTTGGTCAATAAATCTTTTTCTTTCAGAATATTTCAGAAATTCGATTGATCGATTAAACAAAAAAGTTTTGAAAGAACTCGACAATACATATAGAATCTATAAAAATAAATATTATATATGAACAAGAACCACAAGAGAAACATAAAACCATTTTAGGAAAAAAAAAAGAAATACCTTCAAACTCACCCCCGGATAAGCCTCTGTTCTACCTTGGACATGTAATTAAGGAGTTTTACAAAGTTTTAATTGAATTTTAGATCAATCCTGAGAGACCGCCTAAAAACGTTTTTTTTTGGCGCTACATGTACTTTTTACTTTGAATTATTTATTTGATTGCTGCAGGTATTTTTATTTTGCGTAGATAGAGGTGAAATATTTGAAGTTGGCGAATATTTTTTAAATTTAAAATTAACGTATTTAAAGAACAAAATTATTGTCGTATTTTTATGGTAAATGAGTTACTAAATACCGAAATTTTGTTTGCCATAATTTTCAGTCTATTCTAAATTCTTGAATATTGAAGGCTTACTGCCTTTTAATATTAGAACATCTGTGATCGTAATATTTGAAAATTCAGATGATAATTCGCCTAATGCAAGAATGTTGAGAAATTACAACCGAAGTCTAATTTTTATCACCAGAATTTTATTGTGAGATTGACGACGGTTCCACTTCAGGTTTTACGCTTGAACAATATTGGTGTACCAATCCTAAAAAACCGTACAATATATTGAGGCCATGTAATATCGTTGTAACCGGGAGCACTGGAGTATCATGTCAAGGTGTATGTAGCAGGCGAGAATTTGGTATTATATTTACAACAATAAACTCTTTTCCCTTTAAAAGGACGGTGTACTAATACGGATTTTGCATACTGTATTACTTCCTCTTGAAGTAGAGAAATTCATGACTGGTGCGATGCGTGGTCATTTGTGCGTTGCTCTATAGCGATGGTATTCTAAAGTAACTAGGAAGCTTCCGTGAATAATAGAAAATTGACTGTCCTAGGATTTCCTCAAAATGCCATAACAGATACATGAATTGCTTCAAGAAAAGTAGGCGTGCCTGGATTTGGGATGATAGCTCCTTTAGCACAGCGATTGGCACCTTGGCTATTAACTTCGTTATATTATTGGTTATATTATCATACACCTACGAAAATTTTGAGTGGATGGTAGGAAACCTATTGTGCCTGATCATGGTTGTCACTGGAAGGGACAAATGGCGTGGGCCTGAAAAAAGAAATCATAGTTCTCAAAAAAAAAGTGACATTTTTCCGAAAAAACTTGTTCAGCCGTATGATAATTGTCAAACCAACTTCGCATATCAGGCTGTCATTTTCAGGGGTTTGCTCCGCTCGAGTCGTGGTACCAGTTAAATCACTCGTTAACCAATTTTCCCGTTACTTCACTTTAAAGTCACTTACTTGTCTGCAACGAGCTCCGAAAGCTCATCATCATGGTCCCATCTCAATGGACTACGTTTAGCTGACCCAAACTATAATATTCCCGGCAAGATTGATGTTTTGCTTGGGATTGACGCATATCTTCATATTTTAATGAAGGTCTTAAAAGAGGAATCAAAGAATCAGTCGTAGCACAAAACTCCCAGATGTGGTGAAATTTACCGTGTGCCATAGTTCGTTACAAACGGATGAATACTCCGACGATTTTTGGAACTCGAAATCATTGAGGACAACCGAACCCTGACCCAAGAAGATCGAGATTGTGAAGAGTGCTTCGAACGTACCCTTCGCAGATTATCGGACGGCAGATATGAAGTGAAGTCCATCCGGAACTTGGTGAATCACGAAATGCAGTATTGTTGGAATGGAAAGAACGATTGGAAAATGACCAGAAGTGTTTAAACAGTATTCGCAATGTACCAACGAATATTTAGAATTGTCACTCATGGGACCAGTAACTAAAACTGACTGCGTAGTTAGAAGCAAAGAAGGAGCAGAATGTGATGAAGTTCACTATTTACTACATCACGCAGTATTTAAGCAAAGCTGCACCACCAGTTTACGAGTAGTTTTTGATGCGTCCAATAAAACGACGAACGGTACTTCACAAGATCTTTTCAACTAATATGAAGGTTGCCCGATCCACGACTCAAAAAACCATCTCGGCGTTCACACAGGCGGAGTTGATTATGCATGTCCCATCTATATTCGAAAATGCTAAATTCTTTAAACGGTATATGTAGCTATTTTCATATGTTTGTGTACGAAAATATATTTGGAATTAGTCAGCAATCAAAACACTCAAGCATTCCTAGCTGCGTTCAAAAGTTTTACGTCAAGAAGCAAGGGGATTATGTTCAGATATGTATATGTATATTCAGATTCCGGCACCAAATTTATTGCAGCAAATCAAAACATGCAGAACGAACTGAAACATGTAATTAAAGAGGCGCAAGAAGAAGAAGCTGCTTTCGTGTCAATGAGGGGGATTAGGTGGCATTTCATCTCACCAGCCTCGCCCCATTTTGGTGGATTATGGGAGGCCGGCGTTGAATTCTTGAAGCGGCATTTGCGACGCGTAACGTTACTAACCTTCGAGGAACCCATAACAGTGCTAACTCAAATTGAAGTCTGTCTGAATTCTAGGCCGTTATGTCCGATCGAATCGAATCGAATGATGTTACTGATCTCTCAGGACATTTTTAATAGGATATAGGATATAATGATATAAAACGTCTGACATTTGTAAAATAAAAAGTTCAGTTTTTTCCTGTATTTCAATGTAACCAGAGGAGTTCATAATCAATAAATTAGTTACCTTATTATTATTGGTTCTTCGTCTGCAGCCCAACCATTTACGCCAACTATGATACGCTTGAATTAGTTTTTTCCGACAGGCTCAGTTTTTTCGAAAACTATGATTCCGTTTTTCAATACCCGCGCCATTTGTCCCTTCAAGCGCCAAAGATCAGGCCCATTTTTAACAGATGTGATACGCAAAGGCAATCGGACTGCTAATGTACCCAATGATAAGCGGCTGGTTGCTCTCAATCCTGGATCCCGGCTCGTCGGGGATTCGAAGCCAATGAAAAAGTGGACGTCAAACAGTATTAGATCTCTGTATTCATCGGTCTGAGTATTGAAGCTTGGTGAGGATGAAATATACCGTACATTGGAGATCCACGCCTGGTTTGATCAACTGGGATGTAGTAGCAAGGATGCTGGAACACTAGTTGGCTTGATTATGCCTTTAATTATTATCTATGTCTGATCGGAAACAGGCCGTACGTGGCAGTCTTTGTGGACTGCTTCAATATGGAGTGGTCAGCGTAACGTTTATAACCACGCGTGTTCTACCTTTGTTGAATGTTGATCCAGTTCTAATATAATCTATGAGGCAGGTTGCACATCGTGGACCAGATGATGAGGTCGGAGGATGTGTGTAAAAATGAAGCTTGAAGCCCCTGTGCTGAAAATCGAGTAGTGATTCGTGACAAGTCGTTTGAGTTGAAGAAAGTAACACTTCAGTCAAATTAGAACTTTCAGGGCAGGGGCCTTGAATGGAAGTGGTAAGTTGAGTTTAGACCCCTTCGCTGCTGAAAAAAAACGGCTCGTCACGAACCATAACTCGACTTTCAGCACAGGGGCTCGAGTGTGCCGCTAGAGGACTTCTAATTTCCCTTCGGTCCTCCTGGATGCTCTCTCTCCGCTGTTAGCGCCAGATATTAGATTATACCTTAGTTGGTCTCGAGAGAAGTATTAAGTGTCTCTTACTTATGATTCGCCAAGTCTTTTATACTGCAATCAAAAGCTTTCGTACAAGCCACAGAAAACTTTCAAGGGCAACTTTTCAGTGCACTCTCACTGCAGCAGAAACCACGGCCGAACTTATAATTTTTCAAAGCATAATGCAGAGAGCCTCTTACAGCGCCACTAATGGCCCATATATCAAATAAAAGGAAAAGTATCCTTTTAGCCCCTTCGCCTTGGCTCCGAGTGTAAAGTATCACATAAACAACAGCTGCTCACCTCATGAAGGGGAAGTTTCCCATTATAGCATTAGGAGTTCCGCCTTCTTACAGACATTAAATCGACAATTATTTTCTGTTAACACAAAGGAAAACAACAACGGAAGTTACGAGACGTTATTGAAAAAAGATTTACGCAGCCAGTCGATACACGGACAACGTCATAGGACGACATTTCCAACATCCACCGAAGCTTTGCCACGTATGAAAATCAAGGTGCCATTTGCCACTTAACAATTTGCCTTTGACATTGCTAGGAGGATAGACTTTTCCCCCCGTTCTATGTCCCCACCGTTATTACTATGGCCAGGTGAACGATATTTTATTTTGTTGTTTCCTTCTTCTTGTCGCATTCTCTATTCACAATAAAAAGTTGTTACCTGTAAACGTTTCACAAACGTGACCTAGGTATGTGCTTAGTAATATGTACGTTTAAAAAAAGAAGCAAAAATGCGTGACAAATCGAAAACAACAGCGAAAATAACCGATAGCTGATGTACAAAAACAGAATTTAGCGAAACCCTAGTTGTGCCCCGATAATTGGATAAGTTCAGGTATATAGGTAGGTTCAGCTCGCATGAGGCGTCAAACGATTCAGTGGCGCGAGAGGAGAGCTTCATACATATTTGAATACAGAGTGAAAAAAGTTTCTTTGAAAAAACACTAAAAACACTTGCTTTGTGAAGGAAAGGATAACCCAAAATTTAAGGATATATTCGTAGTTGCTGCAGCAAGCCAATACTTGTTGAGGAGAACTTCTGTGATTTTGTTACAAATAGTTGTAAAAAAACTAAGCCAAAATGGTTGTTAACTTTAAAGTTTTCAAAAAGTGCTCTCCGAACTCCAAAGTTACCCTGTATATGGGAAGGAGGGAGTTTGTTGATAATATTTCGGCTGTGGAGCCAATTGGTAGGTTGTTCTGTAAGAGAATACTGGGTTTCTAAAGGTAGAATGTTATTAGTGGACTGCAATTCATTTCAAATGTTGTTTCTGGACCAGAGATAGTGATATGTGTATAGGTAGATTACTATAGAAGATCCAAAGGAAATGTGCAAATGTGTCGATCAATTTTTACATAAAAAACGATCTTACGAATAATAAATACTTGAAAGTTGTGAGGTTATATCTAATTTGTTATAAAACGTACTGCGCCATTTAATTAAAATTTAGTTTAACTCTAATAAAAAACGTTTTTATGCAATACAATACGTCATGCCCGGTATGCAGTTAAAATGACCAAGTATAGGATACGATGAGTATATAAAAGATAGAGGATATAAAAGAAGTTACCTTTGTTAGTGGATCAATTGTAGATTTAATGCTGAATGCTGCATGAAAGATAATAGTCACATACTCAACGTTGGTAGCGTAGGAATTAAAGCGATCGATTAAGCAGCATTGGACGTGGTTAGTACTTAGTTAGGGGACCACTTTGGCAAAAAAAAAACACTCGCGTTCGAAAAGGAAACGCAATAGCAAAAGGTGAACATAAAAGCTTTTCGACACCGGCACATATTCACATATCTAAAGGCCAGTATGAATTCTGTATTGAAAACCTTTTTTCTATTGCTTCTAAACTACCTTTTAAAGGAGCATTAAAAGTCATGTTTAATGTTAAAAAACTGTATAGAGCTCGTATGGAAAATGGAGCGCTACAACTTTTTAAAGGAGTGTTCTAAGATTACAATTGCAGTACTGAATTTCATGCTGGATTTGAACATTTCAGCGGAAAATGGGGTGCTGCAATAACCATCTTTGAGGACTCCATAAAAGGCTTACACAGCGCTCCCGTTCCCATGCCAGTTCCATATAGTTTATAACATTGTATGTCATTACAGGAGAGCATTTTTTTTAATGATTCTTTGAAAGCGTTCTATTAGCATTATAAAAAAGCTTTTTAAAAGAATATTCATGAAGGCCTGTGGATATGTGAATAAGCTCCCATGTCGAAAAGCTTTTATTTATGTTCGCAATTTTGCAATTGTCTTTCCTATTCAAGAGAGAGTGTGAAAGCGGTCCCCAGCTGAGTATACTCAACGTACAATGATGCTTGTCCTCTGTATCTAACGGGAACTGGTCTATTGACTATGCTTATGTCACCTTTTGTGGTCAAAGAGATTACCGCCCGTTTTCTTTTTTCTACACAATTTCTGTAAGCTCCAGTAATGCTCCCATGGGATCTTTTTTAGCAGCGCTAAAAATTAGCTCCCCTGTGCAGTGTTCCAAATATTTTCTGCTGGGAGTAAGCTAACTATTTCTAATCTGTCCCAGCCGAAAATCGAGTAATGAATACGCTAAGGCAATACAAAATCAAGTATTCATCGATTATCAAGGAATCAAGTATTATTGAACGAGTAAAAAGTACTCAAAAGTAATTTTCTTTCGATTCATATTGCTCAATGTCCATTCTGAAGTTCCAATTTTCGATGACGTGTTCGAGCATTTCGAGTGGTATTTGACCAATGACGCGATTTCCGTGTCGATTTTGGACTTTATGGAAAATCAAAGGAAAAGTGTAGAGGGAGAAAGTGATTCTCCATTATAATACGAGTATGGTTGTCTTTCCAATCTATGAAAAAAGTCTTCAGTGGAACCTGTTTTGCTAACAATAGCATTGGCTGCGCTCTGGGGCTCTAGTTAACAAAAAGTGTTTAACGATTGCTGGTTGCATTCTAATAGTGTCAAGGGGGAGTTTTAGAACCAGACTGTTCAACTTAGAGATGAATTATAGCTCGAAGCCCAGAAAGAAGTTTCCTTATGAACCCATTATAATGTCTACTGTACTGTACCCGAGGCGCGTCCTTGAACTTGACCGGAGTAAATTATTTTCGTCATTGTTGATGCGTCGGTGCTATTCGTTGTATACTAGAAGAGCAATAGGACTTCCCAACTTTGGAAAAGGCAATCTTAACTCGATCTCGCAAGGCTCTCTTGCCGTGATACCAAAGAATCAACGTGCTGCAATGTTGTTAAAAATTTGCCATTTTCCCTTTTCCATTAATACTCGACTCAGTTCTGCTACCGGGATTGAGTTGAAATTGTGCATATAGACGCGAGTTCAGAAGTTAAGTAGTTGACAGCAGTATCTCTGTGCTTTGTTTGTGATTTTATGTAATGTGTAGTGATTTTTTTTTAGTTTCAACTCAACCTCAACTCAACTATTGAACTCATCATGTATACGTAGTACATATCTCCTAGATATGTTGATCCTAGCAAAAAAGTGTATAAAACCCTTTTTGTAGAGAATTTTATGTAGATTAATTTAGTATCTCTTAATTTTTGTACTAGAGGCCGTAGTTTTCGAGTTATTAACGAAAAACTGACAAAAGGGACCATTACTGAGTTTCCATGCAGAGTTTATCTTGAGTTTACTCAAGTTAAGCCCCCATGTAAACGGGAATTGCGTAAATTTTGGTTAAATCCAAGAAAACTCGACGAAACTAGTCTGGTTAAGCCGGGTTTTGCATAAGTATGTGTTTGAGTATCCTTTACTGCACATATACCAACGGCGACACAATGTAAAATTGATTATCTGTCACTTTAACCCAGCACCGGCATGGAAATAGTATCGAGTTAACTTGAGGGAAGAAGCTTTCAGCTAACTTAGCGAAAACTCTACTTCGGCTTATGGAAACATAGTACTTGGGTATGTATGTTGGCTAAACAGATGCACCGACCGACGCGACGGCACACTCTGTACCTTTGTCTTCGATCTAGGTATTAACTAGACTAGACGAAACTTTTTTAGTTACTGATGAAGTTAGGATAACGTGTTAAATATAAATGTTAGACAAGTTTTGAATTAAGTGAGAGTTTAACTGCTCATTGTTCATCTCTATGATTAGATATGACATTCAGTGAGATTCATCTCTAGACGAACATTGAATAGTACTATGACAAACTTTCACCTATCCTCTTTAACTAATTTCCACAGATGGTATCGTTGTCCTCGATGATGAGTACATCAAAAGCAATAGAAAAATTTATGCTCAACTCGTCTGCAATTTCCGATATGGACGTGAAGAAGACGAGGTTATGGGTCTGAATTTCCAGAAGGAGCTAACCTTAGAATCGATGCAGGTGTATCCACAACAAAAAGTCGACATAAATATGACTAAGATGCAGGAACGCCTACTGAAGAAGTTGGGCCCAAACGCTTTCCCATTTGTCTTGACCATGCCAGCAAATTCTCCAGCATCTGTTATCTTACAGCAAAAGGCTGGTGATGAATCGCAGCCCTGTGGATTGCAGTATTTTGTTAAGGTATGTCGCTGTATGCTTATATTATGTATTAGTAGTAAATTTTGAATACACTTAAGGTATTCGCTGGTGACAGTGAAATGGATCGGTCTCATCGTCGAAGCACTGTATCATTGACAATTCGTAAAGTCCAATATGCTCCGAACAAGCAAGGAATTCAGCCATGCACTGTTGTTCGTAAGGACTTCTTGTTATCGCCTGGAGAGTTGGAACTAGAAGTGACTTTGGACAAGCAGTTATATCATCATGGCGAGAAGATTGCTATTAATATTTGTGTTAGAAATAATTCTAACAAGGTTTGAGCACAAATTCAATTCATATTTTATAGTATAATTACTAAAACCACCTAAATTTTTATAGGTAGTCAAAAAGATCAAGGCAATGGTACAACAAGGCGTTGATGTGGTCCTCTTCCAAAACGGTCAATTCAGAAACACTATTGCATCGTCTGAGACAAGCGAAGGCTGTCCAATTCAGCCTGGATCTAGTGTCCAGAAAGTTATGTATCTTGTGCCAACATTAATCTCAAATCAAAATCGTGCTGGAATCGCCGTTGAAGGACAATACAAAAAGAAGGACACTGCCTTGGCTTCGACAACTCTATTGGCTGCACCAGAACATCGTGACGCATTTGGTATCATAATATCGTATGCTGTTAAAGTTAAATTGTTCTTGGGTGCTTTGGGTGGTGAACTTTGTGCTGAATTGCCATTCATTCTTATGCAACGAAAGGTAAATGCCAATATTTTAATTCAATTCTTTTTAAATAAACTTAATATTATTTCTCACAGCCTGTCGCCCGCACCAACTCTCTACCAGATGAACCAGAGCAGCCAACAGTTACCGAAGAGGGAAAAATCCTTGAGCTCTAAAGGACTAAAACTACAAACCGGACTTTTCTATATTGACATGAAACCTGACTACGGATGACCTTATTAGAAATTACTACTGAACGCATGTCGCTACTTTTGATTTATTGAAATATTATTTATTATTAATCAAATACAACACAGAAGTTATTAAATATCTCAATGTCTACGTATTAAAGAAAAAAACATAATTAATAATAATAAAAAAGAGATGGGAGCAATATTTATGTAATAGAGCGCGGAATATTTTTTTGTATACGTCTTATGTTTTTGTTACTAATGGAGGAAGAAAATATACAATTAATAATTTGGAGCTTTACACAAAAATTAGTTGTTTTGTTCTATATCTATAATCATTGAGATCATACTCTTGCTGATAGTGTTATTTCGTCTACTGTGTATCAAATTGGAGCACGTTTTGAACAATCATCATTTCAACGTGTTTTCCATCTAAACCAACTTCATTTATGGAACAAATTCGAAGGTAGTTACTACTTATACATGGTGAGTTGAATAGTTGAGTTGAGGTTAAGTTGAATTTTCGACTCGAGTTCAAAATCACAAACAAAACACAGGGATGCTTCCAACCAAATTCAACTACTCAACTACTAAACTCGCGTCTATATACATAATTTCAACTCAACCCAGTTAGCAGAGCTGAGTCGAGTTCAGTCAGCGCCGGCCCTAGGATAGAGCGAATAGAGCGGTTGCTCTAGGCGCCCGGTGGAAAGGGGCGCCAAAATGAATGCGAAAAACAATTTCGAGCGCCTTTTTTCAAAAAACCTTAGCACCTCTCAAAGTTCCAAACAATTCTTGGGCTTTCATATCCCTTAACAGGACGACCTTCAAGGCCAGTTGGATATTTCTTAACCCATGGAGTAGGGTGCCGAATGTGGCTGCTATGATGGGAAATTTTCGGAATACCTCTTCAAGGAGCACAGGCTGAGTGCACGAACCACGGTGGAGTACGCTTAGATCACTCCTTCATTGGAAGAAGATTTCCTTAGAGGCCGACCTGCGGAAGTATGGGCACCTTTTGCTCCATCGGAGAGGCGACCCAAAAAAGTGACCGCTTTTAAACGACGGAATGGTGCAGCCAGAAAACTTTTTTGACGATTTCTGGAAGCTGGCTACTCCCGTGTAGAAGATGCTGGGCTCTGCATGGCCCCTGAGGAAGAGAAGAATGCCGATTTACTTAATAAGGAGATAGTTAGATCCTCGGGATCTCCTCCAGACCACAATAACATGGCGAAAAGCTGAAGGCTTCGGTTGAAAACCGTTCAGAGAATTAGTCCGATCAAATGACACAAAGTGTCAGAATGGACTTTCTTGCGATGTGTATACCCGGAGATTCTCCTGACCACAGAACAGCTAGTTGCCGTTCAAGGGAGTTTTCTGGAAGATGTTTCCGAGTTGGGGTCGGGGTCAGAGCGTTCCTGGAAGGAGCAAGCCTTGTCGCTGTAGACGAGGGAAAGCTGACGCGAAGCTATGTTGTGGTCCAGTGCTTCCCTGCGGATACATTTTGTTGAACTCGTTAGAGATCCAAAAAACAACCATAA
The DNA here is from genome assembly GCA_949987705.1 of Thereva unica. Lineage (NCBI taxonomy): Eukaryota > Metazoa > Arthropoda > Insecta > Diptera > Therevidae > Thereva > Thereva unica. The sequence goes on from OX465285.1 coordinate 83,556,685, forward strand.
AGGTGTAGGAGTGGAGTATTTTCTGTAGACCAAAGGTCTATTGACGAGCTGAGGCGGAAGGGTGGCCATATTTTGGTCGGGCACAACTTAGGATCAGGAAAATGCCATGTCCAAAAGTGCCCCCAGTCAAACTAGCAATACCCCCTCATCGACCGCCAGCACCTGGCGAGCAACCACGATCATTCCGCTTCGACTACCAAGGAAGCAGAAACCCCGAGGTAACCAACTTAAGCCTTGCAGAAGTCTGCACAACAAAAATGACCACATACCCACTAGAAAGGTTACCGTAGCTGGCAAAACACCGTGGAAGCAACTTTGGGAAGAAATACTTGCTCTAATGCTCTGTTACGTTGTGACCCTAAATTTATTATTTATTAAAAGGCTCTAGACTGCAAAAGTGGTGCATCTCTACACTAGAGGTTGACCCGCTTTGGAGTTACCTTCTGTCACATCGCCCGCTGCAAAACCAAAGTGACTCCAGATATTGCACTTTTGGAGCCGCTAAACCCTCACAGCGACAGCAGCAACATTATGGCAAAATGCGACTCCAAAGGATATTTACCAGTGGCCACCCTAGGTTATGATTGCACTTCCATCAGTCCGAAATAGTTGCGGCATGTGCATGTTATGCTACTCGCGGAAGGGGCGGGGGTAGGTTCACAATCCCTTAAGGAAATGAAGACTGCTTCTAAGATGAAGCTTGTCCAGATACGCTTGACTATCACGCCACGGCTGCCTCGGCAGGCCTCGAAAAAAGGTTTATCAAGGACAACCCGAAATATAATTTATGTGAAAGCTTCGACCAAAAGGCGCCGAAAGACAGTCCCGCTCCACCCTGAACAAAGGCTAGGGCCGGCGCTGAGTTCAGTCGGCCTTAACTCAATTCGACTAGCGTCTAAATGTAATTGGACTCGGGTTCAACCTGAGTTCAACTCATGTATAATGAAGCATGGTTATGGGTACATAAAAGAATTTACAGTTACCTATAAAAAATATGCTTCAAATTTATTAAAATTCTAGGTTGAGCACCACCTATCGGAAAAAAAATTATGTGTGCGTTGTACGCGGTAGGAAAAAAAGTATAATGAAAAAACAATAAATCTGGAAAAAATTGCCTCTTCCCAATCTTATCGGTGATTCAATTAGAACAGCGTTATGTATTCAAGTAGATGCATCTAAACATATAACTTCTCGGTGAATTGGAATTTTAACTTTCTCTTTTCGGTTAGCCGTTACACTGCTCCCTTCTTACTCAGTATTCGTCCCGAACACAGCTTCCTCCAGGTCTCGTTTTTTCCGATCGAACTTTTTGGAAGCGATAGATGACATCGTTTAACCTCGTGATGACAATGTAGGGGCGCACAAATTTGCAAACTTCGACTCTTTCTACCGTTTTTACTGTTTCTATACTGGTTAGAGGGAATTTTAGAAATTTACTACATTTCAGAATGTGGCTTGGGAAAATTCGTGCGTCATATTGGACCCGCAATTTTGAATTTATAAGCTTTGATCATAAATTCGTTGTTTGCCCTAAAAGCCCCCAGATACCGATTTTCATTTCAATCGGAATACAATTGGAAAAATTCGTCGGCCATATTGGCGCGGCCATTTTGAATTTATAAGTTTTGATCATAAATTCGTTATTTGCAACCTTAAAAACCCCTAGATATTCACTTTCATTGGAATCGGAATACAATTGGAAAAATTCGTCCGCCATTTTGAATTTATAAGTTTTGATCATAAATTCGTTATTTGCAACCTTAAAAACCCCTAGATATTCACTTTCATTGGAATCGGAATACAATTGGAAAAATTCGTCCGCCATTTTGAATTTATAAGTTTTGATCATAAATTCGTTATTTGCAACCTTAAAATCCCCCAGATTTCGATTTTCATTGGAATCGGAACACAATTGGCAAATTCGTCGGCCATATTGGCACGGCCATTTTGAATTTATAAGTTTTGATCATAAATTCGTTATTTGCAACCTTAAAATCCCCCAGATTTCGATTTTCATTGGAATCGGAACACAATTGGCAAATTCGTCGGCCATATTGGCACGGCCATTTTGAATTTTTTTATAAATTATAGCCTATATGTTATTCTGATATATGAGCTATATTATTGTAAAGTTTCATTAAAATCCATTCAGTAGTTTTTGCGTGAAAGAGTAACAAACATACATACATACAAACATTCACGTTTATAATATTAGTAAGATAGTTTTCCTAGATATCTGGCGGAACTGGAACAATGTTGCTAATTTCATTGATTTTCGATTCGATTTGTGCCCAAATAGCACTGGCCGTAGCATCATCGGGAATCGCTGCTATATTGTTAGAAAGTTTGTGGTTGTAATTTGTACAGGGCAACTTTGTGTTCGTGATGTAAACTCCCCTTAAAAGCCAAAACTACCTTTCCCTTACTACATGCATATATCGCTAAGTGTTTTAAAACTTTTTTCTCAATTTTTCACTGGTCCTTGTTCCATTTCCTTATATTGATAAAAACCATTTTAAGGAAACTATACACAAGTCAGAATGTTCAACATTTTTTAAGGCACTTAAATGTCCTTTGCAAAGCCATTAATTTCCATTATGGTCCAAACTCGAAAAAACCCATTCATTCCATGCGATGTCGGTCGGGGTAGCTTTATTGGCGTTCACCAGCAGCATATTATCCCGGTAAAGATCTCAATGAAAAATGAGGCAATTGAATGAAGAAATTCCATTAAATTAACTGTTTTCGACTGTTAAATAAAAATACCTTAAGGCAAAGTATAAATTTAATATTAAACTCCCCGTAATTTTGTTTCGTGTTTTTATTTAATGATTTTTTTTGGTGGGGGGTAATAATAAACAAAATGTGAAAATGACGAAAAACTTAATTTCATTTTGTCACACAACCATCCGCAAAAAAATTCGTATTATTTGCTTAAATGTTATGCTAGCAATAAATTTGTCAAGTGTCTTTCTATCAACGAAAAGGCATGTTCCTTGAAAAGGAATCGGCTATGGCACAGGACTTCACATCTCAGGATAATTAACCGCGGTCTAATCAGAGCCCCATGGAAGGCCAAAAGGGGAGGCCGTTTTTAACGGGGCAGCGTTGAAGTTGACGGCCTGCTCTTTTCAAAGTATAACTTTTAAAGTGGCCCGACATGCAATTAGATCCTTAATCTAATTCAAAAGTCCCTAAAGGACCTTCCCCCGTCAGTCGTCGTCGTGGTCGTGACAAGACCAGCACAGCCTAACAAGCATCATTCCTCCCCGCCACAGGCAGGTGGAGGGAGTATGGGGTAGAACGAAGAAAAAACTCTAAGGTTTTTCTCTCTCCCCGGAAAAAACAAAATGAGAAATTGAAAGGCCGACTTGAAAAGGGGAGCTGGAGGGTAATTAGGCACGCGATATTGTAATTAAAAAGATGACTTAGCCGGAAAATCCTTTCTGTTATGGGCTACTGCTGGCATCGTTTTTGACCGTTTAAGACGACACAGCCTGGATTTTGGGCGGAGGACGACCAAGCGGCCGAAGGGTCCACCATGGGACCTACCGCCCGGCGCTCGCGGTATCTTCTCTCGCTTTTATAGAAAGTTACTTTTACTTCTAAATTTTCTAAGGGCGTTTGTGTAAATTAGTAATGGCCCTTTAAAGAGTTTCAACAACAGTTTTATAGTTGTGAACTTTTAAGAAGTTATGAACTTCCTCCTTCTTAAGTCAAGCACTCTTTGGATGCTGCTGGGCTCATTTATTAAATCGTCCTTGAGTCACTTTCTTTATTATTACATTTTTTTCACTCTCCTCTTGCTCCGGTAGCTTATAGCACAAACTTCCTTTTTTTCGGATCTTTGTTATGTTAATTTTATGTGTTTCTTTTGAAAGTCCTTTTTTAAGTCGCTTTTGTCTTGTCCTCTCTTTATGAACTTTTATATACTCTCCAGGTTTCAATTTTTGGGAATTCCACGTCGTTTTTAAGGCACTTGGGTCTCTACTATAGCACAACCTCGTACCCAGTACTGTACTAGGCCCAAGTTTCAAAATGATTCCGCTTACAATGTATACGACTTTATTCCATTTTAAATAGACTTGAGGATGGAACTTTTCAAACAAAATACTGATTTAACGGTTGCTCCTTTTGTAAGCTAATGCACTCTAGAAAATTAATTCTTTTTTATTAAAGAATTTTCTCACTCTCGATGCTTTTGTAGTGTGCTGTGTTTTTAGTAAGATGGAGGGAGTTGTGTTGTGTACGCTACAGTTTTGTTGCTGTATAAAGAAGCACAATTTTTTATGGTCTTGTTTATAAGTATAAAAGTACAGGCAAGTAAAAAATAAACTATGAGACCGCGGCTTCTTAACCAGCTGTGAAAAATATTTATTTTTTCTTTAGAGAATTTCAGTGAATTTTAACTTTAAAATGAAGTTATAGTACGAACAGCAGGTAACGACTCTTTGCACAATTTTTAAATGAAAAGCACTTAATTAATCACTTTTAAACTTTTAGCATTATTATTATTTAATTGAATTAAAAAAAGGTTTTATGGTTTCAAAGATGGTTTGTAAACTATATTCAGCAACGAGTATTCAGCACGTTTGTCGTGAAAACCCTAGGTTGGTTGCGAGAGGTCAGCTTTAGATTCATAACCCAAACCTAAAATTTGAATGGCACACGGACATTTCGACAAAGCCGTCAAAAACATCTCCCCCTGGGCATTATCCCGTGCCTCAAGATGGGAGCTGAATCGGTCGCTGGTATTTGAGATTCCAGAGGTACGACCATACATTCATGCACCACCACTTACCTACAGATACGAGCCCCTCACCACCACTTAGCAAGTAAAGTGTGAAAATTAAGTGATATCAACATTGCATTTGAGGAAAACAAAAAAAATTGTGAAAAACCCCGCCCTGGTACCACGACGTTTTCTTTTCTTACATGTTCGACCTCCAATTATCACTACACGTTGACAAGATAAATAAGTGATGTATGAAACAACAACATTAGTTAATCAATACAATCAATGGTATCAAGGGAAAAAAGCAACCACTAAATAAATAAAACCGAATGAGAGGAAATTTTTTTTACATAAGCACAAGCGTGCCAGGAGTCACTACGCACAGTGACAATGGCAGGCACATCTGAGGAACAGCGTCTATCCGCAAAAGAAGGTACAATCGCGCCCTCTCGTTCAAGCAGTCATTGAGGAGTGGAAAGCGCTCCAGAACGCAAGGACGGTAGGAACGCTAACCTACCGTACTAAAAGAAGAGCTCCCGGGAAGAGAGCTCAGCGCCTACAAATAATGACCGAAGCTTCTGCTTCAGGAAGAATAATCAGGCTCAACGGGTTACAGGCCAATGAGCGAAGTAGTGAATGACCACCTTCTAGTGGCCCTAACCGATAGCAATTCAAGAATCAGCAGACTCCCGGACCTTCTCTGGGAAAATATCGAGGACAAAATACCAGTGATGGTTTGTTCGTGATGGGGAAAACTTCTCAAGTACCTTCGGTGCCACAACAGGGACATCCTTATCGATAACTGGAGGGTGCTCAAAGCGGGAACCCCAACGAAATAGTAGAACCCTGTTACTGCCTATCAACGACGAACACCTAGAGGTTTTCAAAACGGCTTCATTTAACGAAGTGGTTGACTCGGATGAAGAGCTCAGTGAGTGCTTGGATGAACTAACAGTCATCGAGGTTGAAAGGGAGTTATCATCAAGCTCGGATGCAGCAGTTAACAATGTAGTATATACATGGCAGCAGGCGGCCTCCGGCTGCGTGAAGTGATATTATACATAATTTTATTATCATAACATTGTATTGTTCTTCTTCCCGCCCATCGAGCCATGTTTTGTAGTACAGCTATGTCGGTCCGGTGCCACCTCTTGCGCAGTCGAGCTTTTCGCTTGTGTCTTGGGCTGAAGCTTCGGTTTGTGTCTTAGAAAGCATTTGCGGTTTGGGGAGCGTATAGTGTTTCTCAAACAAATTGGATTTTGAACCTAAGCCGACTAATTTTTTATAATTGTTTTACACACATAGCATACACAAGTTAAATTTTGTTAAATAGTCTAGACAGACCAGAAAGACAGACCAGACAGACAGAACAGACAGAGAGACCAGATACATAGACTAGATAGACAGACCAGATAGATCGGTCAAGCCGACCAGACAGACCAACTAGTCTAGCATTATGAATTAAATTAAAGTTCTCAGATAGACAGCTAAACACGTAGCTAGCTACACAGTTAGACAGGTAGGTTGGTCTGCCTGGTAGGCTACCCCAGCATGAAAGCCCATCCAATACACACTACAGCGAAGTTCAATTAGTTTCATACATGTGGTGCCTTTGGTACGTCTCAAAAAAGCTCACCAAATCGCAAAAGGTTCTCAAGTCGCAAACCGTAAAAGCTTCAGACACTAACGAAAAGCTTGATTGTGCGCAATATTACGAAATATGTAAGTGGCTCGGACCAACATAACTATACTACTATGATTTCTCCTTATAAGTGTGGGTTTGCGGGGATGAATATGTTGAAATTTAATTTGACACCATTAAGATCTTGTTCTCTTTCTGTTGTCAAGGTTAATGAGTTGATTTTTTTTTCAGGGAGGCGAAGGGGGCTCGCACCACAGGTTCTGCCTAAGGGCTTCCAGATCCTTAATTCGGCTCTGCTCCTGGTGATCATCCTTTGTTCTACCAGCTTGTCATGTCATCCGTCTCTCGACCCAACACTGAGAGACAAACAAATAGTTGTGTGTCCAATGGTCAATTTTGTTGGCGGCATGTTTTTGTTAATCACCTGTACTATGTGGTATACAGTGAAATTTGGCTTTGCCTACGATTTTATTCTAAACCTACGAATAAACATTATGCAACTGTACTGAGCTGTAAAATAATTTATGACTAGTCCCTTACTTCTTCTTCTCAAAATACTTCTGCTGTAATTTGAAGCCAGCAACGAATACTGAGGAGTAAATATACTCGAGTAATTCTAAGTAAAAATTGAATTTCTAAAAAAAGAAGCCGCGAAATTAATTTTTTATACAATCCATTAAATCACTTCCTTTATCTTCTGCTAATTGAAAAAAATACCGCATCCTTTAAGGAGCCTTACCGAGTATGACGTCATTACTTTCTTAATTACCTTCAAAGAAGTGCTCGCAAAGAATTTCCTCGTCTTAAATTGAGTTATACTTTTGGTTAACTTCCCTTACAGTTCACTTTATCAGAAATTCAGAAACCAAGGAATCACCCACTCCCCCCGGGGGGATAAAAGATGGAAGACTGCTTGAATCAGGCATGCATGAATTAGATGGCAAACGGGACGGGAAGAGGATCCTTGATTCACCTAACCAAAGACGGTTAGAGTGGGCGGGGGTATGGCTGGAAGTGAAACGTTCATAACTTCCTACTCTGTATGCTGCTATCTCCCTTAAAAGTGCCCTCACTAAAGTTTAATGCCATGAAATGGTCGGAGTGTTCTTACTACTCGCCATCCTTATTGATGCTCTTTTTACATTTTTTTTTAAACTTTTGCTGGAAGGAAGCTTCTGGTACTCCTTTTCCGGTTTCCATCCATCTTCAAGAGTTATAAAGGTCGAAAGGAAATTTTAAATTTTTAGAAGAATAGTTTAGTACTATTGGAGCTGAGAAAGTCTAGATTTTTCCTTGCAGATAGAATTTCGTTGACGATTGATTAAATTTTCGTGATTTTAAGTTAAGTGGCTTAGCTTGGCTCGCTATTCTGTCAGGTAAACAGCCATTACACGTTTTATGCTTCAGAAGGCATAGTGCTCCGACGAAACGTTTTAAAACGGCTTTCTGCAGTTCGCATAATCGCGTAAAAAATTTTGTGCAGGATTAAGCCATATCTCAAGGCCCACATTTATTTACAGATCGCCGAAAGCCCGTGGCCTGAAAGTTTACACCTTGAGGCCAAGTATCACCACACACTCACCGGCACCAACTGTATGGGGCCTGCAGTTCAAGAAACTAACAAAAATCTCTATGCGTTTGGACCTGCCTGAAGAAGATCTGAACTTCGTGCCTGAATAAGATCTGAACTTCTATTCATTCTCAAGCCGTGAATTTACTGCAAAATTCACGCCGTATCCACTCGGAACGGAAAGCAAGGCGTGAGCTAGGCGCGAAAACCATCCCCACTCGCGTTCCCGCTTGTTCGCGAGTGTTCACAGAGTGAATTTGCAGCTGCCTTAAAATTTACATTTTTCCACTTGAATTAACAACCTATTATGCTAAGCTGTCGACTTCATTTGGCACGATCTATCAGGCGGATACCTGAAGTATCATCCGTCAGTCAGACTGTGTAATCTGTGGCCTTCGTCGGGCTGTGCCGGCCGATCTGGTCTGAAAGGCCACTGCCTGTCGGTTGCCTGTAAGTGAATGGGGGTCTTTAGTGGAGAAGAGTGTTTTACTTAATTTAACCCAGTTTTCTCGCAATTTTACAGTGTTTTTTGAAAAAAATTACGTTCACCGAGACCCCCTCTCCGCACGTGAGATTGAATGAGATTCGGCTCGACCCCCTGCCTCCTAAACCCCTCATGTAATTAATGAACGACCCCTAAAGAGCCGGGTCTCTTATAGCAATAACGGACAACGACTTGAATCATCAGGTAGGTAAGTGTAGGGCTTCCGCCAGTGCGACCGGAGGCTCAATTAGCGCTGTGGCGCCCCGTTTTGCTGCCGCAATTCGTGCACCTTGGTTCAGTGATTGTTTAGACGTATGTCCAAGCCGTCCTGTGGAATTTAGGACCCTATCAGTGATCTGATCTCCAGTCTGGAGATCTCTGTTAAGTCTTCCAAACCGTGAGCGCTGCCTTATTTTAGCTAAAGCCGGACATAAATACAGGAATTGGACAAGTGTTTACTTCTCGTTTGTCTCAGCTTGTCTCAGCCGCAGCTGCGGCAACAGACTTTCTACGGATGACCAATTTTGCTGCGTGGTCTCCTATTGGCCAATATCACGTGATGACTGTCGTGATTCCGACGATCTCCTGTCGGGGTTTGTTTAGGAGGCCTGTTGTTTTTTCTTTGTTGTAAGGACCAAGCTGCCCTAAAGATAGTACAGGTCTCCATGGCTCTCCACTTTTTTTCAAGTTTTCAGAGCGATTTTTGAGTGCACCAATAGTCATTTCAAGGCGGGAAACCGCATTTTTGTTTCCACAACGAACGCAGGGGAGGCGGTGGGGGTTATGAATTGGGAATCCAGATCCGCTTCACACAATGTTCTAAGTACTCAGAGTTATTTATCCTTCTCCAGACTCGGCCGACTTTTGATTTGTCAGAACCCAAAAATCACTCTGGAAACCTGAAAGCCTTATTGGAGCCATTTTAGTCTGAAGCGCAAGATTTATCTTTTCTTTATATGTTGTTACCTTCGAGATGGCCATATACTCAGGCACAGCCCTGGAAACAACAACCAATAAATTCATCTCTACATATTTCTGATAAACAAACTGTATTTATAACTCGAAGGACTAAAGTTTGTTTCTGACTTTTTCTGTTCAGTTTAGTGAACATGAGTAAAACATCTCACAGATGAAACACTATTATCACGCCATGTAAGGGATCAAGTGAAGCAGGTAGCAATGGCACTGCAACAACCTCGTATCAACGACGTGCCATAATCCACGGGCAAAACTTTTACCAAGCATCATCCAATGTCAATTCATATACGAAAAAACATTTCAGTAGAGACGACAAAAAACTGCCAACTCCTTGAAATTGAAGCTTAATATCCTAAACCTGAGTATCCTTCAGGTGTAATCGAATTTCTGTGTCAAACATTTTGTGTAAAATCTCCTCAGAATTTCAAATACACTAGAAAATTGCGAATACTTTGCCGTGAAACACAGCTCAAGAGTAGGATACCCTAAGCATATTCCTCTATAAGTCATCTGCTGCGTCCTTCTATATAATGTAGAAGGGCTGTCGTCCTGCCGTTTTTCCCAGCCACAAAATCGGGTAACTCCAATTCACTTCATAACCTTAAAACTTTTGCTGCTAAAAATATATTTCGCTGTTGCATCGTGTCCTTTGCAGGACGAAAAAAAAAATTATGAAAAAAAAAAAGCAGTTTTGGTGCAACTTTAAGGTTTTCATTTCGGTTTTGGCCATGGTGGTGGTATCCGAGAGTGCAGAGGAAATCCATCCCAGTGTTAGGAGCAGAATTCAACGATTTATGGGACAACTGAGGGGGAGGCTAAGGACTCTATTCGTAAATGTACGGTTCAGTTAAGGATAACGTTTGTACAAGACGTCGTCGTCGTCGGTAGAACTCTGATAGAATTTGTGCACATTTTAGAATTTCAGCGTAACGTCGTGGAAAAATTGAAATTGGATATCAAGGACGTTTCGGATCTAAAAAAAACCCGAGGACCCTTCAGGAGGGAATAAAATTTCATTCGGGTCGCGTTCATGCGGATGAGTGGGCTACTAATTTATATGCTCATTTCGTTTCTGACGGTTCTCGGTATTATCCCGGGGAATCACTCCTTTAATTGATCAATTCAAAAGCAGCTTACATCAATTGTCATTTCAATAAATCGAACAAAAATTAAATGGCGGGGAAGAAGGAACAAGCAAAAAATATACAGTCTACACATTTTCAACAAACATGACTTTTTCAAATCGTTTAATCTCCAGGACTTTGGGCACAATTCCATGTTGATTTTTTCGTGGAACGCTCTGTCTGTTCCGTGGGATAATCTACAAGTCAGTGGTGCCTTGTCTACTCGAATAATTTCCCACCCCCGCTCCCTCTAATTGATCGTTGTTGCCTTGTGCTGTGTTGTTTGTAGCCGCACAAAGTCCAAGGATTCCTTTGGCTTAATCTCCAGGACGTGACAAAAAATTCTTAAAGTGCTCAATCTTAAAGCTAAAACATTTTCTCGTGTTTTTTTATTTATTTTATTTTTTTTGCTTTCCTCCAACTTTTTTTTCGTCGTATTTTTCGGATGTTTTTCAGATTTTCCGCAAGTTTGGAAAAACTTTTTGTCATCCAATTTTCTGTTCGAGATTTTTCTTTTGTTTTATTCCCTCTGGAGCTTCAGTTAGAGCAGGCATAGTATTGGGGAGTCGGGGAAGTGGAATTGTTTTTTCGGGATGACATTGTATTAATTTGGTTAAAATATTCAGAGTATAAGGAGGACAGACACAGCACTGGGAATGAAGTAAGGAGGATAAAATTATCTGCTTTGGGGATGTAAATAAAAATCTCTCAAATAGATCAAGGAATGTTTTTCAAATCGTGCATTGTCCTTGTTGCATGATTCTATTAAAATTTGGGAAGGTTTGATTTATAGCGTGTAGTTGTACGAGGGCGGTCTGAAAAGTTTTGAGCACAGAGACAAGTATATTTCAGTAGAATGCTTGGTTTTATTTTTCCGGTTAAATTAAAATATTTTTCTCAGCTTTTTCAAAATACGAACATACATCTTGCTCTACGAAATAGGCGCTTACATATGGGATGACCACCTCGTTCGAAGAAAATCTCTGCCCTCCAAGCTAAATTTTAAGCTTATGAAGCAGGAAAAAGCCGCAAAAGGACAGATTTGGTTTGGAGCAACATTTTATTTGAGATAACTGATAATTCGGACTCCCTTGCCCTCTTCGTTTTTCCGCATGTGGTGGACACACAATTACCAAAACTTGAGCAATCATCCAACAAGCATTTCATTACGCTAAAATTCGGCCTGTGCCTTCTTGTAGTTCTAAATTTGAATGGCCTTTTCGCGGTTCAGTGTTACTTGGCTCGTACTCTGCAGCCCAATTTACACACAGTTCGACGGCAGGCAGTGACCTGAAAGTTTTCGCCTTGAGGCCAAGTATTACTATACACTGACAGGCCGCTAAATGTATGGCCTGAAGTTCAAGAATGCTTACAGTTCAAGAAAGCTGACAAAAATCGCATTTATCGTCAGTTCGTGCCTGAAGATCTGAACTTCTATTCACTTTCGAGCCGTGAATTGACGGCAAGAATTCACGCCGTATCCACCCGCAACAGGAAGCAAGGCGCGAGCTAAGCGTGAAAACAATCCACACTCGCGTTCGCGCTTGTTTGAGGGTGTTCACGGCGTGAGACTGGAGCCGCCTTGAAGCTTTCGTTGAGGCCTGAACATTTTTGAATTAATAACCTGCTATGCTAAGCAGTCGTTTTCGCCTGTGTGTCTGTAGGGAATCATGATTTCATCTGCATGCCACGGCCTGTCAGGCGGATACCTGAAGCATTATCCCTCAGTTAGACTGAGTGAAGCTTAGTCGTGCCGGTCGACCTGGTCTGACAGGCCACTGCCTACCGGCGGCCTGTAAGTGAATGGAGGTCTTTAGTGGAGAAACACGTTTTACTTAATTTAACCCAGTTTTCTTGCCATTTTACACTGTGATATTTGCCGAGACCCCCCCTCTCCCTCACGTGAGATTTGGTGAGATTCGGCTCGACCCCCTCCCCTCTAAACGCCTCACATAATTTATGAACGACCCCTAAGTTTGTTGCTTTCGCAGCGGGAAATTAATCAAGCGCTGCCAAAAGAAGCAATGTCATATGTTATGGAAGCTATCTGGAAGCACTCCCTCTATACTACAATTTTTTGCTTTTTTTTTCTCTCAAGTTTTCTCTTATTACCCTTATTTGGGAGATTTGTGGGTTGGATTTCAGCAAAATAGCGATAATATTGATACTATGGGTCACGAAAGCCTTAGAGGCTCACCAGTCCTTCAATTTCCCCGCTTCAATTGCGCGTTTCTTCAACAACAAAATATAAGCGCTTCGCTCTCATGATATACCTGTGTAAAAAGAAAAGGAATTGGGATATAAATAAGAAGCGCCGTACTAAGAGCCATACTTTTAAAAACACAGTAAAAATCAATATTATTACAAACTAGCTGAACCGGCAGGCCTTGTCCAACCTGAAAGTACCCAGTGCGAAATTAAACTAGTTGGGATGTGGGTTCGACCCTTTCGGTCCACACGATCAACTTCCCAGTATGATGGATGTTGAATATTATGATTGGATATTTTAATAATAAATGAACAATAGGCAATATAGAATATATGCATAATACCGAGAATTTGTCGCAATTGTTTATCAATATTTTCGCTAAAATGTCAAACTAAATGTGCGCACTTACAAGATTAGGATGACGAAAATGTATATAAAATTGATGTATTAATGTTTTTCGGCACCTCAATGAAGTCGATATAGTTTTTAGTTCGCGCGGTATCGTGCAGGTACAAAAATCACTTAAGTCATTTAAACCAAAAACCCGCTGGACCGAATATTATAAAAATATTTTCAGATTATATTGTCGCTAATACGCTTCGAACGGCACCTCAAGTAAGTCAATATCTTTTGTGGTTCGGGCGACATCGTGCAGGTACAAAAATCACTTACGCCGCTTAAACAAAAAAACGGCTCGACCGAATTTTATGAAAATCTTTTCAGATCATATTTTGGTTAATACTCTTCGAACGGCACGTCAACTAAGTCGATATCTTTTATAGTTCGCGCGATATCGTGCAGGTACAAAAATCACTTAAGTCATTTAAACCAAAAAACCGCTGGACCGAATATTATAAAAATCTTTTCAGATAATATTGTCGCTAATACGCTTCGAACGGCACCTCAAGTAAGTCAATATCTTTCGTGGTTCGGGCGATATCGTGCAGGCTTACGTCGCTCAAACAAAAAAACGGCTGGACCGAATTTCATGAAATTCTTTTCAGATCATATTTCGGTTAATACGCTTCGAACAACACCTCAACGAAGTCGATATCAGTTTTGGTTCGCGCGATATCGTGCAGGAAAAAAGGGCGGCTATCTCCACTATCCACTAAGATACAGGGTGATTAGGGAAATTTTTTTTTTTTTTAAATTTACTGAAATTTGAATAACTCCTAAAGTAATTATGATAGAGTAGCCTAATTAGGCTCATCTTTTAGGTAAATGTGTATTCTTTTATTTGGTATAAAGCACAGCAACCTGAGTGACTCCGTTCAAAAAATATATAGGCTCAAACAATGCTTAGAATCTAGACCTGGCAGATTTCTTCGTTTTTCTCAGAAAATCCGTTACTAACAGTACATTTTTTTTTGCTTTTCTGATGCACCAAACTATTACCTACAATATTTCCATATATAATAAGTATTTATTTTGGGTAGTTTTGTAGGTAGTAGTAGTAGTAGTTTTATCGTGAACAAATAAAAAGTTACTCGTCTTTCAACTGCGGCATAATAGCATTGGTTTGAGCCTACATATTTTTTGAACGGAGTCACTCAGGCTGCTATGTTTTACACCAAATTAAAGAATACACATTTACCTAAAAGATGAGCCTAATTAGGCTACTTTATGATAATTACTTTAGGAGTTATTCAAATTTCAGTAAATTTAAAAAAAAAAACAAAATTTTTTCCCTAATCACCCTGTATCTTAGTGGATAGTGGAGATAGCCGCCCTCTGTAGAACAATTTTTTTCTCCAAATATATCCAGGAATCACCCCTGAAAATATTAGCCGCGTACTCCAACAAAGGATTTATTAAATTTCTGATGACCTTTACAAGTCGGGAATGATAGAATATGAGTATTTTAACTTATTAAAACGACAATATCTCAGAAATGGCAATTCCTACGAGAAAATGTATAATATACTTTTTTGTAGATAATCGCCTAATCTACAAACGTTGTAAACACAATTTTCTGATAAGACGTACGGTTTAGCAGATATTTGCAAAAAACTGATATTTTGACCCTTTGACCTTGAATAAAAAAGTTTGCAGCCGCCCAATCGCGTGGCAGTCTCTACAGCTTACGTATAATAATGTTTTTAACGGCTGTTCCAATTTTCAGCAACTTCGGAATTATCTTCCAGTCAAACCTCTAATTTGACTGGACTAAGTTAACAAGCGCTGCCAAAAGAAGTAAGAATGCAACCACAGACTTAACTATCTGAAAAAAAAAAAATCATGACCTGCCGCAATGGAAATTAAAAAACACCATCCTGCGCACGGTGCTTGGCCATTCACACAAAATTGTGTCGTCTGTTGCCTGACTGATAGGGCAAAGTAAGTGAGGGGTGGAGAAGGCGAAAAAATACATTTCGTCCGTGTGGAATGAAGTTCCGAAGCCACCCTGACCTTCCCCTCTTCCTTTGTCTATCAACAGAGAGCTTAGGGAAATGCGCGGAGAGCTTTTGTCGAATGTGTATCCTAAAGCTTCGCGATGGGATTTATAATAAATCCCCCCAGTAAATTTGCTAGTGAAAAAATTTTGTATAAAGCGGAACATTTGTATTACGAATAGTTAAGTCTGTGATGCAACGCTTCCAATTCATTTGTTATGGAAGCACTCTGGAATCACGCACTCTATTCTCCCGTTTTTTGGTTTGTTTTTCTCAAGTAGCAGTCTATGTAATGGCTTGTCGCTTAGACTTGACTATTCGAGCAGGGTCTCGTTAAATCATGAGACTCTGCTCCTCGCAATCGCGAAGCACTCATATGTACGTCAATCTTGTCTATTATATTTCCGGCTTAATGGAGAGTACCTTCATCAATATATTGTGCTATTAACGAATAAACCAGTTTGAAGCCTTTCGGAGGTTAATCATTCAATTTAGGTGTTGGTGGTAAAAGTATTTGGTCTATATTTGAAAGCACACAAAACACGCTTTGAAGCAACTTTTCATAATTTTCTGGGTTGTACACTTGAAGTAAATTCTGAAAATCCAAAAACTAGAAAAAGTTTCTAACGACATGTTCTTTTGATGTAGTTCAAGCCTCTCCTTTACCGGGGTTTGAAGGAAATGAAGTGAGAGAAGGTGTTGTAAAGGGTTTGAATTTCAGGTTTTTATTAGGTTGAAATAGGTTAACAACTCCTTATACATATAAATTAATCTGGATCTTCTTTAAATATGTGGTGTACCTGGCCGTTCCCAATAGCAAACAAAATCTCATGTGGAATTGAAATTATAAGTTCTTTATAATATGTATGTATGTAGGAACAGCATCCTTTTCATAAAAGACTCATCAACGAATTCATGGAGCTGCGTAAAAACTAATTACGTTAATTTCCAGCAACATTCAAAGCACACCAACATCAAACAGCACACACTTTGCCACGATATTTGTGGGGGTAAAAGTGGTGATGTTTCATTTAGCTTAATTACGTGGATACGTTACCTTGTTGCCGCCCAGGAGGACCGCATGGATTGAATGACTTTGGAGTCCTTTATTGACAACATTCTCGTTCGGGAAAGCTTCAGGGCTAGGTTAATTACTGGTGTAAACATCAGCGCCAACTTCGACAGCCAATCAATTTTCGGAAAGTTCACATGGTTATGTAAACAGCTCCCGGCTAGTGCCTTTGCTAATATGTGTTGATTGACTGATTAATTGGTTTTGCGTAATTTCGTCGTATGTGCGTTTCAAAGTAATTTCCTAATCCTTTATCTTTTCATGTATTTAGTTCGTGCGTGTGGATGCTTGTGGGAATGGCATGTGTATACCTGATGTTTGGTTACCAAAATAAACTAATGCATGACCCAAACATTTATCAGTTCAGTCAGGTGATATAAATGTCAAAGGTAAATGACTTTGGAAATATCCTTTGAAGTTTGGATAACTTTATTTGACACTTTTTCTGTTTAATAAAGCATAAAATTCTATCGGAAAAATTCGTCCTTTTCAGAACGAGAATATTCATGTATGAATAAAGTTGAAACCATTACGAAACTTTCTGTGTCACTTATTACATAAAATAAAAAGTTTTAAATAGTTTTTTTCTTAAGTTTTTTTCTAGAGATTTAAGTTGTTTCTTGTCACATTACACACTACGGAAGAAGTTCCTTGAAGATCGTTAAAACTGCTCTTCGATAAATCCAACTTTAAGCCTCATTTTATATATATTTTTTTCTGATTTCTACAGAGGAGTTCGTTCGACATCGTTAAAAACATAAAACTAATGGCCTTTTATTTTCATGGAAATTGTCGAAATTTATTCCTATCACATTGATAAGTGGAAGGAATACTATACTTGTGCAGATTGAATTGGAAAGAACTTTTCAACTTTGCCTTTTCCAAGTATTTTTGTAAGATCGGAAAATTTCCTAGGAACTATGCAAAATGGGGCTGTCAAAAGGTTCATTGGGTTGCTTTAAGAAATCGGATAACGATAGGAGGATAACCATAGTCAATAAATGGGTCTATCACCTCGAATAATTGTCATGGATTAGGATTATGGTAAATTTCTGCTTTAAATCCTAGACAACTCTCTATGTGACATTACATTGATACTCTGATCTATCTCAAATATCCTTTTAAAATCAGAACATTATTTACTACAAACTGAGTCTGAAGATTCTATATGTATTAAGGATGAGTGCTTCTAAGATTAAAGACTCGTTTATTCCATATTTTTACTCCTATAGTTATGTATGCTATAACAAATTTTATATATAATTACACGTGTTAAAGGGTGTTTTATAAAAGGCGAAAAATTTGGTGGCAGCGGTGGGATAAAATGCTTTGTTGAAACTTTTCTATTCCTCATGATCGAAAAAA
This sequence comes from Thereva unica, assembly GCA_949987705.1. NCBI lineage: Eukaryota > Metazoa > Arthropoda > Insecta > Diptera > Therevidae > Thereva > Thereva unica. The sequence continues at coordinate 83,574,260 of OX465285.1, forward strand.
TCAGTCATCATGTCCTGGACGGTATATTTCAGGAAATATCGTCAGTTAGATAGTCTTAGATCTTTGACTTATCTCTTCGGATGAATGCAACAGTCACGAAATTGAAATTTTTGCTATTTTCATTGAACATTGTGCAAAAATGCCAAAAAAATTCATATTATCTTCTGCAAAAGGCACCGATCTAAATTTTTATGGGAATCTACGGGATTTAGTTTGAAATTTTTTACGAAATAAATAAAATATCGCATCTTTTCGCATTTTTGTACAATGTTAGTTCAAAATAGACAAAATTCAGTTTCGTGACTGTTGCATTCACCCGACGATATGAGCCAAAGATTCCACCAACCTATTCTATATCTATTTCTTGCTGAGGGTCGCCTTGGCGGGGACTTCAACCTATTTTATTTGATCTATTGTGTTATCCCCGTCTTTAAAAGCTATGTAGGTTAAGGCTTGTATTTGATTTAGGGGTCCTGTCAAAAATCTCCCTAGGAGGAGGAGTGTCAATCTTGTTGGATGGAGGAGGCTCAATATTTTCCTAGCTGTAGCCTCGCAGTCGCAAAGCAAGTGCTCTGGGGTTTCGGAAGCTTTCCCCATTCTTGCTACCATTCCCTTTTTGTTTCGGTTGTAGTTAAGCAAACAGTGGCTCGTCACGAGCTCTGTTATTATTTTTAGCTCCCACCTCCAAAGATTTAAAAGTTTTGTCCTCTTTAGCTTTATTGATTTAGATGAACACCTTGGGTCCTCTTCCAGTTATGAAGAAACAGCTGGTCGACCCAATTTTTGGTGGCCGTTCTTACGTTCTTACTTCGGTAGCTTTCTAAGCTGCAGAAAGGTTCCGAACCGATAAGTGATGAGTTTGCCCCTACTCTAGCCAAGCTGTCGGCAATTTCATTAAAAATTTGAGATTGTTGTTCCTTCTGAGGTATTTCAGAGATAGAAGACAATCCAGGACAGTATTTGATGACACCCAGTGAGATTTAATTGTTAGCAAGGGTAGCTTGACTGTCCGAGAAAATAACAATGTTGGAGCTATTTGGAGCTCTAAGTCTGAGCATCACCTGGTGGCCTCGGTAGTCTACGGAGTAAGGCGCCTGGCTACCACCGCAGAGGTCCCGGACTCAAATCCCGGCCGCACCACAGTCCTCCGCCTTTCCTACTTTCCTCACCTACTTAACCTTCCCCTTCTTTTTTCTTCCCTTTTTACATTCCTGATTCCTCTGTTATAACCTTTTTTTCCATCGCTTCTCTCTCTCTTCACTATCTTCCGATTAGAGCTGCTGCTCGACATTGCACTTTATACGAAGAAAATAAATTGTCGACAGTACAAAGGGGCTTTCCCTGAGCCTCTAGTCTTTCAGATAAAAAAAAGTCTGAGCACACACCTGGATGGCGAGTATCTCAGCCTGAAAAACAGTATCCACTTTAACATGATATCACTAGGGTTCTCAGTTGCAGCCGGGAAATACGCGACTACAACATGGCTGCACGGTCGCTTGTCCTCGACCACATCGACGAGACTAGCTGCTTCCCAAGGCTTAAGGCTCACCATAATATTTCTCAGCCACGTGGCCATGGCCATGGGGCAGTTGATGGCTAGCCAACCGGCCAGTCGCAGCAACACTTAGGAACCTCGACTCTTCTGACCAACTATGCTATCGCCTCCAGAAGACTTCCTTGCATGGAAATAAATTGTTCCGTAATCAGGAGCGTCTCTGGGTAGTCAGTCGCGAGCACATCCATTCAGCCACTCTTTGCAATTGACAGAAGATCGGCTTTGAAGCTATTTTAGGCTTCATTATAGATGCGTCGGATTTCTTTGATGAAGGCTTTTCAGACCATATGGCTGGAGCCTTCGCCCTTTTCGCACGGGTATTGTGGCCAGTAGGGCTACTAGGAAGAATGGTATTCCTCTCTTCCTCGGGGCCACGCATATCCTGGCCGCATCTTCACGGGAGTGGCTAGCTTACAGAAGTCACTTAAAACGTTTGTTAGCTGTGCCACTCCGGTTTTTAGAAGTAGCCGCTTTTTCGGGTCACCTCGCTGATGGAGCAGAAGGTGTCCGTGCCTCAGAAGGTGGGCCTCTAAGGAGATCATCTTCCATTGAAGGAGTAAACTCATCGTGCTCCACGCCAGTTCGCGGGCTCAGACCGCCCTCATTGAAGAGGGATCCCGAAAATTCCTCTTCACTGAGGCTATGATCGGCACCCTGCTCCATGAGTTCGGAGGAAATGTCCAACCGGTCTTGTAGGTCGGGCTGTTGGGGGGCCATGGAAGCCCCAGAAGTAATTGGACCGTTGAAAGGTGCTCCATTCTGATTAGTTCTATTTTTAGTATCTACATATATTGGATTACCATGGAAAGGTTAATTTAAATCAGAAGTCGCCTGGTACCCGGAGCCTATCGTTGGTAGTGCATTTAATATTTTACTTTCAATTTTTGTTTAAAAATATCTTTTTATATGCATATTCAACGGAAAAATCTGAGAATAATAATTACAATATGAAAAGGTATACAAATTGTAATAAACTTAATATATCCTACCTTCGGCCATCATAAAATTTAATCTAATATAACCCGGATAGTATAAGTAAGGAAAGTTTAACTGAATTCCGGGTAAGGGAGCAATAAACTCATAAAGGGTTAACGTAATAAGCCTGGCAGGACTTTAATTATTTAGAATTACGTTTTCATTTATGGCAGAAAGTTTCATATGATAGAAACTTGAATATATTACTCTCTTTATGAGATTGCATGTTAGGGCTGGTTATGCATCCCCAGCTTCCCAATGCCATTTGTGTACTATATATATCAAATAGAGGTTTCTTCGAAATTCAACAATTAAAGTAAAGACATCGGAAATTTATTTTATTTATTTATTGGCTAGATAGAGCTCGCCAGCAGAAATGCAACCCTACGAGATGTCTTGCAAGTACTTGGGGAAGAAGAGTATCTCTATCACAGAAACTATTTGGTAATAAAATTGAGCTCTGAGGGACACCAGCAAAAATGGTGAGGTGATGCTGAGCACTACCACAAGAAAAACAAGTTCTTTCGAACTAAATCAATACCAATATCTTAAAACTTAGACGACAGAGCTGGAAGACGTAAGCTGTCATGTTTGTTATTTGGTTCGTTGGATTCTAGATAATCCATAAGTTTTTTATTTGTTATTGGCTGCGATATCTTGGAGAGGGGTTACTGCAGTGTTGGTATTGTCATCACTTAGTTTCCAAGACTCTGGATACACTCCGGCAAAGAATGGCCATAGGAGGTGTATAATGACCAAATGAATGACCATAGGAGGTGTATATTTTCGCTCGAGGCTTATGAAAACTCCTTCGGGCTATATGCTCGTGACAGAAGTGAGTTAAAACGAGTTCGAAGCGAATAGATATGCTAGTAAATCAGCCAGGTTTGCTTTCTGATGTCATCTTCCCCTTGTACACGAAGAAAGGAGTCATGAATGAAATGAAATACTTCTTGATTTAAGTAGCCAAAGACCAGAAATTTTCACAAGCATCGGTAAATATGGAAAATCTTATTTCACAACCTATCACCAAATAATGATATAATTTTATCAAATGGGAAGCTCACGACAAAGCGAATATTTTGCCATGAGTAGCGTTTAAAGAATGTTAGTAGGTATTGTGGTCCTTGCGTGTGGGAAAAAACTCGGTCTGACCGGTTTTGACCAAGATCAGGTCAGACCGGGTTGTTTTGTCCACGTACAAGGATCGCAATACCTACTACTGTTGTTTTAAATTCTTGTAGAATTCGGTTGTCACATTTAAATAAACATTCAAATAAACGGATTTGTCACGGCATTGTTTTTGCTCGAGTTGTGAGCAAACCTAGCACCTATCTTGCACACAACTTTTTCATATCCAAATTTTTAGATAATAAACGATCTACTGTACTGCCTACTATGTCTGCTAGCTCGTGCACTTTCAGTCGACGATCATCCAGAACCGCTTTGTGGATTTTCTTCACCATTTCTGGAGTCGTCGAAGTACTTTCTATTGATAGGGTTTTGTATGGAATACAGTTGTTCGCCTCCGCACAGCTACCGCAGCAGATGTTCTACGGGATACCCAGCTTGGCAGCATGGTCCTCTATGGGCAAATATACCGTGATGATTGCCGTAGTTCCGGCAGTATCCATTCGGTCCTGGGGGCTCATTGTTCTTTCTTTGTTGTGACTGGGGCCATTCGTCCTAGAGATATAGAACATGTCTCCAATGTCCTGATTTGACAGAAAGTGATAGTCAAAAATGGCGGTTTTGACGTCTCCTATTCGACTATAGGCTATCTCGGTCACTGGGGCCCGGAGAGGCACTCGCTGCTTGGTACACAGCTTTTTAATTTCAATCTAAATACGTTCCCTATGTCCCGGAATCCAGACGAGAGTCACTCTGTGTTTTCTACTGAGGCAAACAAACTGAGTTTTGCATGACATCCTCAGCACATTTAACCATTCTAGTCTTAAGGCTGTTTCGACGGAGAAGTCCTGCTAGGTCAATCTAGGCCGGGTTGTAGCTACCACATCTTCGGCTAATAAGTTTAGTATCATAGGTTTTAAGGTCCAGGGCATGGAATCCCTTAGACTTAGGGGATTGCACAAGGCTAGGTGTTTGATGTATAGGTCGTATGAGGAGCAGGTGCTGTAGCACATCGAAGGCGTTCGTTTAGCATGGTCTCATTGCCGTCCACTGGACTCTTCCCAACTTTATGACGTTATAAGTCCTACTCACTATCGCCATCACACCAGTGAATCGTACGAGACGATTGGACGTACTACGGCTGTGTACATCCATAAGACCATATTTGGCTTGAGACCCCATCTCTACACTGCAAACCCCAGAATATTTTTGGCGTGTGAAATTAACACACTACACACTTTATAAGCGTGTAAATTCGATTAGCCGTGTTAAAATAATGCACTTTAGCAATATGGTGTGTTAAAATAATGCGGATAAAAAGACATGTGTGTTAAAATCACACACATCTAGCGTATAATATTTTTTACACGCTAAAGAAATTGCAACGTTTTATCGTTTCACGTCTTAAACGTGTGAAAATCAAACGTTTTGCATCATTTCACACACTTCACAAAATTAATACACATGAGAGTATTAATTAAAGGAAAGTTATGACAATTGTACTCAATGACACTAATAAAACCATTTTTTAATTGTTTTTTTTTTTTATTATAAAAAGGAAATTTTTACATAATACTTATTTAGCCATAAAATTCATTTCTTTCATGATTCAATAAACATACGTAATTATAATATTGAGTTTCAACATAAATTAATGGATGCGGAAATAATATATTATCATAGGCTATTATATTCTTCAGACTTGAAGTAGTTTTTTGTACACAATAAGCATTCAGCTTATCATCAAAAAGCAATGTATTTAAATACCAATATATAAAATAAATATTATCAGAGATGACAAAAATTTCTTTGATTTGACCGAATTGCGGTAAACTATCATCATTGCACTCTAAAAGTATTATAGACTTTGGTTTAAATTCTGTACCATAGATTTCTACTTTAGGTGTACGTAATAATGCAAAATTGTTTCGACTTTCTTCTGGTATAATAGAATAAAATAAATTGCCATTTGGTAAATTGTTTAATACAACTGTAACACCAGCATAAATTGTATGGCCTTGGTATAAATATTTTGTACTTGTACCAGGTAATGATGCCAAATTACCACATAATCTGGCTTGATGCCTGTAGGCACAAGTATATGCCATATTTTTAAAATTTTTGACTACAGGCACTAAATATTTAAAGTACGCATGTGCATTTTCAAATCGAAAACAAGATTGTTGACGTATTGGGCCTAGTAACCGAATAAACCTTGGTAAATGAAGAAGAAAATGTATTTTGGGAATTAAACAATTTGGGTATAAAGTAATAAAGCTTCTTATGTAAAGTTCGATCATGAGAACTAATAAATCTATTGAAGTTTCGCTTATTTCATAAGCTAAACATGTATTTAATATTTGTAATAAGCGTATATGTGAACATAGTCTGTTTTTAATTCCATCATCTATACTATTCTCTACAGAATCTTTTATCAAAAATGGTATAAAGTGTGCTAACGTAAACATTTGTGAGGCATTTTGACGAAGTGTGCCATTCGGAGCTAAATGCTCCTTTAAAATAACAGCTGGTATGTCACGTTTGAAATGACCATAATAATTAAAATGAGTTCTCCATAAATTAAAATCTTTAATAGTAAAAACTTCCTTTTCAACAATTAAGTAACACAGTAGTTGCCTACATGCTACCTGTACAATACCCTCAATCAGAATGTGCATTGCGTCTGGAGGTAAACTTTGTGTAATATCGAAGTCTAAAATATCTAATAACGGACTTTTATTATTGACTCCATACCTTTTTTGCCAAAATTTCAGATTTCTTCTAAGAATATTCGGATCATCAAATACTGCCACATAACGACCATGATCGAGCTTATTTCTTAAAAAACATTGTCGTTCTGAAAATATATTTTTCCAATCATCCGCAGTTATCATGCAATGACGACAAAAACGATAAGCTGCAACAGATAATTTGAATCCTCCTAAGAAAGCAGAGGCTGGCGTATCTCCTGCACAAAATAACAAGGATCCTTTATAGATTTTTTCCTCATTTGCGTTTATTCTAATTGATATGCCTTCTGTTTGAAGTAAATTTATATCTTGAATAAAAGGTTTTAATAACGCTGATAGGGCACCATCCTTATTAAGCCACTCTGTTTTTGTTATTGCTAACAATTGAATTCCATTTTTAGAACTCCTAACTCGTGGGTCAATATTTCCAATTGTCCAATAGAACATAGATAGTTTTTGACATTTGGAACTAACCCCTAACGGATTTGCCACTCCTAAGTCATCATAGTATAATATTATTGCTAACGAATTCGGATGAGCTTTAAAAAAATCGTTTTCTTTATACACAGTTCCATCCAAAACAGTTTTATAAATATTATTCATATTTGTTGTTGAAAACTGGAGATGATTTCTAACATCTTCATTATTCAATAATAATTTCAAATTTTTTAAAAATGGTACAACATAAGCACTCCGTTTTATTTCTTCTAACACCGGCTGACCATTTTTCTTCTTGTTCCAAGCTAATTCTCTGTAAATGGTGTGCTCTACTGGTAAAATTAATTGAAATTTATCAATTAAAACTTTATCCAACTTCTTTTTGGAATCAATGGATGAAAACAAATATGAAGAAGTATATTCCTCCATAAATAACTTCTGGACTATGTGAAGGTCTATCAAATTCGAATGTGGTTCGACCCTTCGTTTCAATTCATTCTATGATGTTAATTAAGAGTTTTTAAAGTAACATTGGAACTATGTCATGAACAAAATATTACCATAATTATAGATGTGTACATAGAAATTAACTCTTGAACACCTGAAATTATGTTGTCAACTGCTGTCTGTGAGATTTTGCACTTTTCTCGAATGTTTAATATGAACTTAGCGGCGTGCAATGAAAGAATTTCTTCTCCTGACATTTGAAATTGATCTGTTTCACTGGAAATAAATTATACAAAATGCATATGTATATGGAAAAAAACATTAAAACTTGCCTTCTACGATATCATCATTATCATCATCGTTTTGCAAATAAACTTCTGGTCCAACGTTTTCAATATTTTGAATTTCATGTTGAGAATGACTTCGCCACAGATGTTGTTGAAATGTCTTCCATTTTTGGAAAGTTACTCCACATCCGTCATGATTGCATTTAACCATAAAATTAACGTCCATTCTATGATAACGAACTACATGACGAATTAAATCATCCGATGTACACACAGCAAAACACATTTGACACTTAATTGTATTTTCCATCTAAGCAAGCTTTGAAGAATTGTATGTAAGAAAATCACACCAAGTAATTTGCACAAGTTTCTAAGAACACTAGAAATTTGTCAACCTAGCGGGAATAATAGTGAGCGTTGCAGTCAAGAAAAGGAATACATATAACAAACCTCCCTCGAATATGTACATAATATTTTTAACTTCCAAATGCACTGAAGATAACCATTTTAAAATTTCTCTTTTTCTTTTGAGGAATATTTCTATTTCCATGGGCTCGTTTATTGGGGCAATAAAATACATACATATTACAATTCGTTCCCAACAAAGGCACGGTTAGAACCCTTCCACAGTCACAGCCCTTGTAAGAACAAAATTTTATGGCTGTTTTTGCTCTAAAAAAGTGATGAGTCATTCGTATTTTTTTTTGTATTCAGTTCATGCACAACCTTCTACATAATAGTAAATATAGAAGGTTGTGGTTCATGCATATTTCGGTTTTTTAACAATGCTTTTGTCTTAGTTTCTTTGTGATCGAAGCATAATTTCGAAGCATTGGAAAAGTTCATTTTCAGTTCCGCCGTGATATTGAAAAGTTGTTTGTGTCTGAAGTGTCCAGTGTTCAGTTTCAGTATAAATTCAAAATCTATCAAGTGCTTTTTTTAGTGATTTTATAGTAAAATCAACGTGGTCAAATAGTTAATTTTGCTCATAGCTTCTTATATTTTAACCTATTGTTATATGAACTTGTTAAAAGATGGAGAAAACTATCTTTTGTAAGATTGGCCTGCGATGTAAATCACTTACCTTTCAAAGCAGAAACAATGAATGTGATTGTGACGCCGTTCGTCGTTGTCTTGTGGATGCTTGTGCCAAAGACAAAATTCTCAAGGCAATGATGTTTAATAAACATATAATCTTGCAACGTAATCATCCAAGAAGAAATAATTTTTTGTGTGATATCGAAGAAAATGAGGAGATTAAGGACAATGAAGACATTCATGTAATTTTAATAGATATGGAACAACCTAATGAAAAAAAGAGCCAACCTGAACCATTAATTATATATGAAGAGCCACCTGAAGAAATACAAACGTCCGGGAAATTGGAGACATCAGTGGTAAGTTTATTAAGTACAAATAGTAAACACTTCTTTAACAATTCTGTGTGTCAATGAGTTTTACATAATAAACATATTTCTATGTACCATAGATGACAAAAAGTGGCATACAATTCAAAGTTATTGAACTCGATTGTATTGATAGCTCGTCTGAAACAGTAATGGGTTTTTTAGACCAGTTAGATGCAAATTATGTTGATCCTAAAAATATGTCAATCGCAGCAGATAATGTTAATGAGAGCACAGCTAATAATGAAGCGGAGTTGCTACCGAAAAAACTTGTTAAAAAAAGTACACGTGAAAATTCTCCTGTACCATCTACAAGTAAAAACTGGAATCCAACATCTGTACCGTATCCTGCACAGCTTCCCAAATTCACTTTAAAGTTACAAACTATTTATGATCAGGGTAAACTAATTAATTACATGAAAGATTTTATATTTTTTTGGACAGTGAATCTCGAGCACATTACAAATAATGAGCCATCTAGAAGAGATTATCAAAATTATTCGAGAACAATAGTTGATACATATCCTGAAGTTGGTGGCGGTAATCATGGTTATGTGAGCGGATAATTTCTTGTTCATTCATCATAAAAATTACTTTATTATTACAATTTATTTAGGGTTTAGTATCTCAACAACTAAGTAGCTGTATACGCAATCGGCGAGCACAATTAAAAAGAAAGTTGGCTGGTCCAGAGAAAAGGGGGAACGCAATAAGGAAATCAACTTTAGTGTTTCCAAAAGTGAAGCATTCACTTTCTGAAAAGGACATGGAAGCAGCAGAAAATGAACTTAAAAAGAAAAATAATGTGACGGACACTCCACATGTTCGAAGATTGCTTGAGGAGACATTAATAGCCAGGAGAAATTACATCCACGAGAAAATCAGCAGAATAAGAGAGATTGAAGAAAAGTATCCACAATTGATGGAATTCGATCTGGTAAAAATAGTTTCATGTTTTCAATTGTGTTTAGTAATTAATTTGTACGATTTGCACAGATAAATTATGTATTTTCTTAGTTACTGACAATTATGTTTTTTAAAAGTATAAATTTCTGTAGAGTGATTATAGTAACATATGCAGAAAAGTTATTCGAACAATATCTTTACACAATTGAAATATTTTAATTTATAAGTACATAAACCCAGAATTTTAATTAAAATGTATTTTGCAGATGCTGTATGAATTCGAACTGATTAAAGAAATAAGAATAGAAACCATAAGTGGAAATTTGGATTGTATGTTCAAGAAATTAAAAATATTCTATGGCATAAATGATGAATCTGAAGAATCAAAATCTGCTATTTTATGTAAATTGCAGGAACAGCTTATTAAAAAAAAGGACCGGAGACAATGCGATGAATTGTTTATTGTTCAGCGGGTAAGTTTATGAAAATACGAAAATTATTTTTTGATACCTTTGTATTAATGTCACTAAACATTATAAATATTTTTAATATTTTTTTTATATATAACTTTCTTAACGTTTTTGCAGGCACTTTCCTCCACGGATAATTTGATAACAGTAGAAAACGCGTCACCTAGATTAGTTTTGTATTGTTATGAAGGAAGTATTGCAACTTCATTTATAGTTGCTGACACTGTTAAAGTGAACATAACAAATCCAACCATAAATAGGTGTTTGGTAGGTTTAATTGCTGCATACTTCGCATGGGATACACAATACCCCTCTGCGTATTTCAATGTTTTGCAATATTTAGAATATGAAATGTTGCAAAAAAAAATGAAGAATACCATGGCAGTGGATAAGTTTATACGTCAAGTAACTAATTTCAAAAAGCAAAATTAATATTAATTGTTTTTCCTTTTTTTTAAATTAAAGTTGATTTTTTTTTACATGAAGATTAGATAGTTATTACAATCAAATATTATCACATATTGAAATAGTATGTTTAATTGGTGCTTTAAATAAAAATATTAAATAATTATTCCGACTTTTTCATGTAATGTTTTATTTTAAAATGTATTAGTCTAATAGAAATATGTATTCCTTTTTATAATTATGACGTTTACATACAGGTATATAATAGTGTTGAAGCTCGTTAATATAAATATATATATATTTTTTGTTAATTAATAAATAATTCGTTTATTACAACAATGTCAATAAAGAAATACATTTATTTTTATAACCTTGAACTCAACTGTAAACATACACTCTATTATTTCGTTAAAAATGGTTAAGATATTAACAACACCTTTATATCGAATGTACAAAAATTAGTTTATTAAAATTAATTTAACAAACAAAGTAAAATAGATGAATGCATTTCGACCGATGTAATCGGTCATCATCAGCAACACGGCTAGCACTAAAGGTCTATGACTCCTATGGAACTCCATAGACCTTTAGTCCTCGCCGTGTTGCTGATGATGACCGATTACATCGGTCGAAATGCATTCAACTATTTTACTTTGTTTGTTAAATTAATTTTAATAAACTAATTTTTGTACATTCGATATAAAGGTGTTGTTAAGAACCATTTTTAACGAAATATTTGGCGTATTTAAAACACACGCATTAAGTGTGTTACATATACACGCTTTTCGCGTGTTGAATTTACACGCTTTCCACCTGTTAAATTTACACCCATTTTGTGTGTTAAATTTACACGCTTTTCGCGTGTTAAAAATTAACACGTTTTAAATGTGTAAAAAGTGACTACATGATTTAACACGCGAAATACGTTTTAAATTCACACACTTGGGTTTGCAGTGTAGTCGAAGGTCTTCTTACAGACATAGAAGGCTACGCAGGGTTTAGTAATTCTTTTCTGGATGTTCGACCTACAGTTGAGCTTAAGGTTTAATATTAGATCCAGAAATTTCACCCTCGAGGATAAAGTGACAGAATGTCCATCCAACTTGGGGAGGTTGGAGGCGGTGATTTTTGTTTTTCCAATGAATAGCATTCACTCAGTTTTGTTTGGTCGACTACCAGGCATTAGTCTGGTGCCCAGCTGCTAACTCTGTTCAGGCACCCTTCCATCATTTCACTGATATCGGTTGAAAACATTCCTAACACCATTATTACTAGGTCACAGTAAAGGGGAGATCACTCTTTCTAGTGGTGTACCTCTTCTATTGTATTCGACTACCATCTTGGTTCGCAAATTCGCTTTAATTATTCTCAAGCTTAACATAAACGCAAGCTAAACATAGCCAACTCACGTTTAGAGCTATGAGACCTTCTTGAATCGATTTAGTATGTACGTTGTTAAAGGCGCTTCCTATGGCTTAACAGGTTTCTCTACACAAAAAAGTTGCGGTGAAACTAATTTACTAATATTATATTTAACACTCTTGACTATTATTTCTTGCAAACGACCCCCAACCTGGAAAAAATACCTACCTTTGCTTAATTGTAAAACTATTTCTATGAAATTCACAAGACAATTTACTCCGAAAATCCGTAGTTAAAATACCTTTTGTGGTTGAAGTTGTTGTTCCTTTGGGGATAGCCTCCTCGTGTGGGATAAAGAAAAATTTCATAAAGATTGGTTTATTTGTTTTAGACAGAATCCTCCTTGTTTCTGGTTCTTTCTTTTTTTCAAAGAAGAATAATTTGCGTTAAAATAAAGCTTAAAGTGCTCACCGCCACTAGATTTAGGGCTCCACCCAGACCCATCCTAACTAATTTGCATAATACCATCATGATTATAACAAATTTAAGCTTAAGCCGTTTAAAATAAACAAATAAACTAGGAGTAATCCGGCCTCTAAATCTATAGCGCAAAAGTTGAATAACACCATTAACCCAAAGCCCTAGTTCATAACCTACCCCTACGTAACGAGACGGGGACCAATGATGAAAGTTTTAATATCTTTTTCGTCACGTAGCAATAACTGCAGAATAAGGGATTGAAGGGCATATTTGTATCTGTATTTAGATGTGGATGAATTAATCACCCTCATAACTCGGAAGTGTTAAATTGCCGTAATAAAAAGGTGAACAAAGTTCCTATCCCCACTGAAATCTCGGCGTCTATTCAGTTAATGTTCGGAGCGCACTTTTTGGGAACTTTTGAATGCCCCACGTATGCCCGATAATGTCTTTAATGTCCTTAATTGCAGATAAAAGATAAATAAATACTAAAAAGGGAAAGCGCGCTCCGCCATTATTGGACTGGCATCACGTAATTAAAATCGTTATTCTCCCTGGTAGCAGCGGGGGCTGGAGATCCCATTTCCAGTAGTGATTTACTCATCCCCAGAGACAGCGGAAGCCAATAAAAGGACGCAGTTAATTGCCTAGTGAGCCTGTTTAGATTCGCGCCTTATCTTGAGTGAAACAAAGGGGGCAAATCTCAAATAACCCTTAAAGTTCCCCTCAGAGGAAACTTAAATTGGGGCCATGAGAGCCGGGGCTAATTACGAGTTTACATTAAGACCCAGTTTTATAGTTTTCCATCATAAAGTTTTGTTTACGTGACAGCATTTACGACCTATGGTGTACCAACAGACCATAATGCATCCTCGCCCCCCGTGGGAGCTCTTAAATGCTAATAGAAATGAAGTTTCCCAGACTTTAAGGAGATTAAAACTTGTCAAAAGTTGAAAGTTTTCGTCAAAATTTATTAGATTTAATGATGTCATGTGGTGGTTTTTAATTAATGGATGCTGTTTCTGTGTGTGATTTTATGTGCTATTTATAGTAGCTACTGCCGAAAACCGTTGTACTCCTCGTAAAAGCTCTGATGTACTAGTACTTTCTACTCCAGAAGTATTCATCCTTTTACGCTAATTGATGTTAATATAATAATATCTTGTTCCTGCTAAGGAATTAAAAGTTTGCTATATTAAAAATTAACCCAAAAAGGATTATCGAGAGCTTATCCGCTTTAAATGGAACATGGCTATTCTAAGGAGAAACTTTTATTTAACAGGATAGTCGATAATGCTTTGTTCTGGTTAAAGCTTACAAAATTAACTTTTGATGGACTGAGAGACTATAGATTGTGCTTAAAGCGGATTTACAGCCTCGGTTGATTAGGAGTTAAGACTATAATTCGGTCTTCGCAGAAATTCTATAGTCACTCTTTTGCCATCACTTATAAGCATCGGTCTTCTCCTACTATCTTCTCTTATATACTTAGATTTTATATATGTATATCTAGATTAATAAATATTATCCTCACCAGGTGCCAAAAAGTTCTTATGCATGGCGCAGATCTGCGTTGTAGCAAGTTGGGTGCCATCATGCCTCCTCTGAGCCGGAAGCCCCGAAAAACCTGACTCAGTAAGCACTTGCAAACATAAAATTCGAGAAAAACAACCCTTGTTCCTAAGCAACCCAAAATTACATTAGGGCGGGGTTATGCCAACCACACGGTAATGCTAACTCGCCCGAAGGGATCGTAAGGTGTGTGGCCAGGCCTACGCCGCCATAGTTCACCCCTTCCATGTATGCAGGTGTAAGATCCTCTTTATGCCCCTCAATGCCTAAATTTGGTCCCCATCGGGCTCGATTGTGGATACTTGGAGAAGGATGATCCTGCAACAATCAACAACAACGACAGAGAACCCTGGAGGGAAGCTCATCCAGCCATCCTGGAAAAATCTGTTTAGGCCATCAGACCCAAAAACATGCACCCACGTGATCAAATATTCTTGAGGAAAAAAACTGATATTCAAAATAGGCTAACAAGTTTAATTATCCCGGCTAATATCATGCGCAAATTTGAAAACTGTAAGAGAAAAACCCGCCCTGGCGCCAGTACGTGTTCTAGGCACGTTTTTTAGGACGATAGAGGGGATATTGTCTAGGCCAGTGGATTTGTTGCAGTCAAGCTCTTTGAGGCACTTAGATATTTACTTCCTGAGTCCTGAAGAAAACTTTGTCCATTGAGTGAGAGGAACACTCGACAGAAGGGCTGGCAGTGGGAGAATATGTTGATACATGGCACAACACAAGATCGAAATTTCTTTGAAGCCCACTGATATGAAAAAAATCGATAAATATACATAATGAGTTGAATAGTTGCGTTGGGGTTGAGTTGATTCCAAAAGAAAAGTGAATACCACAGATTATGGATGCGATTGACGGTACATGCGGCTATCAGCTAAATTCAACTACTGAACTCGCGTCTATATGCATAATTTCAAATCAAACTAGGTAGCAGAGATCTCGAGTCGAGTTCAAACGATCCTAACTCAACCCGAATGGCTTCAACATGGACTTGGTTTCAACCTGAGTTCAACTCATGATATAAACGTTTTAACAGAAGTTATTGCATCGCAGTCACAAGGCTGCAAACCTCAGTGGAGGCCGGCGACATTGTCATAACCATCGGGGCTAAAAGAAAGCGTCTTGCTGGGGTGGTATGCCTCCTCATTAACCAAACGATATGACGCCAGTGTTACCGAGATCGGCGTGTGGGGACGAGTAAACACAGCGGCATGGACTGTTCCCTCTAGATGGTATAGGAGTTGGTGCTGCCAATTCTGGGCTTTGTTTTTGGGTTTCCCAGGTTTCTGACCACGATTTTGCATTCTGTTTGGAAGGACATTGCGAAAGCGGATGAGTTCCGTAGGGCTCTCAAATCCCACCTCGGCCCTCCATGCCTTGGACCTCTTCAGCTTAATTGGTCCATAAAAGTTCCGTGAGTATGGTGGGAAGGAGAAGGGTATCCCGACATCCACTGTCATCAACGGCAATCAACTTTTCATAGTTTCATTTCATTTCTAACACAAACAACGCTTTAACCCATGCACCATTGTTTATACACCCAACTTAACATTTGAACTGCCATTTTTTAAATAAGCGGTTAGTGGTATTGATACTATTAGTGGTATGTGGCTTATTGGCAACCGCCGTCACCTACCGGGATAACTCCACAAAATATTTCCAAAAACGACTATCCTTGAACTTTAATATTAATTTAAATAAAATATCTAGTCGCCACACGATACAAATTTCATATTGTTATTGTTTCATATTTTGATTATTATATTTTGATACCGTTTAGATATACCGCAGAATTAATTTTAATAAAACAATAATTATTTTATGAAAAATTTCTCCACCTGTCCTGCATAGAGCTGCAAAAACACTCTCTAAACTATTTTCAAAGGATTTTAGTGGTTTCTGGTGATTTTAATCATAATAAAATTGTGGATGGGCGAACAAAATGGTCTTTGTTTTTTTTCCGGTGAACTTTTGTTACAATTTAGCGACCACTGAAATAACTTTGAATACCGCGCGCTTGATTATTGTAATATAAACATTTTCGCCACAAACTGCGGTGGTGATAACTGAGAAATAAAGCGAAAATTAATTTATGCATTATTATTAAAATCTAATCTCCGTTTGCCTAATATATGTAAAAGGTCATAAACAGAAACCACCACCGCAGCACTATAGTCGCATCAACGGAGTTATTATGTATTTCCCGTCGACTGGCAATCTGAATTCTATTTGATATATTGAAAAACTTTTTATTCTTTTAACCATAACTCGTTTTATGAAGTCAATAAAACTCGAAGCAAGCATATTACATTTTGGGCGATGTACTCTCATACGCATATAGAGGCCTCCTCATAACTCACCTAACCAGAAACCAGCAATAAGACCCTAGTTCCATCTATGTACTTCTGGATGCTGCACGGGAAAAACTAATTTTGAACTAACCCCATTTCTTAGTTGTTCTGCTCGCCGTATTCGAACTCGATGCCTGCAGTTGGGTAGAGTAATGGCAGATTCCTGCAGGGAAAAAATCGTGTTTCGACATCAAGAGTTTTGGTAAGTTCCTTGTTAGTCGTACATGTTCTATTGTAGCAGTGCATTCCATATTTGGAGTATGCTGGCCTTAAGCGGAGATAACAAGCGAAGTATACGGCGAATGCACGAATTTTCGTTGAAAGTTTGTAAAAGTTTATGATTTTGGTTTTTTGTGGATGAGGTAAGAAGGAACTCTAATTTCCTTATTTTTTAAGTGGTTGAAAGGAACACAAAAATAAAAGGGCAAAGGACAACAGTTTCAGAACTTAAGAACAAAGTTGTTAAGGATGTGTTAGAAATATTTTTTATTTTGAAATAATCCAACAAAAAAACTTCAGGTTCTGTAAATAGGCACCACCAGACCTTCTGACACATTGCGTGCTACGGGTAGGACATCAAGTAAAAAAATATATTACAGTACAGATGTTTGGGGTCGTTCATAAACGCAGATTTTTGCGATCTTTCGACACCTCTCCGCCTTGGTAAGATGTCGTGAGATTGGGCTCAACCATTTTCAAATTTAAAAAAATCTAGTATTTGAACTAAATAAATAATTTAAAAACTCTAAATATGCGCTTTTATTTTAAAATTAATCAAACAGTAAAAAATAATTTTGATTGTAAAGTTTTCATTGCTGCAGCCAACTTCCTTAAATTAAAAAAAGCGTGGAGAGCTCTTTTGATATATTCTAATTTTGTTAATACTGTAACTTTTCGTTAGCGCCCCACGCTTTTTTACATTTAAGTAAGTGGCTGCAGCAATAAAAACTTTACAATCAAAATTATTTTTTAATTTTTGGTTCATTTTTAAATAAAAGCGTATTTTTAGAGTTTTTAAATTATTTATTTTTATTATATACTTTTTAGTCTTTTATATGCCTTCCGCCATTTTTTGGTGGCCGCCATATTAGATTTAAAATAACGTTACCTAGTTTACTGTATTCTGCCTGTCGTTCGCTTTCATTTAATACCTATATCGTGGGTTCGGTGGAACACATTTGCAAAAATCGTAATTTGTACTTACATATGATGAATTGAACGCAGGCTGAACCCGAGTCCAACTACATTTAGACGGGAGTCAAGTTGAGTTAGTGTTGACTTAGCTCAACTCACCTCTGCTGCCTGGGTTGAGTTGAAATTATGCATATGGACGTGATTTCAGTAGTAGTTTGAATTTAGTTGACAACAGCATCTCTGTGTTTTGTTTGTGAAATTTTGAAACGTGTAGTGCTATTTTATTTTCGACTCAACCTCAACTATTCAACTCATCATTGCCACCATTTTGAATTTGGAATAACGTCAAACAGCTAATTGTATTCTACCTGTCATGTCCTTTCTTTGGATACCTATGCAGAAATCGGCCGCCATGTTGGAACCGTATTTATCATTCAAATTAAACGTGTATGCAAAATTTCAGCTCAATCGGAAACCGGGAAGTGCGTGAAATTTAACTTCCAAGATTTTTGACATAGTTACAAGTGAAGTTAATAAAAGCGTATTAAAAATAAGAATTTACGGGCGTAACCAAAATCCGCCTCGTCTATTCCACTCGATTTTTCTGCTTGTAGTGGACACAAAACTACCAAAATGTGAGTACTCATACGTAACAAGAATTTAATTACGCTAGAATTCGGCAAGCGCCCGTCCTGGGTTTTTGTTCAGTGCGGGTCAGTGTTACTTGACTCGTACGCCGCAGCATTCGTCGAATCTCGCCTTTGGCTGGCCTCTGGAGGCTAAACAATCAAGGGACTACTACGATACTTGTGTGTAGGATCTAGTCATATCTTTAGGCCCCCTTTCACACACAGGTGGTCGGCAGGTCGTGGCCAGAAGGCAAGTATCACCATACACTTATCGGCCGCCACTGGATAGGGCCTACAGTCCAAGAAAACTGTCAAAAATCTTTAGGTGTGTAGGCATTTATCGTCAGTTTGTGCCTGAAGATTTGAACTTCTATTTACGGATTACGAATTCATCCCGTATCCAGACGGCCTGAGAGCAAGCCGCGAACTAGGCGCGAAAACCATCCACACTCGTATCCGCGCTTGCTCATGGGTGTTGACGGCGTGAGTCTGGAGCCGCTTTAGGGCCAAACATATTGGCGCGGAGACTGTAATGGCAGCCGCTTGCGAGAGAATTTTCCATACATTTAATTTCTCCGCGCCGCCTGCTTATTGTGTTGTGCACTTGAATTAATAACCCACTTGCTAAACTGTCGTCTTCGCCTGTGTGTCTGTAGGGAATCATGACGTCACCTTCATGCCACGGCCTGTCAGGCGGATACTTGAAGTCCTCATCCTTCGGTCAGACTCAGTATTGTGTGGCCTTTATCGGGCCGTGCCTGAAGACCTGGCCTGCCGGCGGCCTGTAAGTGAATGGGGGTCTTTAGTGGGAAAACCTGTTTTACTCAGTGGCGTATTTACCCTAGGGCCATGAGGGCCATGGCCCGGGGCGCCAGCTTCTGAGGGGCGACCAAGTTTACTGCTTTGGAATTTTTAATAATCGTTACTAAATACACTGAGAGAAAAATAATTTTTATAAAACCAGCAACAAATCTAGACCAACTTTCGTTAGTTGGGTCTGCTTTCTACCAAATACGGGTCACAAAGCGGAAGGCATGCTGTCGTGCTGATAACAGCTAAACATCTTCAAAATACTGAATTTCGACATTAACGTTTCAGAGGTAAATCTTATGACAATGCTAGCAATACGGCTGTGGGGTGTAATGCCCTGCAGGCTAAGATAGGCTTCGTTTCCGGTTGCCAAACTGATTGTGTTTACACTGATTTCAGTAAGGCATTTGACAAGCTTTCCCACTCCATTATACTTCTCAAACTAAAAAGGTTAGGTTTCCCTGAAGCCCTTCTATTATGGTTCCAGTCATACTTAGCTGACAGGACCTACCAAGTCCTTTTCCGTGGATCCAAATCCGCGACCATTGAGGCGTCATCCGGTGTCCCTCAAGGCAGTCATCTTGGCCCTATCCTCTTTATTCTTTCTATTGATGATATTGTTACCTTGCTAAGACACTGCAGAATCCTGATTTATGCTGATGACATCAAATTGCATCGTCACGTAAAGAGTATGGAGGACTGCAAACTTTTGCAAGCCGACCTCGATACCTTTTACTCTTAGTGTGCTAACAACAACCTGGCTCTTAATATTAGCAAATGCGAAGTCATGACTTTTTGTAGGCGACGTGATCCTATAATTTATAACTACTCATTTTTAGTGAGGGTGTCCCCCGTGTTAATTTTGTCAAAGATCTCGGGATTAGATTTGACACCAAGCTGGACTTTTCTACTCATATCAACTATATTTCTTCCAAGAGTTGCTTAGTCTTGGGTTTTATAAAAAGGTGGTCCAAAGAATTTAACAGCATCCTGATCACTAAACACCTCTACATTTCGCTTGTCAGACCTTTACTTGAATATGCGTCCCAGGTTTTGGTCTCCTCACTATTCTTCGCATGTTGGAAAAATTGAGTCGGTTCAACGTAGGTTTGTTCGATTCGCATTGAATCATCTTCCTTGGGAAGACCCTTTAATTCTTCCACCATATGAATACCGACTTAAGTTACTCAACTTAAACACTCTCCAGAAGCGTCGTGAGGTGGCCGATGTTGTTTTCGTCCACCAGCTTCTTAATGGACGTGTCGACTCAGGTTTTATAAGTCGCCGTGCGTCGTTTAGAGAGAGCCGATACAATTTGAGAGGACCACCGCTCTTACACATCAACTCCTCTAACACCAATTATGGCCGATTTGAGCCTGTTAATCGCATGTTCATTAATGTAAATAAAAATATTAATGTTTTTAGCGTGAGCACTAACAAAGATCTCCTTAAAAGGAGTCTCTTTATTCTCTAATGACTGTTTATGTGTTTCGCATGCAATTTTTATTGGTACTTAACTCTTTATGTTTGCATGTCTCAGCCGAGCCCACGTGGTCGTGGTGAATGTTTCTCAGCCCAGCTGAGAAGTGCGCCTTCTTCATAAGAAGGGTAACTCTATTATTATTATTATCAGTAGGCACGGTATACAGAAACAAGGTAATGTAAAAGATTGTATACCATATACGGTATTTTAGTGATGACGTCACGTGGGGGACACTTGGCATATAAAATCGAATTTGTTGTTGTTGTTTCTGCATTAGGACTGACGTCACCAGGCGCCCATTAGACGTCACCAGGCGCCCAAAGTTATGAAAATTGACTGTGCCCACCAAAAAGCTTTGGTTAACAGTGAAGCGACAAGACTATTGGCTCAATTAAATTCTCTAGAAAAAGCAGCAGTATTATCCGATTTTTAGGGATCTGTACTAAAACAATTTCAGATATTTTCCAACATTCTAGCGATTATAAGAGAATTATTAAGAAAGAGACGACATGATGAGTGTGTGAGGGAAAAATATTGTTACAAGGACGTGACTCATTTCAAGGTTAATACTTTTTTCCCAAAATGCCAATTATTGGACGTTGAGGTGACGGAAATCTTCATAAGATGGAGTAGCCACCAATTTCGCATTCTTAAGGCTCAATTACAATGAGAGCAAGAAACTTTTGCCAGGCAAGAAAAGCAAGATTCGCGCCTACAGAAGGAAATACGAGGGGATAATAAAGCTGCAGCAACAAGAGCTAAACCGAAATGAACTTTTATTTCTAGCGGTTCTATTTACGTTTCATTCTTTTTAAATTCCCACAGGGAACACTTTTGATTATAAAAAGTAGAGAAAGTTTCTTGCTGCAGAAAGTTCCTTGCGATCATTGTAATTGGGTCTTTATACAAATTGGATACAAAGTCTGAAGCAGAAATTAGAGTTAACCTTTAGCTTTACATATCATTCAGGCTTCAGTGACAAATTTTTAACTGACATTCACACAGCACCGAGTTTTCCGTATCAGTGCTCAATGTTCAGTGCCATCAGTGATGGAGTTTAGTGGTGAATAACTTGCTGCAACAGCATAAAAACAGGTTTGAGTGTGAGAATAATGTCGTACCGATATTTTTTCACCGATGCTCCCCGTACTGCACTAAAGCCGCCGTTACGTCATGGATTTGTGTGGATCGACTTTACTACTCCAAAAATTATACCCAATTGATCTTGTGGATGATCGACAAGAGGAATATGTTTTTTCAAAACAATTCCTGCTGTCACATGAAAGGAAAATAAGCCTAAGTTAATCTATTTACTAAGAAAAAGGATTTGAAGGAAACACATCTATATAGATAAATGGCATCTCGTATTCTGCACTGCACATTTTCTCTTTTTCCGTTTATTTATGGGGCGGCAAATCTTATAGGCCCAGGGCGCTAAATCTTAAAATACACCACTGGTTTTACTTAATGAAGTTTTATAGCAATTTTACACTGTGAGGAAAAAAACGTGACATTTACCGAGGCCCCGTGAGACTGGGTGAGATTCCGACCCCCCCTCCTAAACGCCTAACGTAATTGATGGGCAGGAGGAATCAGGAGTGTAAAGAGGAAAGGAAAAAAAAGGAATGTTATGTAGATGGGAAATGGGAAGGCGAAAGCGACCGTGTGCTGCCGGGATTTGAACCCGGGACCTCTGGGATGGTAGTCAGGCGCCTTACTCCTAGGCTACCAAGGTCCTAGACCTATTGACAGCGTTTTTCTGATTATATGAAGACCCACGACGTGAAATTAAAAAAAAAGTGACGAGGATACCAGTCCTTTAAGGTATTATAATAGGACCTCAAATTCAAACATTGTAAGGCGTAGATATATTTCCTAACTTCGGTTCAAACTTCCGTAGAATGTGTGCTTTTACTTTAAGGTTGAAAACTAAAAAAAAAGAGTTTCCTCTCAAGATTCATGTCATAAGAATATCTTGGGGGACAATATTTTTTCGGCATAACTACGAGGACATCTATCACGATTTTTTATCGCACTTTTTTTACTTTACTCCCCTTTTCTCTGTAAGGACCCCGCCCGTATATCTTCTTTTGACACGTAATATTTTCCCCTTGAATTTCGCAATGTGTTTTAATACTGGGTCCCAGATAAATGGGATTAATGGTACCCTGTTACACTTCCGGTGCCCTTTATATTCAAAATTTATAGGTTTATTGTTAGCAGGAATAAAAAATGGTTTAGGAACATGCATTCGCACACGATACAATACAATCCGTCTTCCGCGAGGAAGGATTGCAAAGGCTCAAGACCCACGACTGCCATTAGCATGCAGCGAGTACGATAGACAGGAGCGGACACCAATTTGTTTTAAAATAATTCCTAGAGCCGCTGCTACGGCTCTGTTCATTTCCAGGTATTCCGTCCTGAATTTGGTGTATGTGTGTGTGTGCGTATCGAACTGAACTATACTGAAAAGAAAAGGGCTCTAAGTGGTTCCTTTGAGAGGGTTTTACATTTTCTTTTCAGCTTAGCCGTAGTCAAGGATACTCTCAGTCACTCATTTGCTATTCCTGTCGCATCGGATATCATTCGTTGACACAAGACACCTCCGAGGCCCCTTTAATGGGAAATTGGAAGCTGTTGGTGGGTGGGCCGGAGCTGAGTGATATATCGCCAGATGAAAGGAAAGAGACATGCCAATTGACAAAAAGGCTTACTCGGAAGGATCAATTCATTCTATTCAAATTAATTACTCGAGCGTAAGATTTTGCGGCCTGAATACAAACCTACCAAAGGGGTGCCAGAAGATGATAAAGAACGGTTTAACGAGTGCTTTTTGGAATTTCAAGTACCGCATTTGTATCCCTAATGGATCCTTTTTATGGGCGGGTGTTATAGCAGTTCCGTACCGTATAATTGGGTGCGAGGGACTAATGATGTAAAGATTAGCTTTTAGTGTATTTTGAGTTTAACTTGTAATTAAATGCCTAATTTTTCATTTTATGGTATACGTACGAAGTAAATTATGACACAGTTAATTTATGTTAACGTTAATTCAGATTTTATGTTTGGGAAATTTTATTTTTTTGGTTACATTGCATGCCTTCTTACGTGATATACATTAACACACTTTTATACTACACATCATGAAGCACGTCGTTTCTTCTTCTCTTCAGCTTACAATGCAGCTGATGTGAGGATGCTCTTAAGTTTGACATTGCAATTTTATTCCTGTACTTCTAAGTGGATATCCTAGTGATTTGAAGTTTTTAATACACAACAATTTTGAGTGGCAGTTCTGTGTTCAGGAATCACTCTTTGTACTACCAGTTCGTCATGCCATTGGTCACGGCATGGTGTAAAGTCTAGTAGTTAGCTTAGAAGGGGGATAGAATAGGTTTAGGGTAACGACGGTTCAGGAGGTTGTAAAACGATGAGACGATTAACCCTGCCATTGAACTTTGGGATGTTGTAAGAGCTCGTAAATATTGACTACTAACTTTGGTGACGAAC
This sequence comes from Thereva unica, assembly GCA_949987705.1. NCBI lineage: Eukaryota > Metazoa > Arthropoda > Insecta > Diptera > Therevidae > Thereva > Thereva unica. Next base: position 83,598,376 of record OX465285.1, read on the forward strand.
TGCTTTTAAGCCTCGAGTATCGGCCTGTTCTTTGTCTGCCCACTGTCTGCTTAGCATATCAAGATCTACGTTTCATCGCCAGGCACAATTCTGCACAGGCCAATCAAGGACGTAACATTCTCTCTCGTGCTTAGACATTCGGAGTAAAAATAAAAGATGGCCTTACAACGGGCGAACAAAGACCGTGATTGAAACATAGTCCTCGGATATGTGACGGGCATCAGAAGGTTGTTCGCAAGACTGTACGGTTGTACTCCACACACACAAACATACTGACGGGTATACCTTCGTATATAACGCTATTTAAAAAAATCGTTTTAATATACATTTATATAGAGATATTTTCACACACCCTAATGCAATGGGGTTCTTCTATAATAAATCAGACGTATTCACAAGCGGGCAATCGTCATCTCTTCGTTCTCTCTATATTCATGGCCCACACGTTGCACAACTCTAGGTTAAATTGGAAGAATGGCCTTAAAACGGGCGAATACCGACCCAAATCATACTTAGGGATGGCGATGGTATAGCAGCGGGATTTCCACTTAGTTGGCTACCAGCCCGGGTTGTACGGGTGGCCAGCACGTGGCAGCCATCCGGAATATTGGAAATTTTGGATTATTCTCGAGCTGGTTGAGCCAGCACCCGGTAAAGTTGGCCCCTATGGTAGCCAGCTAAGTGGAAACCCCGCCTTCTGGAAGACTAAAATGAGATCTTCGGAATAAGGTTTAGGGCTCTGATATGTTAATCTTTCCAAAGGCGATATAGGCTGTATTTGTGGCTACGACGCACCTATGAACGTCGTTCTTTTATTATTTCATGGCGTAAGCAATGTCCCTACAAAAATGCTCCTGACCAGCCACTAATTATCGTCTAATCAGAATAGGGCTTGAAGATGATTGTAGCTGTCAATTTTGCGGAGGAAAACATGTGAGCACTATGTTAACACGTGAGGAAGAAAAACCCGCCATGGTACCATGACGTGCTTCTCGCAAAAGTTCGACAGACAAATTTATTGGTTCTTTAAAGTGTTGTTTTTTTGTTTAGCAAGGTTCGTAGCAGCTCAAAAATTACTCGCTAGAATACCAATATACCTATATGAACTACGGAAAAATGGAATAAAAGAGAACAACAATTAAAATGGCTTTACTTGTCGAGGTCCTTCTTATCATCTTGGTAAAAGGTGGAATGGGTATGTAGCCCAAAATTTGGTCTATGCTTAGTTAGGTTGTTGTTTATATCGAATCGCTTTTCAAAGTTGCTGTAAGCTGTATTCGAAAACGGAACTATGGCCGCTGTTACAATATTCCATACGAAAGGCACTCACATATCTAATTTAACCTAAGGTCCAAGTAAAGAATAAGCTTAGTGAACTCACCCACCAACCTATTTAAATTTTTTCTAAGCCTGATTTGGTTACAGAATCCTCGTACGCACGACCAAATGATTAATATCTATACCAGCACCTGAAGACAAATCATCTAAAATACATGACCGAAAATAAACTAGAGCATGTATGTGTATATCCTGCACTGCAGTAAAAATAAATCTTCTAAGATCTATGGTAGACTAAGGGACACATAAAATTTTAGTATATATCACGCAACACCCAAAATCCCTCTATTCCAATTTTACACTCTAATATTTCACCAGGAGTACAGCAAGAGAAAGTTTATGGTACAAAAGGAAATGCAGAAACTTTAAATACCTACACACATCCCCCAAACCATATAATATTACACATATGAAGGTTGCACAGAACAGGCAGCGATAGTTGTTCCTCCGCCAGTATAGGAAATGGAAGTCATTGAGGGGGCGATGTCACACATGAATCTTGCGAAAGGTCCTCGCTCGAAAAGAATCGTATCCCAAATAATAAATTACATCATTCCTTTTCCTACTAAGTAGTATATCACTTTATAGTGGAACGAATGAATGGGTCAACTACTGAGAAACTAATCTTGCCACAGCAGCCCGGCCCGGGGTATTGCCAGGACAAAACAGATTACAGCGGCAGCGGAATTGAAAAAGTATAAACGGAGCGCCGAGGAGTGGTCCCACTATACCAGGATACCAAATTGATTGCAATATTAGCGTGGAATCAACTCAAAGAAACCATTGCCATTTGTCAAATCTCCGTAGGAAAATCCCTGGATCCTTGTAAAGGACTCATAAATAGTATCTTTTATCTCTTCAGTTTAGAAGGCACACCACAGGAGAGAAGCTAATATCCTCGGTACGACTCCTGGGAAAAAGGACTCTAAATCCGTCCATTTCTTGCACATAAAATTGCTGTTCGAGGTTGAAATTTTGTTTCAGTTAAACTTGGAACGCAAATCTTTAAACGTTCTCCGGAAACGATATCCTGTCCCATATATACTGCTATATACCGGTTAAATCCAACGGAGTATTGCCTTTCGAGGATCTTGCGGTTTCGTAAAGTAGAAGAAATTTATTTTCCCCCTTTAATGACGTTGAAATAAGGCAACAAAAGTTTCGATTTTCTCAAGGATTTAGAAGGCATTTCGAGACAAAGTATACGGAGAGCAACAAAAAAAAACACAACATCCGAAGGACGAAATCAGAGAAAATTCAGGAGGCAGTTTTAGGATATAAAAAGGAGGTGATAGACTTCAATCCTTGCTGCTTTAGAAGAAAAGGAAAAAAGAGCAGAAAGAGTTCTAGCTGGCTAGGATCGTTGTTCGGGGAACACCGCTGGTTGAAAATCCTTGAGAATATACATATACGTATACAGGGGAACGAGTGCCTGATTTGATGATCCTGACAAAGAACAAACCTTAGGCTCGGGGCCGCTATTCAATTGTGGTGATAAATTTTTACAGTAGAAAATTTATGCTTTTCCTGATGAACACTGTCGGTTTCAGTTTATCGGAGAGGCGGCACAGGAAGGTAATCTGTAAACTTGCGACAGGAATGGGACCAAGGATTTGTTCTGATTTTTGTATCCTTAAGCCGGTATATCTGTATTATACCAAAAATATATATTTATACACACATATACACATATTCGAAACAACTTTCAATGAGATGTTGCTTCGATTTTCTTTGAGGTTTTGCCAAAATATCCTTAAGCTTCGCAAAAAAAGGCAATTTTCACAAGATTTTTTTTGTTCGTCCCTTTTCGCCAATTTCTTTGGCAGTATTTTGTTTTTTAGCAAGGACTTTTACAACAATTTACAGTCGAGTATAAAACAAATGAATTTAATATAATGTAGTCTCGAGGATTTCCGTCAGTGTTTTTCTGCGGGAATAAACTCAATTTTTCGGGGGTATTACTTTGGGCCTTAACTTTAACTCTCCGCCTCTGCGTGTATGTGTGTGTGTAGCCGCCGCCGTGGTTCACACATGTTCAGTTTTTATGGCCCTGATGAAGGAAATAAAAATGGCTGAAATGTAAAGGATTTCATTGAAGTAAATTTGTGTTTACGATAATATGATGAAATGAAAATTTAATGTTTGATTTAAAAATAATAGTGCGGAATTAAATTGAATTATTTTGATTTTTCTCTTGGTTGCGGATTTTTGTGACAGATTTAAGACGGGGTTTTTATTTGCGATATTGAGAAATATCGCCTCCTTGATTTTGGAGGGTCTGTTTCAGTTTGAAGATATATAAATTACATTTAAGGACTTTTTGATTTAAGTTATAAGGTAATAATCAGCATGAACGATGCCCAGAGCACTTCCATATTTGTGGATCAGCACTGATATGATTTTATAAAAAAAAAAACGATCATCCACGATCGAAAGAATGTTTTGTGGCGTGGTCATACATAATAATGACAAAGCAATATAAAGAGTTATTTCGAAACTAGCCACAAAATGGAAGAATCACTCGCATTGATTTTGCAAACTGAATCTTGAACCTTGCCCAAATGAGAGTAGTATAGCTGCAGTATTTCGAGCACAGTGATGCCTTCAGCTGTGGTTTTGGGTGTGGATATGGTCTTGGATGTGAGCGATCGCCGTCTGTTTTCAATTAATTTGTCTTCGCTGTGGTGGGTTTAAGCCTTAGATGAGCTTTCGCCCCGGTGAGCTTTCGTAGTGTGGATCGAATGTGTAGTTGAACTGCTCTGGGGCGGGAATTTATCGGGATTGAACTTCGATATGTCTTGGTCTTGGATCTTATAGGGAATCTGCAGTTAACCTTGGCACTTGTGGGTTTGTGTGGTGCATTTGATATTGGTCTATTTATTCCCATTCTACGTCATTTGTAGTTGAATTAAGCAGCTCCTCGACTAGGAACTTGTTACACAGCTTTTAATGATTGTATCCGTAGGGGTCTGTTGAGGGTCGCTAAACATTAAACTAAGTTCTGTTAGAGTTGGATCTTTGCGACATCAGCAAAGCTCCGTCGGAGTTGGGGATCTGGGAGTTTTACATATTTATATAAAGTCCCTAGCGGTGTGGATTAAAGCCAAATACTGGCGCCTCAAAAAAAAATTTCAATTTTTTTTTCCTGAATAGTGAAACTGCTGAGATGTTATTTAGTATTTAAATAAACTCAATCTTATTATTGTTGCGGATAGTTTCGACATATATCTGAAGTCCTTTTACTGTGTATCGTAAGCGGCGTTTACTGATAATTTTTGAAATCCGAGAAAAAAATTAACAATAATAACAAAATTTGCATCCATATACAAGGGATTAAAACAGTTATAAGAAATTAAAACATAAAACACTAAGATTTTTCAAGGGGAGAATGGAAAAAAGCGAAGTTAAGCCTAAATATAAGGTTTCTGAGAGGAAAAGGGCAGTTTTTGAAAAATGTTTGCTGGAAAAGTATCCGAAAAGGAAAAAAGAAGTATTTTTTTAATTTGAATAGATAGAGAAAAAACTAATCCTGAGTATCGACATTTTCTGTACCGAGTATTGACATAACATATCCATAGACGAATTTCTGCGTGTTGATTTTCTGAACGTGACCGAAATCAAGACAACAAACCCCAATTCTGGTGTGGATGTGGGAAAGGACCCCTGGAATGGTGAAGTTGACGCTATTTTTACATCACCAATTGCATGTAAGAAGACAAACATCGTGGTACCAGGGTTTTTTTTTCCAGACCTCTTTTTCAATTTTTTACACTGTTGATATACATTAATTTTCACACTTCACTTTTACTAATCTTCGTTAACCCTTCCAGGTACCCTCAACGTTCCGTGCCTGCTCCGAAGGGGAGGCAATCACGTTCAGGTAAGTGGTGGTGCACGGCTGCAATGAGGTACCTCCGGAGTATCAATCTCCCCCGACCCCTACGGCGAGCCAGCCCTTCCCCGTTTTGTAAGGTCCGGGATACTGTCTGCTTTGACGGCTTTGTCAAGATATCCGTGTGAGTGCAAATTTAAGTTTCTAGGGTCTAGGGTTTTCGAAGTTTTTGGAAATGGATCATTACTAAAGTCATTATCATTTCTGCTCGCGAATTGAAAGAAATTAAATCAATTCTTGGTAAGTTCTTTTAGAGGAGAGCTTTAACTGCCTTTATTTTCATGTACAAGAAGGAGCTGATAGCAAATATTGAAATAAATCGAAGCACTGCTATGTTAACTTCTATCAACAGTGCTTCATACAATTAGAAAACAGCATCCTTCGACGGCTCGCTAAGTGTATACATATTCAGGACTCAACACGATAAATTTTCATCTAGGCTTAGTAGTCTTTGAAGGATTTACTTCCTACTTCCGTGATTAGTTAGCTATCCTGGCGGCATAACGAGCACACGACAGCAATACAAATATGTCCACTCGGCTCAGAATCACGCTCAACAGTTATCATTTTCGGGCATACTACAGTCTAGAGGTTGGGTTATAAACATAACAACTTCAATGTGGAAGAATCTTCCCTTAACCTATTCTATTCTCTTCTAGTCTTGAAACTGAGCTTGCTACTAAACATTGCACCATGACCTGAGTTACATGACACAATGGTACTACAAAGTGCCATTCCTAGGGAAATGCCTCGGCTTCACCGACGTCAGTTCAATAATGTTCAGTTCAATCCACTTAAGTGGCTTCACCGGCTTCAAAGTCCAGTTCATGTTCAGGTCGTGCTTGAAATTGTTCTGGCTTCGCCGTGAAAAGTCAGAAATACAAAAGCTCACTGGAATGGGGAGCTTTTACTTTTAACTATAGTTCGAGTTCAGTTGGGCGAACTCATCCTCATTTGAATATGTGAAAATTTTATGCGAACTGAGCTTATTTTAAAGTTCAGTTCACCAATTTGCTAGAACTATAAAAACTGCGCTATGCCCAGTGGAGAGATGTTGGACAACGCAGAGATGACTGAAAGAAGTGACTGCAAAAAAAAGACAAGAACTGTAGAGCCATTAAAGACGAAATCGTGAAAAGAACGTTTCAAAACAAGGATTTGATGTACACCGAATCTGTTTGTTCGTCTATCGAAAACCTATCCACAGCCGGCCGCTTTGCAAACTTGGTAGGTACACCTTCTATAAAGGGCTGGTTCAAGAATTTAATCACAATCGCAGATGTGTGCTTAAATCGCCCCTTCCTCAACCTTGATTTAATTTTAGGAATTTTGATTTAATATTCCCCTTTGACAAGACCTTTCTAATATACAAGTACTTATTTTTTCTTCAAAAATATTTATGCCTCCTTGTACGTTTCCTTGTACAAGGCTTAAGCTAATAAATCATGCGTCCTGAAATTTCTTTAAATTAATGTTCAAATCAAGATCTCAACTCCATGCATTCACAGACAGCAGGAATTCTTCTCCGCCTTGTTCAGTTGTTTGCGAATGTCACTCCACTCCCAAACAAAATAAAAAAAAGAAAAAAAAAACGAAAAAGATCCCAACCCTCTACGGGGGCGAAATGCTGTTTTTCTCCTCAAGATGTATTTTTCGTTAAGAAGGCAAGTTTCTCTCCAATAAAGGAAGATTTATGCACAGTGAAATACGTTAAAAAGGACGAAAATACTCCTCCAGGGAATTTACAAGGCTCCACGTCAAGTGCATACAAGTGATAAAAATATGATTCGACTCTGGTCGTTAACTGTGCCGCTGACGTCAATTAATAGCTAATCATCTACCCATCATCCCCCTGTTCAGTGTGAGGGGGTGGGTGGTGCCACTTAGAAAGCGTAGCGGCATAAATACAGAGCAAAAGGTTAGCAGCAATCTTCCCCTGTGAAGATGGGGGGATGATAAATAGAATCGTTACCGGGGGGCGGAGCATTATCATAAAAAGTCAAACAAATAGGGTTTAAATGGGGCAATTTGTCATTGACACGGATCCTCAGCGGAGCGCTAGAAGATGCCCCGGTGGGCTTCGCCCCATTGTGCCGGGGGGCTGAATTGCTCGCCCTTCGGTGGATTACGAATTATTGTATCAAAGGATTATCTAGGATTAGGGATAAATATTTGAGATTATTACCACTGATCGATTCTGTATCACATAAGCGCCCCCGAACGCACTCAGAGGCAATCTTGGAAATAGAATGTGTTTGCACAGAGCGTGGCTAAGGACATCTTGTTCTGTTGGGTGTTATCCAAGAGGGAGGAAAAAACAGTAAATAAATAAAAAAAACTGGCAAAAACATAACACAGATATCATGGCTGATTCACTCAACTACATTCAGGAGTTCCTTAGTTAAAATTCAATTTCTTTTTAGCCCATATTCTGGAGGATTTCTATCGGATAAAAACCCGAAGAAAATGGTTCTTCGTCTTTTCACTTCCATTTTGCCTTGGATACCCTTCGGAGAATCACTCTGGCAATGATAACATAGCAGCGGAAAAAAATCGTTTTCCTTGCAATGGGCGAAAAAAAAATTGGAAGAAAACATAAATAGAGCCACTACTGTACTGTACACACACACACACAAAAAGCTTGAGGGAAAAAAATCTGCCAATAAACCGAGCTGAGATCTAGTATAAGGAAGAGGACGATGCGAAGGATACCGATGGATATATACAAGGAAAACTTTGCGGCTATAAATAAAATGGCGTAAGATTACTTTGGAGGATAACGAAAGGCATTAGCGCCTCTATATCAACAGCTGCGATAAACAACTAAAGTGATTGGATCAACAGCAGAATTTATCATTTCAGTTGGAGTGGCTGCTGCCTGGTTGTCGTCCTTGTGCTGCTGTGCTGTCGGAAACTTCCACCACCACCACCTATTCATATCGAATGATGAAGTACATATAAGACTTGAAAATAAAATCATAGCAAAATTGATTTAATTTGCTTGGATGTGCGGGGATTTGCCCAAAAATATGAGTTTATTGAAAAAGATGTCGTTTTTTCTCCTCCTCAAACAATATTGAACGGTGTTCTTTCTCCTGTGTGGCTTACAGGTTGTGGGTTTGGTGGAAACAAGAACATGTTTTTTAAATTGGTATAATACAATGTTATTTTTTCTTGGAAAGATTGAATTTAAAAACGAAATTTCAATATTGTTTATAAAGGTGAAATGTATTTCTCAAGGTTATATATCTTGAGCAGTAGCGACCCCTGATCACTTTCTAGGTGTTGCGAAATCTCCTATCACACAAGGTAAAACTAGTTGGGATCTGGGTTCGACCCTTTTGGTCCACACGATCAACTTCCCAGTATGATGGATGTTAAATATTATGATTGGAACAATAGGCAATATAGAATATATGTATAATACTGAGAATTTGTCACAACTGTTTATCAATATTTTCGCTAAAATGTTAAACTAAATGTGCGCACTTACAAGATTAGGATGACGAAAATGTATATAAAATTGATGTATTAATGTTTTCCGGCACCTCAATGAAGTCAGTTTTTAGTTCGCGCGGTATCGTGCAGGTACAAAAATCACTTAAGTCATTCCAACCAAAAAACCGCTGGACCGAATATTATAAAAATCTTTTCAGATTATATTGTCGCTAATACGCTTCGAACGGCACCTCAAGTAAGTCAATATCTTTCGTGGTTCGGGCGATATCGTGCAGGTACAAAAATCACTTACGCCTCTTAAACAAAAAAACGGCTCGACCGAATTTTATGAAAATCTTTTCAGATCATATTTTGGTTAATACTCTTCGAACGGCACGTCAACTAAGTCGATATCTTTTATAGTTCGCGCGATATCGTGCAGGTACACAAATCACTTAAGTCATTTAAACCAAAAAACCGCTGGACCGAATATTATATAAATCTTTTCAGAATATATTGTCGCTAATACGCTTCGAACGGCACCCCAAGTAAGACCATATCTTTCATGGTTCGGGCGATATCGTGCAGGTACAAAAATCACTTACTTCTCTTAAACAAAAAAACGGCTGAACCGAATTTCATGAAAATCTTTTCAGATCATATTTCGGTTAATACGCTTCGAACGACACCTCAACGAAGTCGATATCAGTTTTGGTTCGCGCGATATCGTGCAGGAAAAAATGACCACATCCGTACGCACATACACACACACACACATACTACCTCCCAATTTTTTGCTTAAAATGCTCCTGGGACCTTTAAAGATGAAAATACGTTGAAATTTTCGATTTCGATTTTCGGACCGATTACAATAACTTCCTATACTGGGAAGTTAAAAACTCATCCAAAAAACATTCAGCAAAACAAAAATTTGATAGATTTTAGAAAGGATAACAGACAAATATTCTAGACCGAAAAGAGAAAGAGTCATTTTTCCATAAGGTTTATTTAAAATACATATTGTAAGTCAGACAGCACTCATACACTCGTGCTCTTATACATACCCATCCTAAATTTGCATCTTTCTTGCTTTTACTCTTGAAAATTCTTCAAAGTCTTTTGAGGCACTCAAGTTTGTTAATTGAACTCTAAGCTATTGATGTTGACTCAGTTTTACAGCATTGGATTCACCGTTTTCTCTGTATCTGTTCAATCAAGGTAATACTTAAATCCATTCCTCACTCCAACCAATCAAAGGTTCCACAGGGGTCAATTCTGTCACCTGCTCTATTTCTAAGCTTTATAAATGATCTACTCTCATTTCCCTATAACCAACTTCACAGCTTTGCTGATAACGGTACTCTGCGTTACTCTTACGCCTTCGACAGTATAGCCAGATACTATCTCGACGATCACGGCCATCTGTCGCTTTGTCAACAGAAACATTGAAGCTATTCTCGATTGAGAATCGAAACGAATTCAATACTTCTATAACGGAGCACTGTTTTATTTTCTAGGCTTTACAATAATGACCTGCCATGAAATGATCCCATATTCCGAATCATGAAACCAGCATCACCGGTCCTACTATTTTTTATGAAATGCAAATCCGCTCTGGCTGTAATTAAATCCTTTATTCGGTCTCTACTCGAATACAAATCAGCACCAGCTCGCTTATCATCTACAGGTAGAGAATTCCACAAACTAGTGACGTGAACGAAAAATAAGCGTTTAGATTGTAAGCAGTAATGGGGCATAAGTAAATTATTAGTTCTAGTAGATTGAAGGAATGTGAGTTTTTCTCGGAGACATTGCGGGTTACCCGAAACGAGGAGTTTATAGAGGAATACGATAAGCCGAATTTTAAGATATCTCGAGAAAGAACAACCAAGGAATTATTGAGAATATGATGAAACGTGATTGAATCGGCGGATTTTATAAACGTATCGGACAATAGAATTGAATGCTACATTCAATTTTAGCTGGGAGAATGAATCGAGTTTACAGAAGATTACATCACTATATGTTATTAAGGGCATTAAAAGAGATTTAGCAAGCTTCGAGCGAGTACGGAGTGGTATAAAGTTCGACGTACACCAAAGTTTTCGTAGACTTCTATAGACCTTGCCAATTATATAGTTAATATGATCCGACCATGTTAAATTCTTATTCAGAAAAACCCCAGACTCTTTACCTTATCACAAAACGGAATGATATTACGGTTTAATAATACTGCAGGGAATCCATTGGTATTTATAACATTTTTAGATATGACTATTGCTTGAGACTTGTCAGGGTTTAGTTGCAATCTATTCCCTCTCGCCCACCCAGATAACGCCTCGAGGTCTTTATTGATTCGCCAAATACAATCCTCAATCAGGCCAAGCCGGCAGCTAAGGTAGATTTGAACATCGTCCGCGTACAACACGGCTTTACAAAAATTCAGTTCTTTTGGGAGATCATTAATGAAGAGAGAGAAGAGGAGCGGACCAAGTATAGAACCTTGAGGTACGCCCTTAGATAGGAGTGAGAAACTGGACTCATAATTGTCTGTGCAAACCTTTTGAGATCTACCGCTTATGAAATTCCAAATAAGACGGACAGCGGACGATGAGAAGTTGAATTGAGAAAATATTTTTTCTACGCCTCTTGTAGAATACGAGCATTCTGATATTGCTTTTAGACACGGAATTGCGGGCATTCCGCACCCGTGTGGAATATTCATTCCATCACTTGTTATGGCAAACTTCCACTTGTGCGGAATAAGCATCATTCCAAACTTGTTACAGAATATACTATTCTGGCATAAAAGCATATAATTTACGACGTCGAAAGCTTTCGAGAAGTCCAGCAGTGAGAGAATGGTTAAATGATCACGATAAATGTTCAGGCGTAGATCATCAGTTAATTTTAGGAGGGCAGTACTGCAGCTGTGGTTCTTCCTGAAGTCATGCTGGAATTCAGTTAAAAAGGAATTAGATTCAAGGTATTGGACCATTTGAATGTACATTAACTTTTCTAGAATTTTGGAGAGGCAAGAAAGGATACTAATGGGTCGGAAGTCCTGTGGAAGAGAGGCATTGGATTTTTTAGGAATAGGAGTAACTTTTGCTTTCTTCTACAAAGATGCGAAAGTAGAAGACGTTAGACAGGGTAGTAGCTTTTCTGTTGGCAATTTTATACCCTACACTCCAGATTAGCACATTCGCATATTTTGTAGGCAAAACATTTTTTTTATCTACTTCAAACATTATTGCCTACAAAATACAATTTTCGAAAAAAAAAGAGAGATTTTTTAGTCAAAAAGTAATTTTTGCAAACTTTAACCTTGAATAACTTCGAAAGGATTAAGTTTTCGAAAAAAATGACGAAAGGTCGTTTCGTATTGATTGATAAAAAAAATTAGGAAATTCCAGTTTTTGGGTGAAAATTTGGTCAAAAATTGATTTTCGAAAATTTTGACCTTGAATAACTTTCAAATGGTTATCGGGTCAAAATTTTTGTAAGGAGTAAGGTAGAAAATTTCATTGCCAACATTTTGGGCCGTCGCACGGGGTAGTATGACTTATAGAAACCGAGATACCGGTAAAACTCGAGACAAACGCTATATCTCCGGCGGCCACCATCAAATTTCCGTCAATGGAACAAGTCCTTTCACAATAATTCACTCATGTTGGTTGTATGGTCAGAAGTGCTTAAATTGTTCCAAACTGTGTGTTCTGTGACCGCAGAAATATATGAAAAAAAAGATGAACGGAATTCCGTGCGAACTCCGTACAAGTATATACTAGACGACACCAGATAAAAGTTGCTGAGCTCGGTTTGGCACCGGTGGCAAGTTCTACCTGGAAGCTGCTAGTGGAACTTGACACAAAAGTAAGCATTTTGCTACTTTAATAATGTGCTCTTCATTTTTTTTATTCTAACATAAAATGTGTGAATAATGTAGTTAATGTACTACCCGGCCGAGTATTCTGCAATAAAACCCGGGTATCGAATTTCTCGAAATTTGCTTATTACTCGAAATACGTGGGTACCCTATACCTGGGATTGTATTCCCTACTCGGGTCGCAGTCAGGAAAATCGGAAAATGACAAGAAAAAGGCTACATATAGTACGATCAAGATTTACGTAGGCGAATATTTAGATAGAAGACTTTAAGATCTACAATTGGAATGATAGAAAAGTGTTCACACGCTTTCGTTTGACTATCAGTTCAAGTTTTCGATCCAATCCAGTAGTCGGACCGATAATCGGATTCGATAGTCGAGTGCGAGTAAAAAATACCCAAAATATGTCCAAAAAAACCCGAATGTTCCAGTTAAAGTCCATTGCAATCGGATTAGCCGTTGCCGAGATTAGCCCGAAATTCCAAGATTTGAATGGAAATTCTCTGACTTCTCCAGACTACTCAAATACTCGTTTTATTACTGTTGAGTTAAGAGTTAATACCCCGGCTTCACCGGCCTCAGTTTAATCAAGTTCACTTCAATCGGCATAAGTGGCTTCACCGGCTAGCATGTTCAGTTCGTGCTTGAAATTGTTGTTGCTTTTTCGCCAGAAATTAGAAATGCAAAAGCTCACTGGAATGCCATTCCATTATTCCAATTTTTTACTCTCTTTTGAGCGAGTTTTTACTTTGAAACTCAATTTCATGTTTTGTAGGCCCAAAGCAGGCATTTTTTCCTGACTTTAAAATGTGAAAAATGTATGGGAAATCAGGAAATTTTAAAGTACAGTAGACTAATTTGCTCGAACTTGCGAAATTTTGGCGGTGAAGCCGGGGTATAAGAATAAAACACTTCTTTGGCTTCTTTTGTTTTAAAAGTAAACACTTCCCACCATTAACCAAGTGTTTAGGATTTGCAGTGGAGTTCAGTTCACTTCTCTACATTTGGTATGAGGCTATTCATCGGCTCTTAGTATACTGCATGCTGTAATGGACTGATCTCACGGCAGAATCCGCCGTACTGCCTTGGGACTCCCCTTGCATATTTTGAGCCGTACAGTTTTCTACTCTCCGCCGTGATAATATCAATTCCTGCTATACATGCTGTTTAAGCGAACGTAGTACGGTATGCACAGCATGCTCGAAAGGCATTTAGCCAATACACGATAGCGTTTTTTCATCCTATTGCCACTTCTGTCCTGCATATAAAAGGATTGAATACTCGCACGCGAGGCAAGCAGGCGTCGGCTTGGCCGGGGGGTATTATGCACCATATTAGCGAGTTTTGGCATGCCATGTGCATCCTGAAGTTGAGCCTTCGGTCAATCTATCACTACCAGATATCTAAATGTGGAGGTGACCTGCTCTCAGCACTATGGTTTCCACCTTTTTCTGTTTTTCACATGAGTAGTAGGGTAACCGAGCTCCTAGAACAGTGACGTCATCGGATGTTGCATTGGGTGTGGATGTGATCTTGGGTGCTTGGGTTGGCGCAATCTGCTTGTGAGCTTGGGTGAACATGCCTAGACAGATAGGGAAGCTGTTCAGCCATGAAAGCTTATCTGAGGCACGTGTAAGTTCAATCCAAAACCTGAAGCTCGAAGCACATCGATGTCCACCCAATCTCACATGCAGGTTAGTGAGCGTCACCATCCAACACCACATCCACACCCAAGGCACCAACCGATGACGGAACTGTGCTAGGAATGCTATTACCCTACTACTCACATACACTTTCGTTCCCCTCAAACGAATAACTCTTATGCATATTGTGCTGGAGCGAGTAAAGTCACATCTGCAAAATCGTGGATGTGAGCGCAGTTGACCATTTCAGGAGCACATCCTGGAAACTTGAAATAATTTTCAAAACTCTCAAAGAATAGTGTTTAAATGGGTTCTTCGAGTAATAGTAATTGATGTGAATAATTGAAGTAATAAGAATTTATTTCCAAAGTGGTTGTTATTGTTGAAAATGAAAATTTTACAATATTGCTTATCTAGATGTTTTATTCAAACTAAAAACTAACTTAGTTATGGACTGACCAAACACTTAAGTAAATAATACACCCACTGGCTTGGAACAGTTACGATAATACAGGTGGAGATCACATATTTATTGGTTGCAGCTCGACAGTAGAATTTACGGAATAATCTAATATAATTGGAGATTCAGTAACCTCTAAACCCCCGCATAGGCCATTTCTCACCCATTCATTCACAGTTTTATTCAGTACATTTCATCTGTTGTGTTCAATTTTGAAATTTCCCATTGAATACTACATGATAACAGCGACCACACAACGACTACACCTGAACAGAGATTTTATAGAGTCACAAATAAAAGTAGGCACTGCAGCAAATTGTGCAGTGTTAGAATTATTTTGAAATATGATAGTTTGCATTTATTGAACGATTAAAGCGTTTTCCAAATACTTGTTGAGTTGAAAGCTGATTGGGAAGTTCGTACCCTGTTAAAACCAACCGCAATTAGATGTAATCGATAGTTGTAATTTCGTTTTGAACATTGTGGTCGAACACATTTTATTATCAATTTAACACAGAAATTCCCAAAAATCCTGCCAAGCTCCAAATTTATGTCAACCCGAGCACAACAATGCGAAAAGAATCTTGAGGGAAGCCCAAGCAACAGAAACCAACCCCCTTCAGCAAGTGGTAAATTTCTGTCAAAACTTTGACTTCTCCCTTGTGCAAACAATTCCGTTAATTGCATCTTGTTTGCATTAAACAATGAACTAAAAGAGTTCTATCGTCCTGCCAGGACTCCCCGGAACCTGTAGTGAATATCTGTAGCTAGCAACCATTGCAAATCATCCTGCGAGCCTGGCTTCCGGGGCTGCGGCAGGACTCGTTTATAAATTAAATGCAAAAACTGTGGAAAACTTTCCTCCCTTGTTGTTCGGCGCGTCTGAGGAAGTGCATTTCAATCAGTAAATTGCGATTCCTTGCGCAGCTCCATCATTTAAACTTGAGTTCCTTAATAACAATGAAAAGGATCTAAAAGCCTCGGAGGGACTCCGAAACTGCGTCCTTGCTTAGTTGGTAGCGCGAAATTTTATTTATTACGGTGGAGTAATTTTTCGGTAGCCGGGGATGGTTGCAGCGACGAGCATTTGTGATTTTAGCAGATTTCTTTAAATTTGTTTATCCGCTGTGAGATTTTATGTTGGCTTTCAGCAATATTGAAGGAAAGTGAATCCGTGCGGTCCCGAAGTCGCTAAGTGAAATGTAGTCTAGGAAGCGGATTAATTAATCCTTCTTCATCGAAAGCATGGTCGAGACGAAAGAGAGCTCTTAATAGTTTGTGCTGCATTGTATTTCTTGAGAGGTGGCCGCTCGTCAGACAGTCTTTCGTACCCATGGAACTGTACAGATCCTTTGTATATTTATTCAAGAGCTGGACTCAAGCTACTTATCACTCTTAAGATAGCTATTACATTTGTGTTTCACCATTCTTTAAACGATAATAAATTCTTTGATGTTTTTTCTATTTGGCAGATCCAAGCGCAGGAATCACTCTTTGTACTACCAGTCCGTCATGTCGTTGGTCACGTCATGGTGTTATGTCTAGTAGTAAACTTAGGGAATACAATAGTTTTGAGGTTATAAGGAGCAGGGAGGATATAGAAGGAGATGGCGATGAAATCTCGTGAGTTGGTCATAAGACCACGAAGATCATAAGAGACGAAGTTCGCGCCGGATGCTGATAGAGCGGGTGAGGCTGCCGAGTTGGTAATAAGCTGAAAACAGGGCAATGAGTTTTCGAACAGGACACTCGTTGCTTCGAGCAAGGGTAAGCAATTGATGCTGACAAGACGGGGTTCGATCGAGTTCTAAGTTCAGGTGCCTATAGGTGGTGCGTACTCTTGGGTATGTGGACGATACGTCAGTTATGGCATGTCTATTATATGTCTGGATATAAACTTATGGAATCGTTTTCGAGTGGTAGAACAGTGGTGCGCAGAATGCCTCACATTAAACGTAAGGAAGACGTGGCAATTGAAGGCTGGCCTGGAAAGATAATCTACAGAATTCAGGGTGCCGTAGTAAATCGAGAGATCTTGCATGTGCTGCCGAGATGGTTTGTGATAGTAATCGCAACACGCGGTATTACGTATCGTTTGCCTAGGCTGAATACGCGACGAAACGTACTTTCCGTACTGGTTGGAGGTAGGTTGCCTTCGAACCGATACTCATCTTAACTAAGGAAATCGAAGTACGGAGTGGTGAAGTAATCCAGGTACCTTCAATGGGATCAATCTGGACAGATTGAAAGAACAGAACCCGCAAAAGGTTACCCGGTTTGGCATACCATGAGCAATCTATCCAAAATACTCCATATACATATGTGATTAACCGTTTGTAGAGGCAACAAGGAAGAACTCGGTTGCTGCAAAAATCAGATTTTCTCCATAAAGCCACCTGGGTACCACCTGATGGTGCCACTCATAACCAAATTTCTCATTTGTTGATAGACCGCCGCCATCTTTCAAGCTCGTAAGACTACCTTACCGGCACTCCAAGAACACAATACAACGCAGAAAAGATTTGTATCCGTGAAATGGGCTCTAGACTAGACAACACAGCTGCACAACCTTGCGCTCAGTGAGCTCTATTGAGCTTAAAAATGCTGCAGTTGAGTAATGCAGTAGTCTCAGAGAATACGGACACACGAGGCGAAGTACAAAAAGTTCCGCAAAGAAGAAAAGAGAGCTCACACACGGAAAAAAGAGGCAGGAGGTATGGGGTATGCTCGATGTGCTTTGAAATACTACTTTTATTTCGTCTATTAATAATATTTGGCTGATATTCTTTGCTTGCTCTTGAATCTCAGGGTATCGTCCTGAAACTCTTATTCGGAATTTTGTAGGTATTTATAAGGTTGGGGATCTGATACGTAGCATGCACCTCTCATTGGTCTCGAGTCTCTAATGCTCGATGCGTCTCTATGATCATGATCAATACATTGTGTTGTTAGTGGCTCCGTTATGAGCCGGACCTCAGTGCTGTAGTGTTCAGTTCAATCCACATAAGTGGCTTGACCGGCTAAAGTCCAGTTCATGTTCAGTTCGTGCTTGAAATTGTTGCTCCTTTTTCGCCAGGAGTTAGAAATGCAAAATCTCACTGGATAACTTTCTTTTGTGCGAGCTTTTACATTTAACTTCAGTTTGAGTCCCTTTGGACGAACTTAAGTTTGTTTTATCCCAATGCAATATGTGGAAATTGTATGCGAATTGAAGTTATTTTAAACTTCAGTTCACCAATTTGCCCGAATTTGCGCAGTTCGGCCGGTGAAGCCGGGATATTAGGTGCCATTGTGGAAGTCCTTATATATATTTTTTTTTTATGTGAAAGGCTAGAGTCACAGGAAAGGCCCTTTATACTGTTGACAATCTATTTTCTTCTTATAGAGTGCAATGTCGAACAGCAGCTCTAGCCGGGGTCCAAGTACATTGTGGAGCTAATGCCCATTGCCTTATTGCTAGTGAATTCAATGAGTCTAATCTACTGCCATTGGGAATTAAGGGCTTTATATCATTTTATGGGGATGTTAAGATAACTTTTGTGTGCTCGGGGTAGAAACTAAGCAAGAGAAGCAAACTTCGAGGTTAGTGGGAGACAGCCTCCTCGGAGTGTTAGACCTCCTGAAACAAGTAAAGGTTGAAAGTTAAGATATTTGTTGACGCGTTGCCCAGCTTCTACTTAGTTACGCCACTGCCCGTCCCGATTAATTATAATTTAGTTGGTTAAATTTCTTACAAGCACGCACATGACACAGAAGTGTTCACGCACCCGCCACCGGCTTGCACGCTCCCGCCACAGGCATGACTTTTTTAGACCAAAGGGAACAAAATTTCGGTTTAGTGGGGTATCTAATTTTTAGTCAAGCGTGCATGGTAGCTGCGGGCGTCGTGCGGGGTAGTGCGTACCTGCTGCATGCTAGGTGCGGGCGTGTTTCATTTTTACTCGAGGTACGTAGGCCTAGTTAATTGTCATCATATGAGGGCTTTGACTTTTTGGCTTTCAATTTATTTTCGTGGCCCCTCTGATCTCGGTCCGGCATTTCGTTCCAGTTCGCCCCCCTCCCTTTGGATGGGCCTGGAAAGAGCACCTATAACAATACAACTAAGGCTTCTAAATTGTTTGCTTATGCTGTTCTTCCCCGATTTTCTTTCCCTCTTCCAAAATAAATATTTCAATATCAAATTTCAATATATATTGACACTAATTGTAGGTTCATCCATCTGTAGGTACATGCTTATGAAATTAAATGCTCCCAAAATACTATTTATGGATCATATTTCTCCATTAAATCAATAAGTGTACGGTTCCCATTATTGGGTTGATCTAATCTGTCGGTTTGTGCATATACCACACAAGGTCCTGCTGACACAAGGATGTGGGTGGAACTACATTGATTGGAAATTCAGAGATATCGTCATATCAATAACATTATGCCTAAATACAGGCATTAAACCAAATGAAAGAAATCAAATTAACACGTGCTCTACAGGAATTCACACATCAGGATTTCAATTCCGAACGTGCTTATCAGTAGAGAAATTTGGGGCTAGGATTATTTCTTGTAAATAAATGGATGATGTCGCATAAGTATATGGAATGTATTATATTTTGAGAAATAATTAAAAATAAATGATTTTGTTTATTAGTTTTATTAAGAATTTTTTTCTTCAATTCGATTTTGTTTTGTTAAGATATAGAGAGTGTCCCATAATTTACGCAAAATGTAATTTTAATAGAAAATACAGATTTTTAATTAGAAAGTTTAAATTATTTATTGATTCATAGAGTATACAGTATTGGGGTTATGTATGGAATATGTAGCACATCTGATAACTGGCCAACACGGCTGTGCTGGCAAGTATAAGTATGCACGCTTTTATTCTTTTAGCATATATGTTGCTGAATTTCATCAATAAACCGCCCAATTTCCTTCTTCGAGGTGTTATTGGTCGTGGGCTTGTTGGCATAAACCTTTGATTTCAAAAAACCCCAAAGAGGCGTTAAATCACAAGATTTGGATGGCCAATTCTGGTCGCAAAAACGGCCAATTACACGATTAGGAAATGAGTCATACAGTAATTGAATTGTTTCTCTGGCTGTATGGCATCTGGCACCGTCCTTGAATTTAGGCACTAAATTGATATACGGCCTTACCAGCCGCATTTTCGAAGAAGAATGGTCCGATAATGCTTCCAGCCTAAAATCCACACCAAACAGTCACCCGTTCTGGGTTCATTTGTTTCTCAACAATTACTCGTGGGTTTTCTGAGCCCAAGAGGCGACATTTTTGACGATTTACGAAGACATCAAGATAAAAATGAGCTTTTGTTCACAAAATCAGCATCCACTTGTTGCTCCAAAATCCATTCAATGAACTTTCTTCGCGCTGCTTGGTCAGTAGGCTTCAGTTCTTCAGTCAATTGAACTTGCATGTCAATTGAACAGCATGAGCCTGCGTTTACATCACAAAGTCAACGCGAAAGTGCACATTGAAGCAAATTGTATGCATACAAATTTCTGTGCGATAAAAGCGTTTCAAAGTGCACTTTCGCGTTGACTTTGGGATGTAAACGCAGGCTCATGCTGTTCAATTGACATGCAAGTTCAATTGACTGAAGAACTGAAGCCTACTGACCAAGCAGCGCGAAGAAAGTTCATTGAATGGATTTTGGAGCAACAAGTGGATGCTGATTTTGTGAACAAAAGCTCATTTTTATCTTGATGTCGCAGCTTAAAGTGCAAGTCTTTCGTGAGAATTCGCTGTAGAGAGCTTCTCAAAACGCCCAATTCTTGACTGGTGCCGAATTGATGTTGAACGACTTGTAACAGGACGCCCAGACTGTCTACGATCACTAATTGATCTAGTCTTCCTGAATTTTCAATTATTATCTTCTCAGTTGATGGTTTTAAATCAGTATATCGGCCATATTTTGTACGAAAATTAGAAACTGTGGCTGACAAACCTTCATTATTTATTAAAATATTGTTCAACAATGAAAATGTTTCTTTTTAGCTGTTTTTCCTGTAATGACAAGGGACCCCCGGATTCAACTTTCTGACGTTTTACCATCGACAAGCGACTTGCCTGGTACGGAATTGTAGATTCTGTCAACTTATTCTCCATTCAAAAATCTACAATTCCGTACCAGGCAGATCGCTTTTCGATTGTAGGTATCAACAGAAAATTGCTGGCGGAGGATACTCTGCATTACAGTAAAATCGTAGAAAACACTCAAAAATGAACATTTTCAAAAGGACATAACTTGAGAGGCAAAGGAGCGATACTCAAGCGGTTTTCACCCGGCTGATTACCCCATAATTTCATCTATAGTAAAAATTATTTCAAATATAGTTATTTGCACTGCACGCATCTTTATATTAACTTGTATTTTTACATGTTACTTAAATGGAGAGCCTATGTTCTATGTTAAAACGGATATTTTGCTTGCACTTGCCATGGAAAGAGTATCATAAAGCATATGTATGTCTGGTTTCCTTACACCAAGATAAATCATGTTCACGTACTTTGAGCCAAATCCAGAGTGCCCCGGGTTTTTTTGCCTAGTTAAAAAAAAAAGAGTGTCCTGTTCTAACCCAGCGGGAAATTAATCAAACGCTGCCAAAAGAAGCAACAATGTAGTCCTTCCAATTCATATGTTATGGAAGCTCTCTGGAAGCAATCAATCTATACTCCCATTTTTTGCTTTGTTTTTCTCAAGTTTTCTCTTATTCTCCTTATTTGGGAAATTTGTGTGAAATACTATTTCTGTTGAAAACAATAAGTGATATTTTATTATTGAATTAATGCTATTGAGTAATTGCTTTACTAAATGTTCAGCTATTTGTGCAAAAATTAATTATTGAAACTGAAAAATTATTATGGGTTGGATTTCAGTAAAATGGAGATAATATTGATTCTATGGGTCAAAAGCGGGAGTCACTGCGATCCGGGAGGTTCTCGAATGGCTGAAGATAAATAATATATCTCATAAGAATATATGTATGTATTCTATCGGATAGCCAAGCGGCCCTCAAGGCTCTTAATTCTGTCGTTACAACATCCACGACTCTCCTGAACTGCCGCAGGTCTCTGTGTGCGAGTGCCACTCAGTTTGATATAACATTGTGTTGGGTTCCTGGACACAGTGTGATTAGGGGAAACTTAGAGAAGATGAGCTTTATAGACAGGGAACCGAAGTGGAAAGGACACTCCTCTTAACCCGGATGGGAATACGAAGCTAAGCTAAGAACTGACTGTCAGGAAAGTCATCTTAGCTCGAGCTGGGTGGAGATGGACCACAGCAACGGTGTGCCGTACTCTTCATGCAATGTAGCCAACTTTGGACGCAAAGCTTTCAAAATCTCTTGTTCAGTTGAACAAAATGGAGATAAGCCATGTAGTAAAGGTGCTGACCGGTCACTGTCCCTTTGGCCCGCACGCCGAAAGATTAGGACTTCCCCACAACGACTTATGCAGTAGTTGTGGTAATGAAGAAGAGGAAGAAACTGTCTCCCATCTTCTCTGTATATGTCCATCCCTCACAAGGAAAAGGGGGAGCTTCCTTGGCTCACCCTTCCTTGATGGATTGAGCGACCTGCAAAATATTGGTGTTTCTAACCTCTGTCGCTTTATTAAAAGCTCAAAATGGCTTGAAATGGCCTGAACTTTGTCTCAACACTAGAATGGCATCACAATGGGCCCAATGACGTGCCTATGTGGGCTCCCTAGTGGGGGCAGTCATTTCAACCTAACCTAACCTATGGGTCAAAAAAGCTTCAGGTGCTTCCCAATAGCTTCAATTAGCCAGCTTCGATTGCGCTTGCTCAACAACAAATTATAAGCGCATCGCTCTGATGACATGCCTGTGTTAAAAGGGAAGGAGTTGGGATATGAATAAGAAGCGCATTGGCATTCCTTTTCAACATTCCACCAGCTGTAGCAATTTTCCCTAGATGGCGACACCTCCAAAAACTGCAGGTTCATCGTTTTTTCGCCAAAATCTATCATTCAGGATAAATCCGAGGTAGAAACAAACGTAGGTATCCGAGATACAGCCCAGTTTACGAGGGCGGAACGGTTCGACGAAACTGCTCATATATGAAATTATTAAAGAGAGTTTTATATTGTATTTTTTTTTAAATAAGACGATGTTCCATCTTTTACATATTCCTAAAAAAAGAATTTCATCATGTTCAGTTTTTCCCGCTTCATATAAATATTTCAAAGAATAATTTCATTTTTTTGGTTGTTGCGTGGGGTTGCAAAAGGAAATCGCCTTTTATACCCCCCAAAAAATATTGACATAAATATCCCGAATTTCTTAAATATCCTGAAGCATTATCATTCCATAAGGGAGGCGGAAAGGAAAAGCGGAAAAAATAATAATAAATAAACACAATTGAAGGGAAGGATCAAGGATAAAAAAAATATGTAAGTAAAAGAAATTGCCAAGTACTTTATTTAAGGGCAAGAAAAACAAATTTTTATTATCCTTATAAACATAGTATATATATGTATATAGTAAGCATTTGTATATGTATATATACAAGATACAAAAATAAGAAACGCTCGAGTAAATCCAGGATTTTTCGGAACCTGGTAATTACTCCTCAACTTCCTCCGTTCATTAAATATTAAAAGCACTCCCCATTACAGCGTAAAATGCCCAAAAAAAATCTCCTTGGGTATCTTGCAAATTGTTCTACTTAAGCGAGTTAATTGCAATCTTAGCAACTTCAACGGCGTATATTTTTCCCGAAAAAAAGGACTTTTCGGATAAAGGCAAAAAACATAGAGAAACAAACTTTTCGACAACATTGAAAACTTTTTAAACTGCTTTTAAAAAAAATGGAACTGGAAACACACAAAATTCAAGGAATTTAAGTGTTGTCCTTTTTTTTCTATGTCCCAGTCTTGTTTTGTTTTTAGAAATGTCTTAGTTGGTGCCGCTTTAATTTCTCTCTGGGAATGTCCTTTGACGTAATTTTATAAGTAATTAAACGATGATATCCAAGGACGAACCACTTCGTCAGAGGTAATGATAAAAACTGAATCTGCCAAACTGATAAACTTCTAACGATAGAGCATAGAGGACTATTGTCCTTAAGTTGGAGCCTAGAGACAAACAGAGAGCGAATTGTGGAGCGGGAAACTGGAGGGGATATTGTGTTCTAAACCACATTTGATATCCTTTCAAACATGTTTGTGCAATACCTTCTAACACACACAAAAAATAAAATGAATCGCAGCGAATTTATCCTACCATAAGAGATTTATACTGCGCCGGTCGAGTCATTTCCCCTATTGCGGTTCATCCTTCGAAAGAAGGATTCCAACTATTCCTTCATTTTCAGGGACTAGTGCGGATTTTTCCTTTGGGTGATAAGGACCTCTTGCACACTCAAACATTATTATCCTGGCATCTGTGACCACCATTCACGTAGTGTTTTTCGTGTCCCTTACTTCCTCCCCATCCCATCCACCACCGACACCGACAATTCTCTCCTCCACCTTCCGTACCGACTGTTTTTTTACGTGACATCCTTTTACTCCTGCAAAATTTTCACCAAAAAAAAGGAAGAGGCGTATATGGTCGACTTGGGATGTCACTATACATTTGAAGTGGCAATTTTTGCAGAAGTGCGCGCTAGGGATTCATGCTAGACATTTTTTAACAAGGAATTTTACCTTTTTATCCTCTTAATATTTTAGATATTTTATTTACCCCTTTTTTTTCTCGAGATCTTACCCCTCCGGCTTGACCCATATTATATGACGGGGCGATGGGAGGAATTTTGGGTGAATTTGAAATATGCTCATACTTTTACCGGAAGGACAGAGATGCCCCGTTGTGCATGCTTGCATGAACCCACATGCACCTGCCACTACTGGTCCGGTCCACCACTGAGAATTAGAGTATAGTTTATCCCAAAATGGCAATTTATCATTGTGGATAAAAAGATATCTCGCAAATAGTTATAAATTGATTCTGGTATTTTTGAACCAGCAGAGAACCACACTTTAGTGGTACTAATTTTTTTTTCTCAAACTTTATTCGAAAGCATTTAAACTGAGATGAGTGTTAAGGGATTTAAAGGTGCATGTTTAATAGTATTGTAGAACACGCTTCTCACATAAACTAAAAAAAAAGTTCAAGGATGTGTTCTAGTTTTTTTATGCAGTTGACATTAAATCTCTGCTGTGAATCCTTGGAGCATATTTTTCTGTTTCTTATAAAGAACTTCTGCCGTCAGCGGATAAAAGAGGCTTGAACAATGGTAAAGGAGGTCGATGTCGTTTTTTTTTTTTAAATTTAAATCTCATTTTTAATTTTGCCGTCGTCTGCAGTCTACACAGAAGATACCAAAAGGCTAGACGGACAATAGTAGTAAATTTAAAATTAAGGCTTGATGGAAATTAGTGGAATATATTTATTAGGCAGTTTGGTCTATGCTAATTGAAGGAGTGTAGCAGGTGGACAAGTCAACCTAATGAATCACCTTTTGTAATACTTTTGTAATTTGTCTGTCATGACTTTTAACTCGTGGTGGAATGTCTAGAAAAAAATAACTTAGTTTGAATGGCAGAAGTAAAAAGGATATGTTAGTAGCTGTCTGCGAATGCTGAAGTAGATGGCAGTATACCTTATGTTTGAACGCTTGGGTTTTGTACGATCTGAAAATACTGGACTAAGGAAGATTCTTGCACAGTCTGTAATTTTATTTATAAAACAATTTCTGGACTTCTGGTAATTTTTGCATTAAGCTTATTTTGCAGGGAAAACATTGCTGTGCAGGTATATCGGCGTCAATTGTTGTACAGCAGTCGCTATTGTAGTAGCCATAAAATTTGGCTAAAGCTGTTTCAATTCTGTCGTGGCTCAGGGGGAAATGGTGGCATCACCGAAGAGGTTGATGGCGCAGTCAGGCCTCAATATGGGACATCAGACCACATAAAAGAGTTGTGTTGACGCGGGGCAGATTAAAGAATTGCATATCGTAGACTGGACGTCTGGCTGAACGGCGAACCTTTTGAGATCCCAGACAATGGAACAGGTTTTTTTTTTTACAATTAGAAAGGTGAGCTCTTATCTAGTGCACGTTGTATGAAAGAAAACGTCGTGGTACCAGAGAGGGTTTTTTCCAGACTGATTTTTAAATAACGTTTTTATATTTCAATTTTCATGCCTCTCTCACTTAGCTTTGTACTGTACTATACTGTTTGTAGCTGTTAAATGTTCTGTTTTTAAAAGGTGTGAATTAAAATACCTGTTGGTTCGAATCTTGCTTTTCTGTGGGAAACAGATGTGTCTGTGTGAGGTGTTTTGCTTGTTCGATATTGGTCATAGGATGTGCAGATAAAGGAACGACAGGATAGCATAGCGGCTGAAGATGGTCCCCGGTCAGCAGAACTTTCGTGTTTAGTTACTTTCATCGTTCTCACTCTTTCAAACTGGGCTGCCACCCGCGGACTCAGCGTTAGCCCTGATAAAACAGAATTAGTTCTCTTCACGAGGAGATATAAAACTCCACCACTAACTCCACCCCGGCTAAACAATGTCAGGCTCAAATTCAGCAACAGTGCCAAATATCTGGGAATAACCCTGGACAAGAAGCTCCTCTGGAATGAAAACACAGAAGAGCGCATTAGGAAAGCGAACATAGCGCTTTTCGCTTGCAAAAAATCCATAGAGAAGAAATGGGGTTTCTCCCCGAACATAGTACGATGGATCTATACAGCGATTGTCCGTCCAATACTCCTATACGGGGTCTTAGTATGGTGGCCAACCCTAAATAAGTCCACTGTGCTCAACAAACTACAGAAAGTACAAAGATGTGCGGAGTTATGCATAACAGGAGCCCTTCGCTCCACTCCTACAGACGCCCTAAATGTTATGCTATTCCTTCCTCCTTTAAATCTTGTGGCTAAGGAAAGCGCAACCATCGCAGCCCTTATGGGCCGTCCACACTACGCGGACTTGGATCCCACGCGCTTTTCGCTGTACGGCCTCAGACAAAAGAGCGCATGAGCTTTAAATCGTGAGCAAATTGAGAAAACAAATCAATTTTCATATGAAAGGCCGTACGCGCTTCTGAAAAGCCCGTATTGTGTGGACGTAAAATGTACCTTTTTAAGCACAGCCTTTTGTCCGTGCAGTTTGATCGTGCTGCCTTTGCCATTAAAATATCACAAAAAAAGCCATTAAACTCTATATGAAAAAAAGAGGCAAAAGCGCGTATGACCTAAGTCCGCGTAGTGTGGACGCACCATTAGAATAAAAGAATCTGGCTTTTGGACCGGAATCGTAGGAGGACACACGAAAGTGCTGGACTCTGTTACCATCCCCATAAAAACGGACTTCTGCATACCCGAAATCAACTTCACAAGAAACTACGGAGTCCACATCCCTTCACGTTGTGAATGGAGAAACAGACCACACACCACACAGTTCTCAAGGTGCCACAAACTTCTTTACTGATGGCTCTAAACTCGAAGGTCGAGTAGGAGGAGGAGTATTTTCCCCAGAGCTTGGGATTGAAGTCTCCTTTCGACTACCCGATCACTGTAGTGTATACCAAGCAGAGGTTTTAGCAATATATGAGGCTGTTCTACTGATCAACCAACAAGGCGACAGAAATCGGACTGTTTACATCTTTTCTGATAGTCAGGCGGCTCTGAAAGCCCTGCGCTCTTGCACAAACAGCTCTAGAACTACCTCTGAATGTCGCAGATCTCTTAACGAGATGGCTCAACAGTTCAGGACCCTCCTCGTATGGGCGCCTGGGCACCGAAATATAGAGGGAAATTGTAAAGCTGACGAACTGGCTAGGAAGGGCACGACCGCTACTCTCCTTCCGGAAAAGGAAAGAGTTGGTATGCCTTAGGCCACTTTTAAACTCCAATGCAAACAGCACACAAT
The DNA here is from genome assembly GCA_949987705.1 of Thereva unica. Classification (NCBI taxonomy): domain Eukaryota; kingdom Metazoa; phylum Arthropoda; class Insecta; order Diptera; family Therevidae; genus Thereva; species Thereva unica. The sequence continues at coordinate 83,625,956 of OX465285.1, forward strand.
GCTACAAGAGAAAAAGCAATGGAGAGATCTTAATAAATGCATGGTGGCCAAACTAACCTGGTCCTCTTATGATCTTCGGCGGACCACCTCATTACTGAGTCTCGGTAGACCAGACCTCTCAGCTATAGTGGGAGTGCTTACCGGACACTGTCTGATAGGGACGCATGCGACCCTCTTAGGTTTTGAGACCTACGATTTTTGTAGAAGCTGTAAAAATCCGGACGAGGAAGAAAGTGTACTACATCTCCTCTGTCACTGTCCAGCCCTAAGAGACTAAGCGCATTTGGCGAGCCCTTTTTAAACACGCTTACGGAGATCTCAAAGATCGGGATCCCGCAACTTAGAAGATTCATTACTTCCTCTAGATGGTTTAGCGAAGAAACGACACTTGAACAACAAGTTTAAAGTGGGATCACTATGGCATCACAATGGGCCTATCCTTTTGGCCTAAGTGTATGAGCTCAAACCAACAGCTTAGCCATATCTAACCTAACCTAATCGTTCTCTTCAAGGCTTCTGAGTCCTCTTCCAGTAGAGGGGCTCATCCATTCAGATAAGTGGTGGTGCACGAGTAGGACCTCCGGAGTTTCACCACCCAGGCTGCAACCTTGGATGACGCTAATCAATTGAGACAAAGGAAGGGAAGGAAGGCAGCGAAAATTCCAGTGAGTTGCTTGGAAAAGCGAATAAGCCTCAGCCAATGGGCCACAGTGGTCTGAAATCCCCAAAACCTGGACAAAATTAATTTACTACCGTAAGAAAAATTATTTTTTTATGAAAATCGGTATATGGGGGTTTTCGCGGTCGCTGAGTAAGAATCCGTTATCAGATTTTACAAAAACAAAATGGCGGATCCAATATGGCGAGCAACTTTATGACAAATCAAGCAAATTTAATGAAAATCGGTATATGGGGCTTTTCAGGGACACTGTATAAGAATCCGTTATCAGATTTAAAAAAAAAAATGGCGCATCCAACATGGCGACCAACCTTCATAATTAATTGAATTGAATGAAATTATGTAATAATGGGTGTTCGGAGTCATATGCCATATGCCAAATATGTAGTATACCGTGGTGGATAAAATGATATAGAGCAACCAGGAGCAGCTGATTTTTTTATATGTTTTGCAGAGATGATTAATAAACAATTACATGCGTATTTTATAGTGGAAGTCGGTGGAAGTTTGTACTTAACCATCAATTTATAATCCGAATCGTTATTCAAATCACCACAATTTACTACATTTTTGATCGTAAATAAACAATACAATTATTTATTTATGTTCATTTCAATAACACAGTATAATTGTACTTACTCTCTGGAGAAGAATCCATTTTACACGAAAGTAAACAGGTAAACGTACTGAAATCTACACGCGAAAACCAAACACGTGCTTTTTCTCCGAGAGAACGCCCTGCGTATAGCGTGTTCGACGCTCACTTTCCAAATGGAATAAAAAAGAGATTTCGAACATCTGCCTCTTATCAAGGGCTCTGAACTACTCCAGGGGGGCCACTATACCTAACCCACGTGAAAAAAGTCCCTAAATATAAACTTTTATTTTGGTACTTTTGTCCAGGTTTTGGGGATTTCAGACCACTGTGGCGTTCCAAAAATGATAGATAGCTCCTTCAGGAACTGTTTTCGTAGAAGCAGAAGAAATTATTTCTGACTAGTGAATTGGTCTGAATTGGCAATAGGTAAGTCAACAACGATGGAGTATCATGCTGGAGTGAAAGTGAGAAATATTTCAAGGAATCGTGCTTCATTGTCTTCAACGTCAGGGAATTTCATAGGATAATACACAATCTAATGTATACTATTATTGTCTGCAAATAATTTGGCGTCTTTGCCAGAAACACTAGTGCCATTTGAGAAGCTGTTTTATATTATGAACTTTGGGATTATACATAACAATGATTTCACGCTGTGGGTGGGAGAATTAGAATCTGGTCATGCGTTCGAAAATGGTTAAAGGATTCATTACTAATATTTGGACTTGTGTATAGAAAAAGGAAAAATATCACGAGTGGTACGAAGAATTATTTTAGTTAAAAAATGATTAAAATAGAAAAGCTATGCACTATTTAGTCAGCTGATATAAATCTAAATAAAGATTTGGCAAACCCAGCGATACACTCAGTTCCTAAATCTGGGAGTATTGACAAAGCGAAAGTATATCGGGGCTTCTATTCTATAAATTTAACGACCTCAGGAACACTCTGAAGAGTCATCAACACAACCATATCTGAGTTTTAGTGCAAAGCAGACCTTTTAAATTGAAACGATCTCACAATTGTGGTTTTTCATTCGCATGGTAATATTTATCTTTCAAACGCGTTTATATTTTTCTTTGTTCATTATTTTTTCTTCGTTCGCCTTCTGACTTTATCGTATTGATTCCAACCAGACAAAAAGTGCCAGCCAATAGCCAAGCTTCAACTGACCAAGAACATTCGACATCATTTTCACTGTTTTTAAGCTGGACCACGGTGTTTGCGCGAAAATTTGATTAAAATTCTGGCAAGTAGTATTGTTTAAAGCCTAACATCGGTATGAATGAAGAAGGATTTGCTCGGAAAGTCTTCTGCAGTAGTTCATACCTCCATTGAAGGAAAGGCATAGACAGACTAGTACAGTTCGCAACGTTCTGAGATAAAAAGGTCTGCGAATGACTTTTAATTATCAATGGATATGTGTAGTACCAACAACTCATTGGTTCTTTTGTCGATTTAAAAATCTTATAAAATTAAAGCTGTAGAAAAAACTGTTGAGATCGGTGCTAACAAATGGGTCAAAAACATGGATAATATCGTCAGTTGATCAAATAAAGCTACCCACTTTTGAAATGTGAGTTGGCATAGATTGAAGTATAAATATAGCATTGAAGTATAAATATAGCAAAAAGAATATCATTCGGATTTGCCGATTTCCTGTGTGCTTTTTGAGGGTTTCCAGGACATTTTCAAAAATTTTGCCTTAACGTAAACTTATAATTTACTACTTAGGATATCACAAAAGCGCATATTTGTACCTAAATCGATCATATTTAACGTGCAGTGTACTTTTGTTTTTATAATTTCATCCACTGAGTTCATTGAGGCACAAAAACGATGGTGATAATAACAAAATATTTACCCTTTACCAAGGGCCATATGCTTGTTTCCAGTCTTTACTGCCCACATCCAAACGCAATCTCTATAACAATTTTTCCCTAAATTGAATCAAAACTAAAATAAAAACTCAAAACCATATTTTTGTTAAAATAAACAAAAACCATTGGCTACAACCCGTTCCTAAACTTTTCATCATAAAATAACTATGTAAAAAAACGACGTATTTTTTTATTTTCCAATTGTGAAAAGTTTCAATTTTTTATATATATTTTTTTATTTAAAAAACAATTCAACTCTGGAAAATGGAGTCATGTAGGAAAATTCTGCCGGTGGAAAAGTCTCGGAGCACATTCTAAATTGAAGCAGCATATTCACCTACCTCGACAAAATCTGCAGCTGCCCTAAAGTAGGGGGTGGGGGAGAGTTCACAACGACCTTCGAAGCCATGCAGTTTATTGTTTGCCTCTTCCCTGCATGAACTCCCTCTTGGGCCTCCTTTGTTGCCAAGGGCACAGGCTATTATGAAATTGGTTTCTAGTGTTCTGAAAGTAAAAATAAAATATTTACAAATTGACAATGAATATAGCGTTTTGTATGTAGTGGAGTGCATGGAGTGTAACAAATTGGACCAGCACGGTGGGGGATAAGGTGACATTTTTCAAAGGAACGGTGCAAGTTGAAGGCTATTGGCTATAGCTGTCGTTTTATACCGACATACATATATGTCTTAAGTGACTGGACGTAAGACTTTTTTGCAACACTAAGTAACTTTATGGACTATAGTCCAGGCAACGAAGAAAAACTAGAGGAAAAAATACAATCCTAAGCCAATTTTGGCACAGTTGTAGAGGAACATGCTCTTAGCAACATACTAAAAATATCGGGTAGTGGGAGTGGAGCTAACGGAAGAGGAGGCGCTATAAATTTTTCATTAATAACTCGAAAACTACGGTCTCTAGCAAAAAAATTAAGAGATTCTAAATGAATCTACAAAAAAATTCTCTACAAAAAGAGTTTTGTATACTTTTTCGCTAGGATCAATACTTAAGGAGATATCGAAGGGGAAAGTGGCTATCTACTTTTGAACTTTTGGATGTTGTATGTCTTCGGGAATGCTGTTTGTGGAAGTATGTTTCGTGGTCAAGCTGTTATAATTATAAAAGAATTCCTAGACGTGAAAAGTAAGGTTACAGACTGTGCAAGTGAGTAGACTGGGATAGTTTTTTATTGAGGTAAAAATATAGCCGTTAAGATTGGCAGGTGGAGCAGTAACAATTTGCCAATGGCTTCGGTTATTCAATGAGTAAATTGAGAAGCAAATGGTGCTATCAAGAGTTGAGGTCACGATTTCACACCATGAACAGCCTTGTAAGTCGAGGATTTGACCCAGATGAATTTGTTGAATTCAAGAGTGGGTGTGAAGAAGGAGAATGTAGAATTTTCAAATTATGGCTTGAGGGCACACTACTTCGTTTTTTATGCATTTAATTCGACACTTTTTTTTCCTACCCCAATCAAAAATGAGTTCACAATTTTCCTCTTTTAATGTCCTAGCCCTAGCTAATGGAACTCCACAAGAGTCGCCATTATCTCCAGCTCTATTCAACACTTACATATACAAGCTAGCTTCAGCACTATCACAAGTCCCTAAATCATACTTCCACATATATGCAGACAACATAGTTCTCTACTTCTTCTTCTTCTTTAACGGCTCGACAACCGGGATCCGGTCCTGGCCTCGCGCAACTGTTCTCTCCACCGGTCCCGATTCTGAGCCGATGTCATTAAGTTTGGCATCCCTAAACTCTGAGCGTCCTGGTCCACGCCATCCTTCCAGCGAAGGTTGGGCCTCCCTCGCTGTCGCACCCCATAGGTCTTACCGCAGAGAACTTTCCGAGCAGGCTCATCTTCACTCATACAAGCTAGATGCCCTGCCCACCGGAGCCTACCGAGCTTTATTTTTTTCACAACATCTATGTCGCGATAGCGCTCGTAGATCTCGTCATTGTAGAGTCTCCGGAATCGTCCTTCCTCACATACGGGGCCAACAATCCTCCGAAGTATTTTCCTCTCAAACACGCCCAAGAGGTTTGAGTGCTTTTTGCTAAGCACCCACGTTTCGGATGCATATGTGAGAACGGGTAAGACCATCGTCTTATATAGTAAAAGTTTAGACGTTATGGTTAGATATTTGGATTTGAAGAGCCTTGACAGACTATAGTAGGCTTTGTTGGCTTTTAGCAGTCATGCGCGTATTTCTGGTTCCATGCTATTGTCGGCTGCTACTATTGACCCAAGGTAGGTAAATGATTTTACCACGTCAAACTCGTGTTCCGCTACCTTGATTGTGGGACCAATGTTAGGTGTTCTTCCAGTCGAGGCCACCATGTACTTTGTTTTGCCTTCGTTAATGTGCAGTCCCAGATTTCCTGCCGCTTGCTCAATCTGAGTGAAAGCTTCTTGTACAGCTGTTGTTGTTCTTCCAATGATGTCAATGTCGTCTGCGTAAGCCAGTAATTGGGTGGACTTGTGGAGGATTGTACCCCTTGCTGTCACGCCCGAATCTCGGATCACTTTCTCCAACGCCAGGTTGAAGAGGAGGCAGGCCAGACCGTCCGCTTGTCGGAGTCCATTATAGATGTTGATTGGTCTGGACAGTGTTCCGGATACCTTTACTTGGCTTGACACATTGGTCATAGTCAACCTACATCGTCTTGTCAGTTTGTTGGGGATGCCGAATTCTCTCATGGCTTTGTAGAGTTCTACCCTGGCTATGCTATCATAGGCGACTTTAAAGTCTATGAAGAGGTGTTGAATTGAGTTTTGAAACTCTAGACATATTTCCATAGCCTGCCTCAAGGTGAAAATCTGATCAGTCGTTGATTTGCCTGGGCTGAAGCCACACTGGTAATGGCCTATGATGTTTCTGGCGTATGGGACCATCCTGTTTTGTAGGATAGCGGAGAATATCTTATACACGGTACTCAACAACGTTATACCGCGATAATTAGTGCACGCTGTGATATCTCCTTTTTTGTGTACCGGACAGAGGATGCCTTTTCTCCAGTCTTCTGGCATCACTTCCTGCTCCCATACTTGCACAATTAATTCATGAATCGCTTGGTGTAATGTAGGCCCTCCATATTTAACTATCTCCGCTGCGATGCTGTCTGCACCCGAGGCCTTGTTGTTTTTGAGCCGGCTGATGGCTCTGCTAACTTCTTCTATGCTTGGTGGCGGCAGCATAGCATTATCATGAGATATTGGTGGAACCTCTGAATCCTCAGCTAGCTCGCCATTTAGCAATTCATGAAAGTGCTTTTCCCATCGCTCCAAGATGCCTTTAGGATTGGTGATCAGATTCCCTTCCTTGTCCTTGCAGTATGTGCAACGTGGTGTGAATTGCGTCATACTGCGGACTCTTTGGTAGAACAACCGCGCCTGGTGCGGCCGTCGTTCTCTGTACTGATCTAGCTCACAGACGAGATTTTTTTCCCAGGCTTCCTTTTTTCGTTTGTGAATTCTCTTTTCTTCTTTCAGTTCTCTACTATTCTGGCAATATCCACTCTGTCGAGCACTCCAGCGAATTGTTTCTCGATGCCGCGATGTCAGAGTCGCGATCCAGAGAGCAATGGTTCGGAGTAGGTGAAATAAAAAATATATCACGGCTTGGTTGTGGCAGATCCTTCCGCCACAAAACAGAGTTTTAAGTAGGCTGAGAGTTAGCAACCCACTCCGATAAAAAACACCATTGCTATGTATCGGCAAATTGAAATGCTTTGGGATACCGTTAAAGATATCCATGTGTCCATTGACTGTATAGTGCAAACTTAATGAGATCAGTCTCAGTCTCAAGGTACTTATGACGGGAGATTTCCTTTTGGAGATGTGCAATGGCTTCAATCCAATGATTGCGTCTATTGCTGCTGTGGGGTAGGTCCGCATAGATCCAGTAATAGAGAGATAGGTAAACCGTTGCAGTCTGCTGCACTCGAGGATCGTCGTGACCTCTCTGGTCCACCAGACTATAGCGGCCTAAGTGAAAACAGGCTTAGCAGTACAATTTTACGTCCAGTACATTTTTTGTAGTATAAGACCCCATGTCTTGCCTAGAAGCTCTTTACAGGCCTATATAGCCCTAGTGGCTTTGCTTTTGGCATAGTCCAGTTGGCAAATCCAGCTCAGTCATTTATCCATGAATTTGCTGGGTTTGAGAACTCAACTGTCATACCCTTGATAAAAAGAACCTATAGGTCCGAAATGTAACGAAATTTTTACTGCCAGCTATGGTATTGAGGTAGGATATATGTATATACTTATATATCATATAAAATTTTAACGAGTATCTCCTACTACCGCATTTCTTTTGCATTTGTTACAGCTACACTTACAAAATATGTTTAAAAATAAACCCTTGCAATTGAAATGAATAATTCATTCTAGACCATTCTGTGTATGTAAGTCCTGCAAAATATAAAATATGCATTCTGTGGAATTCGTAATTAAAAATTTCTTATTACATAAAATTCAACTCTTTGCCCTCGACTGTGGATTTAATTACAACTGTAGTCCATAAGCCAGGTCAAAGTAATGCTAAGTTCTCATCTGGAAGTGCTCACAACACTCAAAAAAGCACTTAAAACTTTATTCATATTTAATCACCCTTAATTGTTGGCAAACTCACCCCCATAAGACGATATTAAAGAGGTTTTCTCCTTCTGCAAAAGAAAGCACAAAAATCCGCAACACATTTCACAGGTACCCTTTAAAGGCAACTTAGCAAATTAAAATAAAAATTAAAAAAAAATTGTCATGGTATTTATTTACCAACATCAAAGTCCTTTATTCCATTTAATCTAATCGAGTAATTAATTCTGCTAACGGTCATAATTAAAACTGTTATGTTGCGCAACATTTAAGGAAGTGAAAATCATCAACTAATTGCCCTTATATTATGCATTCCGAAGGCCCGAGGATCCTTTCCGGAATAATGGAGATTCCTTTAATGATGCGTTCTTACCCGCTCCTTAAAAGTGCGGAAGGATGGGCATTCACAGGAGCTGTTGTCTGTGTAAATGCTGCATTTGTAATTATCCTGTGTGGAGGAAGCTGGGAGAAGTGAATGCAAATAATTTCCTTAAAAGGATTGCGATAGACGAAATAGAAAAACTGAGCCAAACGGGAGTATTTTTGCCATTATTATCCTGGAAGGTAATTTGAATATATGCAAATTTTTGCTGCCGTTAATTTATTTTAATTACTTCTAAAAAGCTGAATTTGAATAAGAAAGAACTTTGTGTGTTCACACTACATATTAACTCATAAATGAGTCAGTAACGCCATATTTGTTTCGACAATTCGGTTATTGGCAGCGTAGTTCAATCAATTGTTGACACCTCATTCTTTTTGAAATGATCATTAAGTATGCTTTTTAGCATGTGACCTGTCATTGTTTGTCAAAAAGTTCTGGTTACTTTTAAAGATAGTCGAAGATTATCCTCCATTTTTCTTTGTGAAAAATACTTAATCTCTTCCAAAACCTAAGCACATTATAACATCCTTTTACTATAACAAGACCAAAGTAAAACCATGACAAGACAGGACAAGGACAAGACAAGATTGCCAAAGAAACTAAATGCCAAAAGTCTTGCAGTGGTGAGCAAAAAGTCTTGCATATTTTGCAAGACCAAGAAAAGCCTGCAAGACTTTTTGCAAGACTTTTTGCTCATCACTGCCAGACCTTTGGCTCTTAGTCAGGAGAAAAGGTCTTTCTTTCTTTACTTTGCAATCTTGCCTTGTTCTGTCTTGTGTTGGTCTTACTTTGATCTTGCTTAATGTGCAGGACCAGGAAAGACTCCAAGACCAGTCTTGCTCATCACTACATACTATAAAGTGTACCATCTATTTAAAATTTCAGAAACAATTGATTTGACAACGAAATCGACTGCTAACAGCTAGGTATATTTATTTAAAGTCTAGCTTTTATAAAAGTAGTGTAACCTGTAGTGGTATTTTCATGCCGCATGAAAATACCCCACCTATTGCGGACTAATGAATGTGCGAGCATCAAGCAGTGGCCACTTCAATTTCCCGAAACCATGGATTCAATAATCCATAAAAAGGCTGTAGAATATCTCGAGCTCAAATTATATTACATGACAAGCAGTTCGACAATAGACCAAAAAGATCTAATGGTTATAGTTATTTCCAAAGCTTTCGATAGAATGTGGCACTAAACTCTGTTAACCCGGCTTTACACAATAGGTGAACTAGGTATGAGCAAACGCAAGAACAAGACACGACTAATCTAGCCTTGTTCTTGTCTTGTTCTTGTTCTGTCTGTCTTGTTCTTGTTCTTGCAAGCATAACAAAGTCTTGTTCTTGTTCTTGCTCTATGATATTAATACCTGGAAAGTTCCTTCAAAAAATCAGTGTGATTATGGACAATGTTCCCTCTAAGTTTTTCGCTGACTGCGCGGTACAAATCATATGGGTGCAAAAATATTCAAAACGTATGTATAAGTATGCAGGGCGGCGGGCGGAGGTCCTGTGTTTGTATTTGAAGCCATTTCTTGAAAATTGTCTTTGACTGTCACATCTTTATTTATGCTCGTGCGCCAGCTAGACCTTCGGTATTTCAACATTGAATAACTCTAACATTTTTTAGCCGATGTCCACAAATGTACACAATTCTAAAACGTCATTGAGTACCATTTTACCAATGAGAGAACCCACACGTCGCTCTCGAAACACCACTGAACGACGAGAAAGTCACTGTTTGGGCGGGAGGGGGCTCAAAAACCATCATCGGCCCATTTTTCTTCAAAGTGGAAAAATCCTTGGATATTGGCTCACGTTGTGTGTTCCAAAATGTGTGGAAAGGGTCTGACGAAATTCTATTTTCAACAAGATGGGTGCACACTGCAGCCGCTGCGATGAAGTTCTTGCAGCGTAAGTTTCCGCACGTTGTATCGAAAAATTATTATTTCCTCGTTCCTCGGATTTATCGGCACCTGACTTTTTTCCGGCCAAAAACTGACTAGACAAATCTTAAGTAGAGAATATCTTAAGTAAATTTGGCTCTCTTACGCGCTGTTAGAGTGAACATTGATTATAGCGATAGCTTATGGAAAGGTTAGCGTATAGTACAACGGCTGCGGGCTATCCGTCAACCTGGAAAGGGATCAGTTCCGGATCAGCTCTAGATGGCTTTCACCTTTAGTCCACTTTCAATTAATGGTAGAGTATTGAGCCGTCAGTTAAGTACTTGGACTCAAAGCTATATTGGAGGCTTAATATCGAAAATTTGGCAGAACGCCAGTAAAGCCTATTCTGCATGGAAGCAAATTTTCGACAAGACATGGGGGACATGTGCGGCATACATGGATGACATACGATCTCGCGGTATGATATGCCGCTCTTACCAAAGAATATAAATCTTGTCTCTTATATTCTCTAAATTTCTAGCTGACTTCGAGACAGTTCTCATTCCTGGTGAAGTCCTTGTGAAAGGGGTTTAAAATTAGTACTTAGTGCTGCTTCTTAAGTACTGGATAACAGTTTCTCTCAAACTAAAGCTGAAGTTCTAACGAACCAAGATTTATTACAAATAATCCCTCTCCCAAAAAAGCTTTAGTAAAATAAATATTCAACCACTAGACCAAAGAAAGGTGGTTTTCTCTTTAAAAGCTTCACTTCGAAGCTTTAAAGCTTTATACTCCGACGAGCTTTCCAGCTATAAAAGAAATCGCTTCACCAGGCCAAATTCAGTCTTTCACCAGACTCGTTCCGGAGAGGTCATCTTCTCATGTCCTATACCCTGTCGAGGTATACGATCCGATACATCCAGGCCACATACCTACCACTACCAAACACCTGTGGAATGTTACTCAGGCCTTGTCGAGGTGTATGATACCATAATGTTCCTGGCAATATTTCCTATATCATGTCGAGGTGTACGATCCGGCACGGTCCGACCTCATATAGACCATACATCGACCACAGACCATGCACTGACCGCCTACCGAATACCTATGAAAAATTTCCCATACTTTGTCGAAGTGTACGATCCGACAGTGTTCTTGGCAACATTTTCTAGACCAGTGTCAAGGTATGACTCGACTAAACACCGACAATATCCGGAAAACCCCATACAATACAAATATTCCCATAGACCGTAATAGTCAGAGAGTCAAAATGTAAGAGTTATTCAAGGTCTAAATGGCGTACCCCATTCGCAACTATTCGTTTTTAGACGCGTAGCCTCAACATCTCATTACATATTGTTATCCACAGTGAAGTGTAAAGTGACCAACCTTCTTTATTTTTCGGAAACAATACCAAATAGCAGTTTCGGAAGGAGGGGGTGTGTTTGCCTGATCAATACCGACCGATATAAATGGTTCAAAACAGTTTTGTGGTTAATGCGTAATTTTAAATTCCAGACACTGCTGACATGCCAATCTTGCTAGACTGTATAAAAAATTCCATCAGTTATTACAAACCAGGAACAACGTAGTAAATTGACAAGAAACCATCTTCGGTATTCAGATGTAAGACTTCACTAACATCCGTCAGATTTTAATTAACTCAAAAATTAAAAAAAAACATTCGAACATTCATACACAGAAAGGGCTAAAAGAAACCTGAAACCGCCCTTTTCAAAGTAACAGAAAGAAATTGGCATGAAAGCAAAACAAACTTATCCACATCAATGTGTAGCGGGGTTGATTGGAGTTGAACTCTTATATTTCTGTTTCTATTCTGTAAAGAAAAGATACATAAATCCTTCCTAGTGACAGTCAGAGGTAGTACCTTGTTTCAATGTATCAAAGGGCATTTTCCAGAGGAACCAAATACCATTTCCAATGACCAGTGAACAAAAAACTTTTTAGTAAGGACTTTCAACTTCCTGCTTCCGTATAGAACTGCTATTAGCCGTTTTTTCAGTTCAGAAGTCTCTTTGAACTTACAAAGTCTTTACAAAGCGTAGTACAGTAACAAAGACACCCTATCGACTTGTGTAACCCATGCGAGACTATTGAGAACACACTTTTTCGAACTCTATGGATACAAGGGGAAGTCATTAAAATTTATAAAAACGGCGTTCATTAATAGTTTCTTTGACAATAGTACGAAGTTCTTTTACAACGAATGAAATGTACAACTGAAAAGAAAAGGGAAAGGTGTACACAAATATCAACTAACGAGGATATCTTTTCAGTGTCTTAAGACATCGTCGCGACTCAAATAGATTCATGTTTACTTTAGGTTTATTTTTAACAGCGTTCGACAACAGAATGCAAATGGTATTTATTCTCATGTTCTAGGCCAACCACTTCTGGGGCTTTCATACCCCCCAACCGATCGACCGTGGGGGACTACGCTGAGAATAATCCTTCATTGGAATATAATCTCCTTAGAGGTTCACCTACGGAAGTGCGGGTACCTTCTGCGCCATGGGAGAGGAGACCCGAAAAAGCGGCCGTTTTGAGAAGACCGGGTGGCGGCGCAGCCCGAATACGTTCCAAACGATTTTTGTAAACTGGCTACTCTGCTCAACTCTGAACATACGGGTGAAGCTAATATAAAGCGTATAAAAAGAGATCTGGATCTTTTCCAGGCTGCAACAATCAGGCGAAAAGGATGAAGGCCCCGACCATACGGTCACAATGGAAGTTCGACGCACTCATAATGAAGTCTAGAGCGGCACCTTCTGCAAGAGTCAAAGTGGGGTGCTTGTGATTGATTATCCGGAGACTCTCTTGGCCAAAGAAGTCTTCTGGAGGCGATAGCCGAGTTGGGGCAGGGCTCAGAAGAGTCCAGACTCCTAGAGTGCTGCGCGCTTCTGTATTGCTGTAAGCTCTGGAAGAGCAAGGGTTGTCGCTGTAGACGAGGACACGCTACCGTGCGCTAAGTTGTGGTTGGATATTTTCGGGTGGCAACAAAAAACCCCATGGACATTATGTTGAAAAGGATAAGGGTCCAAAACACGAAGGCTGTATAAGTGGCGAGTACTCCACAAAGTGCACCGCCCGCCAGTCACAGAAATGACGTTCTCTGTGAACCAAAGGTCTATTGACGAGCTGAGGCGGACGGATGGCTAATTGGCTACAAGTTTGGTTGGGCACAGCTTATGATCAGGTCGGCAGAAAACCCCATGATCCAAGCAGCCCCCAGCCTTGCAATGTCCTCTCAGTCACCGGACGTTTGTATATTCCTCTTGTTTTATAGCCTGTCGTTCAAACATAGTAGATCTTGCCACCAATAGAATTCTTGTTAAGGGGCGCCTTGGCCGGCACTACGAAATACATATTTTATTCGGTCTATTGTGCTAACCCCGTAGTTAAAAACCTTCCAGGTTAAGACTTTTAATATAGCCTAAAATTGATTTAGGGTTAGGGTGACCAGATTTTGTGTTGCGAAAAAGAGGACCCAAAAGGAATTCAGAAAAAAATGACGAAATATGTACAAAAAAATATCATTTTGGATTATGTATCTTAATTCATGTAATACTCAGTGACGGATTAACCCTTAATCAATTGCCTAGGGCATCACGTCGGGGGGGCACCAGAAGAAGCAAAAAAAATCTGCGCGTCTCATTCTCACGTCACCAGTGTTATGACAATGCTTCAAATATGTCTGGGCGTTACAATGGCATGCAGCAGAAGATTCTAGAGGCGAATCCGTTTGTAATATACCCATGCGCAGCCTATTCTCTCACTTTTTCTTTTCTTTTTTTTTTTTTTTTAATATGAAAAACCAAGCTTAGGTGTAACCCTTTGTACTACCAGTCCGTCATGTCGTTCAGTTCATGGTGCAATGTCAAGTAGTACATAAGCTTGGTTTGAAGAATAGAGGAGAATAGGAAAGGCTAGAGAGGTCTGGAGGGTGTAGAAGAAAATGACGATGAACCTCACGTTTCAACTCTAAGGTGTTGGACCAGTTCGGAAATACTGACTGCGGGAGATTATTCCACAGTCGAGTTGTTCTATTCATAAACGAGCCTAATTCTTGAATGAAATACCCGAGGCTGATAAAACTAATGTGTCCCGATCAAACTGCACAATACAGTCAGCACGGTACAAATCTAGTAAACACATATCCAGAAGACCATAACACCGAATTAATAACAGAAATTCAACAGTTTCATTCATATGTCATAAGTAAAATAAGTTCCTGACCAAATGATTCGGCACAAGTTTACATCAAACTCACGCACAATTGTATAAAATAATACATGATGATAAAATTGAATCAATGAGAAAATTGAATGAAAAAATGAGAAAGATGATACAAGAAATGCTCGCAAATTTATCGATATTATACATAGAGACCGATATGTTGAATTGAAATCGTTAGACGTTAATACTATCTGGCGTGAATTCAATGCCCGGAAAAGCCGCAAGGCGCATTTCAATAAGTACATAAATAAATTATGCTTAGGTTTTTATTGTTGTCGCACCTACTCCACTTCTAAGGTACGTTACATCTCATCATCATATTTTACAAAAAACTAATGTTTTTAAGCGGTAAAGGTTTAAAGACCGATTCTAGTTTACATACGGATAGGGGGCCCATAGGCGTGGATTGCTTAGGACATCAAGTAGTTTTAATCCGTCACTGGTAATACTATAAATCAAATAAAAAAAATACAGCTCATTAACAAAATAAAAGTAAAAAAATATAACGAAAAAAATATAAATTATTAATTATAGTATAATTAACGAAACAAAAATATAAAATAAATAAAAAACCTAACAAAAAATAAATTCATAAATTCAAATAATTATCAAAATTACGAGTATTTTTCATTTAAAGAAATATTTCTTAAAATATTTGGTTTTGTTAATAGATAATTATAAAATTGCGAACATGAGTATTCTTTAAAATTAAACTTGCATGAAATAATACTTTTAATAGTTTCTACCCAGCGGGAAATGGAATCATACAATAATGAATCTTAGATCACTCCCTTGGAAGATGCGATGCATGACCCTTCGTATCCACCTCCATTTCTTTTTAACATTAGCATGTCCGCAGGTGGGAGGCATATAAAGCTTTTTCATGTGCTTCTTCCAAGAGGACCATGAAGCAGTCTAGAATGTATGATTGGGTATGATTGCGTCTCTTAAAAGAGCTTTTTATACCTTACCTTAAAATACGTCTTCTTTAAACAACGACTCACTTTAAAATTACTTCGAGAACGCAAGCGCGAACAGGCCGATTCACGTTAGCTGAAAGTGCAGAAAAAATTCTGTACCCCTTCCGCCTAGATTCCCTGCCATAATACCGGGATGCATTATTATCGAGACATGAAACTTTTAGGCCCTAAGATGCATCTTTGATGTGTCACTTGAGAATACCTGACCACATTTCCCGCTGGGTACGGACAACCTGTTTCTCTCATCAATCCATTGGCTTACTATTAAGGAAATATTCTTTCCACGTTTGCATTGTTTAAGGGAATTTTAAAAAATAGTTGCACAATGGCCAAAAAGAGGACAAGAACCATTATTTTGAAAAAAGATACCGGACACATTTTTTTTGCTTCAAAAGAGGACATATCCTCTTAAAAGAGGACGTCTGGTCACACTATTTAGGGTTCATATCCCTAATCTCCTGGGAGCAGGAAGTAACGATGGAGGAGACCCAATCTCTTTTTTAACCCCACAGAAAAAAGTCTGGTGCCGTGTATTTTGACCCATAGCTAAAATGGTACTGAATCATATTTCAGAATCGTGTACATTTGTCGTAATCGTCCTAAAAACGTCAGAGTTATTCAATATTAAAGTACCCAAGGTCTAGATGGCGCAATTGTGTACATAAGCACTTTTTCGGTCTGCGACAACACCCGACCATACATAGCTTTGAACACTTCAAAAATTGAGAGCTAGGCTTGTTCCGATATCTGCAGTATTTCAAAGCAAGCCTATGAAAACTGCTTGATTCAGTTTTTCAACCTTAGTGGAAGGCATCATGACCCTACCGGGAAAACGGCGAAACATGCCTTTGTAACTGCCCTTCATAGAAGTTCGTCTTCTGAAAATTCAAGTGCGATAGGAGAAAATAGTCGCTAGATGGAGGTTAGGTTTGGTGTAGGACTGCCTTCAGTACGATTGGCCTGGCGCACCGTGCTACAAACTGTTCTAATTATGTTTAGGTGGTTATTTGACCGATTGTGGCCGATGTCTTAAACCATGATCTGGCGTTTAGGAAGCTTGTTTAATTTGACCTCTATTCTGCCTTCGCTGTGCGCTGCCTCGCTTTGGCTAAAGCTGGGCATTTTAAAAGAAAGTGAACGTCCGTCTAGGAATGCGTGAAAAAGTTCTCAACAAAAATCTTGAATCATCTGCTTGGTTCGACGACTATTGAACTGAATAAAAGCTTCAACGGCTTCAGAAACAATCAACAGATAGCGCTGCCTGTTCTGGCACCCCAATATTTAAATATAAGCAAACGTCTCTTATTTTTCGAATATGTCAAGAAGATTCACAATCGACAAAGTTAGAATTTTAGCGGTGAGAATGAATATTTTGCAAAAAAGGACTCGAATAATTTAAATATAAATTAAAACCCCCTAAATTTAGCCCTTCTTACCATATTATATGCGAAAAGAGTGATTTATACTTTAAACTTCTCCTTTGTTAATCAGACGAAAAAAAAATGGCGGAAGAATTTGTGAAATTAATTAAATTCTTAGAAAACTACTACAAAACATCTTTCATAAAAAGAAATTTTGCATTAAATTAAAAACTTTTATTAAGAGCCTCAGTCTGCGAGTCTTAAGGACTCTGGCAGGACGACAGGGCTGTGTGTGGCACTCGCTCCTGCATGTGTGCTGGAAATGAATAGAATTTCGTTATGAAGCTACCAAAAAGATGAATTAGGCGAGTTCAGAGCCGGCCTGACCCAAAAAGTTTCTCTTGGAAGCTTTTGTGTTTGAATTTTGGAATGAGTTGTTGCTGGCCCCGGCCCTGTGTAGTTGGATCCTTTTTTTGTGCACTTAACATTATAAATCAAAAAGTTGTTAGTCTTTTCAAGTCTTGTGGAATTAAAGGATTCTGCATAAATAGAAAGTTGAGCGAAAAAAATAACAGTGAAATATTATGATACTCGAGACTCGACGGGGGCGCGCGTTGGTGCATTTAAATTTTATTCTATGCAAAAGCATTAATTCACATCATTTTTTTTTTTTTTTTTTTTTTGTGGAAGGAAGTTAAAGGATCGCACATAAGTCATGGAGTCATTTTGAAGCCGCACATAAATATTTCGTTGCTGGTTTTTTTAATACCGCTTTCAAATCAATGTTGTGAAATTATGAAAAGTTGTTTCAGTGAAATATCCGCGCCATTTAAAACTTTACAAAGTCCGAATTTTTAATGGCCGTTTTTTTGTAACCCTTTCCTATCCTTTACAACCTGATGTTATGTCTTCGATTCCAGGTTCGTCATCATTTTTCTTATTAACAATTTTGTAAAAGGAATGTATTCAGAGATAAGTTGGTCGTTGGTATCTTCATTAAATATTGATGCAAATTTGTTCATTGAAAACAACAATTGTAACATAGTGATGTGATATACCAAATTAATGATGCAATTTAACATGAAGGAAATACATACAAGAAGTATTCTGTGATGTTGTTAAAATGACTTAGGAGTGGTCCATAAATTACGTGAGGTGTTTATGGGGGGGGGGGGGGGGGGGTCGGATGTCACCCAATCCCACGTGGGGAGAGGGGGGATCTGGCCAAATATCACGTAATTTTTTTCCCTCAAGAAACAGTATAAATTTGGTAGAAAACTGGGTGAAATTAAGTAAAACATGTTTCTCCCCCATTTACTTGCAGGCCACTGGCAGACTACCGACAGACTCAGTCTGACCGAAGAATGAGTAATTCAGGTATCCTCCTGACAGGCCGTGACATGCATGTGACACCATGATACACGGGCCAAGTGAAAAGGAGTTTTCTTGGCTCTGTATTGGAAAGTAAATGCGATAAGGCTGAACGATTTGAACCCTGCAACGGACTCGATATTTTGGCACATTTATTGCAAATGTTGAAAGGTTCCATTGCTTCATTTTCCATTCCATTTTGATATGAAAACCGTGCGAAGGGTTGTGTGACAACGTCCAGCCCGACAACAAGGCAACACTGACATAAACGATCATATCTCCATCGCCGAGTCTTCTTTCCTCTTCTTCTTTGATCCGTTAGCCCGCGGTCCGAGCGGACGTCCCCGCATCGGATAAGCTGCTGTCGTTGCGCTTTAAAAAATACGGTTTATTGCTTTGTTTCTTCGGTCAATTCGGCAGGTCGACCACCCTCCTCCGACTTGGGATTAGACGATGGTTGAGTTCCATCGCCGAGTAAAACGTAAGATAATTACGAGAAAGAAACTAAAAAAGACGGTCCAGAATCGATAATAATAGGAACGCTGGAGGAAACAAAGGCCATTAAATAAGCTGTGACGCTCCTGATGATGAAAACTCAGAGCTTCAATAGCTGTTCCATTTTTAAAGCCGTATTCCGTATAGCCCCGGGACACGGTATCCTCGTGAACAGTAAAAATAGCCCCCCGCTTTAAAAAGAAAAGGAAAGGAAAAGGACATAAGTACTTTGAAACGTTGGTGTAACTCCTAAAATTGTGTCGTCAGCAGAAACAACAGCAACAGCCTTGTTTTTATATGGAATGCGGTCACCGCGTATCATCTTACGGTATTCAGTCTTTTACATTACCTTGATTCTGTATACCAAGGTCACCAAGGTCTCGATTGCAATAGGTAAGTGGCCCAATGTTTGACAGACTGAAATATATGCCATTGACATTTCTTTTCTGACAGCCAAGCTGCCATCAAGGTACTCTCAACGTGGAAGTTTTCTTCCAAAATAGTGGCAGGGTGTTTTGACGTACTCCAGAGCCTGACTAGAAGAAATGAGGGCTCGCCCTGCTGGATCCCCGGACATTGGGGTTTTGAGGGGAATGAGGCTGCAGATAGCCTCGCGAGGGAGGGATCTGAGAATTTGGTCCAGGGCCGAGAACCCTTCTGTGGCATCTCTTGGTCCACCTCCAAGTCCTTGATAGAAGAGTGGATTAAGGGAACAAACCTAGCCTATTGGGAGTCAGTCTCAGGTCTTATACAAGCTAAAGATCTTATAAGACCCTTTGCACTTGCACTATCACTTTAAACAGAGCAGACCTAAGGCTGCTGGGTTGGTTATCTCACTGGCCATGTAGGACTGCGGTATTACCTCCACAACCTAGGACTGTCTCAAGAGACAGAATGCTGACTCTGCTTGGAAGGCGACGAGACTTCCACACATATTATTTGTGAATGTCCTGCTCTGATCTTTTTTTTTTTTTTTTTTTTTTATGTGAAAGTCTAAGCTTAGGTGTCACCCTTTGTACTACCAGTCCGTCATGTCTTACACGTCAACGTCAGGTGTCTGGTAGTAAGTTTAGCTCGAAGGATAGAGAAAGGATAAAACAGATTAATGGGGGAGTATGGGGGGTGCATGAGGACGTGGAGATGAAACTTGCGTTTAAACTCTTGGGTGTTGTATGAGTTTGGGAAAACTGACTGTGGAAGGTTGTTCCACAGTCGAGTTGTTCTCGATAAGAACGAATTACTAAACTGGTGTGTGCGCGAAAAGAAGGGCTGTAGATAGTGAGGATGAGCCGAATGGGCAAGTCTTGTGTTGCGGGAAAAACATCGCCGTGAAGGCAGGAGGTTATATATTTCGGTAGAACAGTCGTTATGGTAGATGCGGTAGAATTTTACCAGAGCTGCTACATTCCTGCGGTGACTAAGTGAATCAATTTTGGAGCAAATGGCGACGTCGCCAATGAGTTGGAGAGCGCGGTTCTGCACCTTGTCCAGCCACGCTAAGGTGGTACTCGGTGCCCCTGCCCAGAGATATGAGTTGAATTCGAGGCGGGGCCGAATGTAGGATTTGTATATTATAGTCCTGGCCGACGGCGGAAGGAGGAATTTGCTTCTTTTAAGGAATCCCAAGCATTGAGATGCTTATTTAGCGATTTGGAATATGTGATTACTCCATCGCAGATCTTCAGTTAAAGTTATGCCCAGAATATTGAGGGATGGTTCAGCCATCAGTTCTAGACTGTCGACTTTAATGGGAGGAATTGGGGAGCGCGTTTTCATAGACAAGAGACAGTATTTTGTTTTCCGTGCGTTGAATTCAACTTGATTCTTGAGGCCCCAATCAAGAATCCATCTTATGTCCCTGTTGATTGAAGTGGACATGAGTTCACGATCAAGCAGACAAGGTCTGGCCCGTGCTTGTCTTGCTTTATCAAAGCTATACGAGTAACGCAAAGTACTGTCATCAGCGAAGCTGTGAAGTGAGTTGGATGGAATTGAGAGCAGGTCATTTATAAAAACTAGGAAGAGACCTGGTGATAGAATAGAGCCCTGGGGAACGCCTGCAGAGATGGATTAGATTCAACGCCGTCCAATACTACCTTCATTGAACGGTCGGAAAGGAAACTCTCAATCCAATTCTTTAGACGAAAGTCGATGCCAATAGCATGGAGTTTACTCAATAGAGCGGGGTGCCATACTCTATCAAAGGCCTTGGAGATATCGAGAGCTACCAGGCCGGATTCATTAAAGCGATGAATGTTTTGGTAGAGGTGCTCAGTTAGGCATACAAGGAGGTCGCCAGTAGATCTTTTCGATCTAAAGCCGTACTGCTTGTCATCCAAGGTGCATACTTGCACAGTTCAAGAGTTTATAGGCATTTTTGCCGGACTTGTTTTATAAATATCTTCAAAAGCGATAAAAATAAAAATTAAATTAGAATTAGAAAGAATTTTTGCATAACACTATTCACATTTTTTAAAAAAAATTACGCGAAAATACGAGTTGAGAAATTGGTTTGCACCAGTTAAAATATTCAGTTTTTATTTAGTTTTAATCAAAATAATCAATAAAGCTGCACTTCCCTTTCTAATCTGTCCTACATACAAATATTTGTAAACTCAATTAAATTTACTTCGGCAATAAATTGATTGAACTAAATTTTTTGTGCACTAAAGTTTGGTAAATTGAAACAAAAATTGCCCCAGCCATAGACAGATCTATCAAAACTAACTCTGACATAATAATTTTATTTCGTAGTTATAGATTGAAAAAAAAAAAAAAAAAAAAAAACTTTGGTTCGTTGCATTCCACGAACTTGTCAACCTACCTGGCCTATTGATATGCAGTCCTCACTGTGCCCAAAATTTGCGCACCTCTGAATAACATGGATGTGTTCCTTGCATAATTTTGTAATAACATGCAGGCAGGAGATGGGGCGGATCTGGTAGATAGGATCCAGGCTCCAACTAGCTTAATTTAATATAAATAAGATGCCATGTGATGAATGAATTTGAACCCTGGAGGAGGTGGTTTCACTGAAACGAGGCGCACCAAGAGAAATTGTTTTGGTCGGGTGGATGAAATCCTCAAGGTTTATCAAATCTTGTTGCAGAATTATTATATTAACGGAGGAGACAGAGGAGGGGTATTTCGGGGATTAAAGCGGATTTGGTTCTCAGAGATTTGTGCTTGGAATTTGCATAGAATTTTCGTGCTTTTACATATACACATGCATGCATATTTTTTTTTGTTTCAATGTAAGGATGAATGGTTTCATTTCAGACTTGCTCAGATTAATTGTGTGGATAAAATATAAATGGAAAAGCGGTCGAGGTAGAATTTAATTAATTTTTTAGTTTTAAAATGTAGAATTTCTGAAAATTGCGATTTCTTTAGAAGCGTTTTAAGCATATAAAAACGTTTTAAATTTTTGTTATGGTATAGAAATGTAGGGATGTGTTCTATTTCATTCACATTTACTTTAAAAATTTCTAACAGTGATTATGAACAATCTTTCATCCTCTTTTCATTTACTCCATAAATAGTAATTTAGACTGCAGTGTCCGGCGATCAAACCAAGTTTCCTGGCATACTTTTTCAGTGCGTCCACAATTCCTTAGCCGCGTGAAAAGACAGCACAACAAGCAGCCGCTTAGAGTTGTGTTTCATTCAATTCCGATCGGCAAGGGCCACGATGTATAGAATGCAATTGGTTCATAAAATTGCCAAGTGTATGATAGGAAAGAGAAGGTCCATCAAGACAGAGCCTTTATACCAGGATAAGGCATTATACAACTGCCGATGTTCACAGCCCACGATCATCTTATTTGAAGGCCGAGTTATAATACCGCCGTATAGAGTCGAAAGCTAAGGGTCGGTAGAAAGATTTATTACATTTAACCATATTTAACTGTTATGTAACCAGCATCTAACTAAAAAAAAAACATTTTAAGCAACAAACCAATACTTATTTTTACGGTCTAGTAATTCTACGAGCTTTAATATTTGCTAGTCCTATGCTGATTCCAGACAGGCGTGACCCGACAAATTAATCGGTGGCAGCGGTGGGATACTATCAGGCGTTGACGCGGTATTGGAGTACAACGACGATCCTAATCCATTTGAGAGTTGAACTAGGGGATGCACAAAGGCGACAGGAGGAGAAGCCAAGGAAAGAACAAATGGTACCAGATGGACGAACGGAAGCATAGCAAATACTAGAAGATGCAAAGCAAGTGACGGAGATATTACTCAGAAAAAGAAGCAGAAAGAGAATAGTAATACACCTCTCTAGCGATTTCATATAACGCCTGCCAAAGTGACACGGACTAACAAAAACATATCATCTTAGCAGCTGTAAATACAAATATAAATGGCAATATGTAGGTGAAATTGATACTCTAATCAAGGCCCTGGAAAAAGAGATGCAGAACCAAGGAAACGAGAAAAATGTTGATTTCTTGTGCTATATGACCCTCCGAGCCAGACCCAGTAGTGATCCCTTCAAAATCTCGTCAACAGAAAAGGATATCCCATTTATTAGGAGAGTTTCAGCGTGCGCACCAGTTAAATCGTTTGTTACACTGAACATGGGGCTATAAATATCACCAAATCTATCAGCGAACATGC
Organism: Thereva unica; assembly: GCA_949987705.1. NCBI lineage: Eukaryota > Metazoa > Arthropoda > Insecta > Diptera > Therevidae > Thereva > Thereva unica. The sequence continues at coordinate 83,649,091 of OX465285.1, forward strand.
TACAAATTACTTGGGGGCACGAGGGGTGCTCGAGGTCTTCCGTTTAATATTAACATAATAGATAGCCTATGTTCCCAGTCGACTAGGGATAATTCAAAGCCAATACTGTTCAAGTTCGTATTCTTCATGGGTTGAGCCCACATTCATTTTAACTATATTTTCCTACTCTTCTAACAGCAATGCTATTGCAGCAAGATATTCCACGTTAAATTCCGTGCTGCATTTGAGATCACTACCCAAATTTCAAAACAAAAAAGTAAAGAATGTCAGTGAAAAATTCTTCACGGAAGCCACTGACACGAAAAGTATCGGTGCCGTCACGGATATGTGTCGATCGACCTTAATAACCCGATAAAACTGTCTGTCGTCTCCATCAGACTCGATTCTTGAATTATTACCGAGAAAATAGCTCCAAATGCTTCAATTTTTTGTTGAAAGCTTTATTATTGTGACGGGTTGCCAGATTTACTTCATTTTTTTGCGTTTCAGGGGGTCGCAACACTAAAAAGCTTGAGAAACGATGACTTAAGGTATTTAAATAATTGGACTATGTACTTAAAACTCGCGCTTCTCTACTTTGATTGTTGCAGCCATGTTAGGTGTTCTTGCTAACGGGGTCACCAATTTGTTTTGCTTTGGTTGATGTGCAGTCACAGCTTTCGTGCCGCCCGCTTAACCTTAGTGTCAGGCGTCTTCTACCGCTAACGATGTTCTATTAATGGTGTCAATGTCTTCTACATAAGAGCTAGCAATTGGCTGAACCGACGTGGAGAGTTTCGCTTACTACCGTCATCCCCGATTTTCAGATCACGGCCACCAAGGTGAGGTTGGAAAGGAGACAGGCTGGACTGCCCCTTGCCGGAGTCCATTATAGCTGTTAATTGTTCTGGTCAGTGTCCCAGATATCTTTTCTTTTCTTGTCAGATTTGTCATGGTCAACCTCGATAATCGTTTCAACTTATTGGGGATGCCGAATTCTCTCATGGCTTAGTGGAGCTCTAATCTGACTATGCTATCATAAGTTGCCTTAAAGTCTATGAACAGATGTTGAGTTAGGTTTTGAAACCCTACATGTTTTTCCATCGTCTACCTCATGGTTAAAATCTGATCCGTCATTGATTTGTCACACTGATACTTGATTTGTCACACCTGGCTGATATGGAACCACCCTGCTGTCACCAAAGGCCAAATTGCTTAAATTTTAATATAGGCTTTAAGAATTTGGAATCCTCAATCTAAAGATCTGACTAGACTGGCCTTGATAAATAATTCATAAGTACGGAATAAAGAGCCTTAGATATCTGAAATAATATTGTAATTAGCATTTCAACGAAATTATGTAGGTATGTATTTTTACTAAGTTCTTAAGAAAACTCTATAAACACAAACAATTCCCAGAACTGTTTACTTTACATAACATTGTCTGAATAATTATATCCTGACCCTACCCGCTTTACTTTAAAGGATCTTCATTTCGAGAATTTTTTTTAGCACTTAGTACACAATACCAGCTCCTTCTCATCCATGTCCATGAAATATTATATGGAATAAGCTCCTGTTGCCCTCAAGCAGCTGCCATTCATCATATAAATGAATTTTTCGTGGGTGCAAAAATTTCAAAATCTTAATAAGCTCCGCTCTCGTGCCAGAAGTTTATAAAGCTAAAAATTTACTGGATACACTGCCATTCATTTTAACCAGAAACGCAATATCCATTAACATTTCAGCAGTGTTGTAATTGAATGCCGTAACCGATATTTAACCAGACCAAAATTGAAATAAATTTGGCGAACAGCAATTCGGGCTTTAAAGTCGGCGTTTAATTAAAAACGAAATAAATTCAACCTCAAATAGTATGGCTGCTGTCACGGCAGTTTCCCTTCGTTATATCCCCCCACCAGCCCTGTATATACCACCGAAAAAAGGGACACGGTGCGTAGTATGTTTGTATGTATTGACAATGGACCATTTATGGCGGCGGAAAGGATGTTTCCGGGGTGTTTCTTATCATACTGTTGTGGGCCATCATTTAAACTCAATTAGACCAGAAAATTATAACCCAACTTCCGCTCTCTCTCTCTCTCTCTCTGTCCCGTTTACTCTCCTCAATTTCAGAACAGCCAAAAAATGAGTGTTATACATTCATATCTCAGCCCTGCTCTCCCGTTTCTTAAAGGAGTTTAAAGCAATTGAACGCTCTCAAAATGAACACCAAAAAAGGACTTCGAGGTTCGATGGCGAACAAGTGAAAGGGATGAGCTCCTTTTTGTTAATTAAATTCATCAAGCGGAAGAAGACTTCCAACTGAAAATTTTCTTTTTATTATTTTTAATGAGAAAATTAGAGCAAAACTTCAAATATTTACTCATGCCCGGGTGTGGGAAGTAATCGAGAACGACGGAAGTCCTGCGAGTTGCTCAAGATATTTTGATGGACAATGCCGGAAATTTGTATACAAGCAGTTAAGGCGAAAGTAATTAGACGTGATAAGCCATCAACATCTGCTGGTCTGCACTTCCACCCCCGCTTAATTGTGTTGCGTGGAAATTATTAATTTACCAATGGCAAATGATTTAATGCTTGTTGTCGGATTAATTGTTGTTAACTTGTAAACGAGTTGAAAAGCGATTATTAAATGCAAATAATTACAATGTTTGTGGGTGTGGGCCGAAATGTAGCAATTTGTTAATGAAACGAAGCAAATATTGTCTTAAGGGAAGCTTAACCAATTACCCAAAAGATCCTTATCATCTATAATTCAATAGCCTTGTTACTTGCCCAGGCTCACCGATAACTATGTCATTTCCTCCACATCAACCCTTGGAGGCCTCGCCAAAATGAATAAGTCCTGACGAAATTTTATTGGAACTATTGTAGAGCTGGCTCTATCGAAATAAATGCTCTCATGCCTTCACGTTAATCTTATACCCGCAACGCCAGATTATCTTGCACAGCTCATTCCGTCTGCGTACAACCCAACTTTTTGCGAAAATTACAGACTAGGAATTCGTTTCTAAACAGAACAATTCGACTATGGAACAACCTTTCGAACAGTCCAAGGGTTTAAAAACAGGGATCATCGCTATCTCCTCTAACATCCCCTGGCTACCATAGTCTTAAAAAAAAAAAACCATTCTTACTTAGAGTAGCCGTAATAAGGCCACTCAACATTTTAGCCGATAATATTAGGGTACCAAAGCTCCACTTAGGTCTGGACTTCACCTATTGGGCGGTACACCTCCTTGTTCCTATGGTAGTTTGTACTGCCTGCGTCATACCTTTGTCGGCTGGTTAGCAGGATTCACTTGTTTCAAGAAGCAAAATACCTCGACGAGGCTGCCCTTGCTAGTTCTGATGGTCAAAATTCTAGATAGCCGGCTGCTTAAAACACAGAATTTGTACAACATTTAAGAGTTCAAACGCGATGCTCAAGGACTTTTATTCATGGATCGCCAGACTTTCCTTAACATATCCTATCCTATTCCTGTCCGACAAGCTATAAGAAAAATTGGGATGTAACTGTCCCAGTCAAACTGCTGCTAGCTAACATTTTCGGCACCAACCTCATTAACTGACCTGCAATAGTGGTTCTTTCCTGGTTGGGAATGCCATATGCTGGGAATGCCATATGACGACCGAAATATAACCATTTTTTTATGACTCAGGAAGAGATCTTGTCAGACATATGTATGGGAGTGCGATTCGTTCGAATGTAGCTCCCAAGTTGTATTGCTGCAATTTCGGCTAGGAGAGCGAAGTGTGCGGACGTGTGCTGTACCGGTCCCTGAAAAACGCGCTGAAAATAAAAAACAAAAAGCAGAACTACACTGTGAACTGTGAAAAAAAAATTGTGGAAAAATTAAAACTAAAAAACGTGCACAAAAAAAACACACAATGAAAAAAACAGTGACAAAAAAACGAGCGCATTCTAACGCGAAAGCCCATCACCCTTCACTAGACTCAACGACCGACCGGACCGACGAACGGCGCAAGTGAGTACCCTTCCTCCCTACCCTCTCTCGCATCACGGTCCTGCAGGTGCCGCGGCTAAAATCTGTCGGTCGATGAAATTTGCCCCGTCTCAAAAGGCATAACACTTTGACGAGGACAAATTTTATATAGACTCTGATGGTTGCGGCAAATGTAATGCCAGGAAATATCCCCGAGAACGTGGCGATTGAGCCTGCGCAACCGACTGTGGAATAATCTCCCGCAGTCAGTATTTCCGAGCTCCTACAACCAGAGTGCCCAATTTGGATGCGGCCAGTAAAACTCAGCATACAACTACATGTAAACGCCCTGTGCGTGAGCCCCCTTTGAAATGCTCGAGCTCATCCCAGTTTCTCAGAATTTTGTCTACTTTTTATGGCCTTAAAATTTTCAATTTGTTTGCCAGGGTTTCTTAGAATTTCTGATAGTTTTTCTAATCGTCGGGATTTTCTGAAATTTAAAGAGGACGACTTTTCAATAGTTTTTTAGCATGTCGCAAAAATTTCACTTGAGGGTTTCCCGAATATTTTCAGGTTTGGGGAGTTTTCTACCATTTGTGATAAAATTTACATTTACATGAATTGCACATTACATTTATTACATTAATTATTAGTCAAAACGAATTATTACTCTGATTATTTACATAAAACTTATATCTAATCTTAATAATAATAATATGAGTGTTACCCTTCTAACACAAAAGGCGCACTTCTATGCTAGGGAAACAAATTTGCAATTTTTCGAAAATTCCAACAGGATTTCTTTTTCAATTGTGTCTTAAGTTTTCTAAATGAGTTCCCCAATTATAAACCGATCTTACAAGAAATGGCAGCAATGTTAAAAACAAAAGAACATAGTTTATTACTCCAAAAGTAATGAATCGATCTTGTTGTAATTTTTTGTACTTTGTCGGGGCTACATAGACACCATCTTAAAAAATTGTCAGCCCTCTATGTGCAGTTTTATTCAAGTAAACAAAGAGTGAAAATAACATGATTTGAAAACTTTGGGAGGTTTTTACAAGATCACACTTGCACCTAGGGACTAGGGACCTAGTAGGGTTTATTTTTTAGATAATTTTATAGGGAAGAGCTTCCTCAATGCGCATGGTATACTAAAAGTTAGCAGGAACGGAGATATTGAAAGAAATGTAAAAATTGCATATTTTATTCACAATAAGTTATTCGGCCAACCAAATTGTGGGCAAACTTAGGGTGTTAAACTACATCCTAAAACGCAACGACTCCAATAATAATCTTGCCAATGGGCCAAAATAGCCATAAAAATGCCACGCCGACTAGTCTACTAGTAAAGGCTCAAACAGAACCAATCCGTTGCGTCCGTTTTTAAAAGTTGGAAATTTGACATTTCCATAAACTTTTCATGAGACGAACGGAGCGGTAGCGACAATCAAGCGGACGCAATGTTAAGAATAACAAAGGAAAGCCGTGTGGAGCGGATGGAACGGATGGGTCCTGTTTGAGCCTTAAGACTTAAAAATTGATATTTAAATAGTCCAGGAGCGCGTTCAAAAACCTTACTATAGTTAAACACGAGGTAAGCTGTGGTTATGCTACATCACTTCACTTAACCACGAAAGTTTATGTTTAACCATGGAGGTTTTTGAACGCACCGTGGTAAGGAAAATTTAAAATTTTTTCCCATAAAATAGTGTCGACTATTTGCCTCAATTATTTCCAATAATTATTTATTTAAAATAATCTCACAAATCCCACTTTGATTTGTTCATTATTAACATTAAAACAAATGTCAAAAAATTGTTTTTATTCTTCTTCTTAACTATCGCTAACCATGCTCCCGAGCATGGTTAAAATTTAACTACACCATGGTTAACCACGGGAGTTGTTGAACGCCAAAAAGTTATGCTCGTGGTTATGTTGTAGTTAACCACGGAGTTTTTGAACGACAAAAGTTTACCATAGTTAACCATGGTTAACCATAGTAAGGTTTTTGAACGCGCTCCAGGAGGGATAGCGAAAAAGTTCAAATAAATGATTTTTTGACGTTATAATTAAGAGAAATATCGTAGCAATTCAATGAATGTGTTTTGGATAAAATTGGTTCAAGGGAACAGGTGGAAACAAGTTTTTTCACGTTTTAGGTACGAATAAATTTTGTTTTGGAAAACAAAAAATAGGACATAATTATGCTAAAGACGAGAAATATGAGTTTTAGAGAATTGAAATCGATCAACAGATTTTATTATTATTATTAATAAGATTAGATATAAGTTTTATGTAAATAATCAGAGTAATAATTCGTTGTGACTAATAATTAATGTAATAAATGTAATGTGCAATTCATGTAAATGTAAATTTTATCACAAATGGTAGAAAACTCCCCAAACCTGAAAATATTCGGGAAACCCTCAAGTGAAATATTTTGCGACATGCTAAAAAACTATTGAAAAGTCGTCCTCTTTAAATTTCAGAAAATCCCGACGATTAGAAAAACTATCAGAAATTCTAAGAAACCCTGGCAAACAAATTGAAAATTTTAAGGCCATAAAAAGTAGACAAAATTCTGAGAAACTGGGATGAGCTCGAGCATTTCAAAGGGGGCTCACGCACAGGGCGTTTACATGTAGTTGTATGCTGAGTTTTACTGGCCGCATCCAAATTGGGCACTCTGCCTACAACATCCAAGAGTTCAAACGCAGGGTTCATCACCACCTTCTTCAATCCCCCCCGTACCTTTTAACCCTTAACCTATACCCCCCCTACCCCTCCCCCGTACTAAGCTTACTGCTAGACATTGCACCATGACGTGACAAATGACATGACGGACTAGTAGTACAAAGGGTGACTCCTGAGCTTAGCACTGCCACATAAAAAAAAATTACCTTTTGTTACTGGAGGATCCTAGCTGCTGGTACAAACAGATCATATATGACACTAATTAGCAATGTGAGGTCAGTAAAACCTTCTTCTTATTTTTGTCCTCCTGTTGAGTCATTATGGCATTCATCTATAATAGTTCTGATTCTATTACGATCGACTTGTACCTGCATTCGATGAGAGGTACCGTCAGCTATAAATGTTCTATTTGCCCTTCAATATTCCTCCTTGAATGTGCAACGAATCCCATTGAACATAATAGGTCTTCAATATTTCGCTTCTATCTGTGAGGGCTTTCTATTTAGTTTTGTTCTAGTACTTCTTTCACGCGAGCATTGGGAAAATTTCCCGACTAGCATTTTGATGGCGTGCAAATGGGGCCCTAAGGCTCCGACATATTTGCCTGAAATAAGAAGCAAGGCAACAATAAACCAGTAAAACTAAAAAGCTTTGGCCAGTTTCACATGGGCCATTTTCCAACCAACTGTACGTCAGAACGCTTTGATTATTGTTGTTGTTTTTAATCTTAATTCTCCTCTTTTCTTCTATTTCTTCTATTTTTCTCTCTTTTCTTCTAGTAGAAAAAACAACAACAACCACGCAGCTGTCAAAAAGTTGACTCGGAAATCCATTGGAAGAGTTGATTCAAAAAATCTGCCCACCACTCCGTCCTCTTTCACCCTCTACAAACGACGTTTTCAGTCAATTTTTATTGGTTTACTGTTGGCTCGTGTGAAACTGGCCTTTCCGAGTAGGCAGACGTTGGGACTGCCCCAGTTGATTTGTATTGAGGTTTGCCTCATAGGATCCTCGTGAGAACCCGATAGGGCATACCTCATTTCAGTATCCCAAATTTTTCTTTGTGTGAAAGGCCTCTTTCGGCATGCCCCTTTTTTGCCCCAGGTGTCCAGTCTCTGGAAAAAAGCTCCATTTTTAAAGAAACTTTTTCGTTTTTTCTTGCTCGTCTTTTTAGAACTCCAAATCATAAATTTTTGAATGAAATTTTTGTGGTGGCTTCCATTAGGCAATTTCACCTGAACGAAAAAAATCGAATAGAAGGAGCTCACCGATGGCATCATGAGCCTACCTATAGAGCATATTTGGTTCAAAAACTATACCATCTCGAGTATAAATAAAAAATGGCCTAACAACGGGTGAACACCGGCCGTGATTGAAACATATACTATGATTACATGCCGGATCGAGGACTTGACTTGAGATCCAACTGACAGTTTAATCCGCGGCGAAAGTTCACCAGCTTGAGAGCTTGACTTCAAGCCGGCTTGAAATATATTTGACACTTCGCATAAGTTTGCTTCGAAATGCGTGATGGAACAAACGATTTTTTCTCATTTATGTGCAGCTTAAATAAATAAAATAAATTTATTAAGTGAATTGCATCAGAAGTGAAATGTACAACCAACGGAGAACTAATTTCAAAACTCAAGCGCTGAAGCAGGGGTTACATGGCCAATTTCAAGTCGATCCGACAAATTTTTCGGATCTACTTGAGTCAAGCTTACTTGAAGTCGATCTGAGGTTACATGACTTTCAAGTCTACTTGAAGCCGACTTCAAGTACGCATGTAATCAGGGTAATAGTCCCATGTGCCGACAAATAGAAGGTTGTTCGCAGGACTGTACGGCCGTACAACACACACGCAAACTAGTTCAAAACTCAACGGCCATCATATGTCCCTTAAAAACTGGTGTTCGCCCGTTATAAAGCCATTTTTTATTTTTAGTGGGGATAAGAAAACCATTTGAATTTTAACAACAAAAAACACACGTTCCTTTATTAAAAACGCCGTTTATGTCTGTCAGTCCTGAAGGGATATTTACCGGGAAAACTCACACGAAACATCACACGGACCGGGTACGGCACAATCAAAATCCTACTATAGGAAAAAGCTATTGATACCATAAACCTTACGATATATAATATATAATATGTATTTTTAAGAAATGTAGGTCAAATAAATTAAAACAAACCACTGCTATTTATTGTTATTGTACCGTTACTATTTTACACCTGCTTAAGTGGGGTCTGTTTGGCAAAATATATTAATATTTAATACTAATTAATAATAATTTCAGAAATTTTCGCATTCCTTTAAATTTATACTTTCGTCACAAGGTATCCAAGGACCACACATAATCACCTTTATCACGAGATTTCATAATTTTTTATCCAATAAATTCATATCTAACGGGAAAAATGTAATACTTGAAGGAATCCTTTCAATAAATCTCCTGGTTAAACTTTTCTCATAAAATCTTAAATAGTAGGTCTTAACTTTTGTGTAGGACAGGATCGTAAATTAATTGCTTAATTAAATGGAAGCTAAGATAAATCACAGCATAAAGGAAGACGGTAACTTAATCTAATCTTCAATGTCGGTGATTATTCATTTCCAGTTAGCCAGCTTTCATTTCCTCTCTTCCTTTCAATTACATGAATGCAACAAATGGATCAAAAGCGGAATTTACACTTGAAAGGACTCCTCCTTGGATGGGGATGTTGTTGTTGTGCACAACGAATTGATTCCCAGCATAAACGTCACAACTAGCTGAGAGTTATTAGTTTTTGTAATAAAATTAATTCAGGACATTTTGCACTGAGATCCTGGAATAAAATCATAACGAAAATCATTTGTTTGCTGCTGTTGTGTTGTGGACGTTTACAATACAGAGGAAAAGTAAAGCACAAAGCAACAAATCATAGGAGATCGAAATCAATTTTTTTATGCTTCAGAGAATTGTTTAGTTTCCGTTGTTGCTATGCAATTTTCATTACCTTTTTCCAATGGAGATAGCTTTTCTTTGGCAAAAGGATTGCTCCTTGAACAAAGGCAACTTTCCGTACAGGAAATGGAAAAATTGAAAAGGAAAATGTTTGTAGCTTCGAGAGGAGTACCTACTGAGGACGAAGGAAGTATGGAAGTCATTGCAGGAAAGGGACTAAGAGGCAGAAAAAAGTTTTGTAATATGCATCCACGTATTTGTTAGATGAAATGGAAATAGACTTTGGCCAGATTTCTTTTTGTCAAAGGCAGGGACTTTTCTTTATTTCAAGGGATGTATTTTAGAATGAACGAAATATTATTGAGGTATTATCAGTGTTAAATTGACTAAATAAAATGAATATCGGCAATTGAAAAATACGAGCTGGACATTCTAATATCACAGCAGGTACAATGAAGGGGACAAGATGAATGCAAAAGAGTTTCAAAGTTGTATATGTATAGTATAATTTTTTTTTGTAAAAAAGTAGCTATAAGTATACCAGTTCTTAGTACGCTTAGCTGGTTTCAGTAGCTTAGGGTTAACGCGCTAATCTACCATCCCAGAGGTTCCAGCACGATAGTTCGCTTTTCCACTTGATTCACTTACATAACATTCCGACTTTCTTGATTTCCTTAAGGGGGCATGACACTCTTGCGGCCGTTTTTCGTGTGGTTTTTTGATAATTTTTTTTGAGCAAACGAAGAGACGTAGAGGTATAAGGTTTTCTGCAATTGAAAGTACTCGTATTAATGAACAAAATTATATTTTATTTAACACCCTTCACCCCCGCCCCTCCCCACACTGGCCCGTGAAGTTGAGGTGTTCCATTGGACAAGCTTCGCGGTTCCCAGGATTGTGGAGACAGGTTTTATCTGAAAGCAAAAACCAATACGCTATTTTAAACATGACCATTTTTGCTGGTCCTAACGGATGTTTTTTTTTAATTTCGTGTTTTTGATAAAATGGCGGACATTCAAAGTTTAGGTACTGATTTTGACTGAAAAGTTGTATCTTCAAGTATGTAAAAAATATAGTAAAAATGCAAAAAAAAAAGGTTAGGGACCACAGAATATTGTTAGCTTCAAGATTAAGAAAAAAAAAATAACATCGGTTGATTAGTTTCCGAGTAATCGTGGGAACCGACTTTGAAAATGTGGTTTCGAGAAAAACGCGTTTAAAGTTTTATAACATGTTTGCACTGGAATAAATTTTTTTTTCATCATGCCGCTTGCCATTGGCATCATTATACCGCTTCGTACACACATTCTTGAAGCTTTTATCTAACAAAATATGAAAAAAAAATAGATTTTTTGAAGCCGCAAAAGTGTCATGCCCCCTTAAAGAAATTCACAATGCGAGAAAGTAGTATAGCTATAAGGAAATGAGCGCAATGACGTTATCGGTTATGGTCTAGGGGTTTTTTTTTATTTTATTTATTTTAATTATTGGGACATGTACAAAGATTAAAATCTTAAATTAAAGTACATTAATTAGAAATTTGGAGAACTTAAGAGGAAAAAATAAAAGGAGAAAAAAAAATTGTAGAAAGAATTGACAGAGAGAAAGTAGAATAAAATAAAAATATAAGAATTACAAATGACATTAAAATTAATTACGACTAATTACATATGTAGGTAATTTAAAATTAAACTAAAAATAATTAAAGTATTGTTTTCATGCTCTAAACAGACCTGTTAGATATTAAATCAAAAAGATGCTTCCTGAAAATGCCCATTGAATCAGCACGTTGTAGTTCAACTGGGAGAGAATTCCATAGCAAAGCTGCGTGGACGAAGAAAGATCGCTGACCAATTAACGTATGAAAACGCGGAATAATCACACTGTTATTTCGAAGTGATCTTGTGAACTGCACAAACTGGTTGAGGTAAGATGGTTTACGATGATGGAGGATATCGTGAAACAGACGCAGAAGTCGATACTCCCGGTAGTCACTAAAAGAACAGCCCATAATGGAATTAGAATAAGGTGAGATGTGGTCAGAACGGCGTAACTTGTAAATGAAACGAACACAGTCGTTAAAAGCAATTTCAAGTTTACGAGCGCAGGAGGCATCAAGAGCAGGAAAAATAGACAGACCATGCATGAGAAGAGGTAAAATTAGTGCCTTCACTAAGTACATACGGACAGTCCTAGTGAGAAAACCGCAATGGAACCTAAGTTTCGACAGTTGCCCGTATGTTTTGCGAATGATGGAACTAACATGATCGCATCAGGTCATTTTGGCATTCAAGATAACTCCAAGATTTTTTACCTTCTCAACACTTGCTAAAGGGACCCCATTTAAAGCGATAGCGGAGAGGTCAGGACGAAGAGTGGCAGAGAAAAAGATGCAATGAGACTTCGAAGGATTAAGTTGAAGTAAGTTTGAGGTCGACCAGGAAGAAACATGGCGAAGGTCAGCAGCAAGCTCCTCCAAACATCTTTGAATTTGATCATTGGGCGCTGAGATATAAAGTTGCACATCATCAGCGTACATATGAATCTGAGAATGTGTTATAACCGAAGGAAGATCGTTAATAAAGATAATGAATAATAGAGGACCCAGAATGGAACCTTGGGGTACGCCAGCACGAAGTGGAGCTATCGAGGAACTACAACAACCAAGTATAACTTTCTGAGAGCGGTCGGTTAAAAAACTTTGCAGCAGTTCGATAGCAGAAGTAGAAAAATGAAGATGAGAGGAAAGTTTCTGCAAAAGAAAAGAGTGATTTACGCTATCAAAGGCTTTAGAGAAGTCGAGCAGCAATAGGCAACAAACGTGATGAGCGTCGAGAGAGTTTCGGATATCAGTTGTAACTTTGAGGAGCGCAGTTTTGCAGCTATGATGCTTGCGAAATCCCGATTGCCAAACATTTATGAGTCGAAGACGATCACAATACTCAAGGATCTGAGTTGCTATCAGCTTTTCGAGAACCTTAGCCAGAAATGGAAGAATACTAATAGGCCGAAAATCAGAAGGAGAGGCAGGGGATGGGCATTTGGGTATAGGTATAATAACGGCAAGTTTCCAAGAAGAGGGAAATTTAGATACTGTGAGGCAGGAGTTGAAAATGCGAGTTAAGACGGGCAGCAGACAAGGAATGAGCATATTTAGAAACCTAGGCGAGACGTTATCACTACCAGTCGCTTTAGATTTAATAGAAATTAGGGTTGGATGTTGTCTTGACTATAGTTAGCGCCACATGTGTGAAATTAATTGAACTTAGCTGTATTTGGTTTGTGTCTTGGATAAGAAGATTTCGGGCATCGAATCTGCAGTTAACATTTCAATAATTCTTTTCCCAATCCTTTTGTTTATTAGTTTATTAGCAATCTTAATTTTCCCAGTAGCATTATAGGATCATTTGCAATTTTTTAATGACCATTCATAACTATTATTAAAATTTTCTCAATTCGAGGCTGATCCGTTCCGAGAATTGAACTTTTCCAGAACATAAAGCTGTTAGAACCATTGGAATCTTCATCCTCCATAGGGTTTTAGATATCTGTTTCAACATGCATTAGTGCACGATCATTGTCTTAATCTGATTTCTGCCAAAATAAACAAAAATAAACAATTACTGCTAACAATAAACAAAAAATACCAGAGCATTTTGTTGCATAGCAAATGCCACAATTATGGTGAACGGGTGAGAAAGCACGTTGATTTGTTCTGTTTTTTTTCTTCAATGTTTAAGCACATGTATAACAAAATGAGTAGTCCTAATCCCTTTTGTCTCAATATCCTCACGTGCATTTGTCCACAAATTCTAAAAATATAAATATTTCAATGCATGTACAAATATCAATAAAAGTGATTATGTACTAATAACAAGTGCTGCTTAAAAAGAGAGAAAATACGCGTGTTCCAGTAGTGTCTAAAAAAATTCGAGTTTTTATTCACTCATTCAATATGCGAGGAAATTAGCAGTCAAACTTCAATTTTTTTTGCAGTAATTTGGATTGAGATGCAGTTTTAATTCATTAATTCGTATAGAAAGTTGGTGCCATATTTTGGTGTTGTACATTTTCAAATTGTATTGTTGCATTGAAATGTGCATTCTAATAAGTGCATCTTTTCCAGAGCCGGCCCTTGGGGTGTTTGCGCCCGGTGCACTAACCAACATTGTGCCCCCCATATTTTGAACGCAGTGAAGAACAATAGAAAACCCACACACACTCGCTGAATTGCACCATAATAATGGGTATAACATAAAAAAAAGATTACATAGATAGGAAGTTTCACATGGGGGTCAACATCCAAACAAAATCGGCTGAAAACATCGTTTGCGGAGAAGAGAGTAAGCGAGAATGATGGCCTGGCTGGATTTTTTTAACCTCTGAATTCTTTCAAGGAAAAGAAGAAATGGAATGGTAAAGGAATAATTAATATTTAAAAGCAACAAGCTAAGGCATTCTAACGTATAGTTTGTTGGAAAAGTTGGCTCTTGTGAAAACCCATGCGATTCTTCATCGAATTTCAGGGAATGGACGATTACAGCCCATTGGCCCGTGGCCATATTAATTTGTTAGACAGTAATACCCGATTTCACCGGCCAAAATGCGCAAATTCGAGCCAAATTGGTGTATTGAGCTTCAATTTTTCCCATACATTTTCACATATTGAACTCAGGAAAAATAAACGCCTGAGTTCGCCCCAATAGAGCATGAAATTGAGATTGAATGTAAAATCCCGCTCAAAAGAGAGTAATCAACTGGAATAATGGAATTATCATTCCAGTGAGCTTTTGCATATTTAACTTGTGGCGAAAAAGCAACAAAGATTTCAAACATGAACTGAACATGCCAGTGATGAGGCCACTTATATGCTGATTGAAGAGGAGTTCGCGCGCCACAAGGAGTTTTGTTCTTTTTATTTCGTTCATTTACCTTTTCTTTTAGCAATACACAATGCAGAGCCATCGGAACAAATTTTCTCTTGTGTGAGTGAATATGGTGCTTTTTACAGAAATTCCAAAAAAAAAGCTCCAAATTTTTCTCTCACTTGTTAGATTTTTCCCGAATTTCTCGAATCTCGAAGATAAAATAAAATCTCTGGAAACATCCTGCAAGAGGAGAAATGAAATTTCCCTGTGACAGATTTGTGAAATTAAATCTTAATATCTGACATTGCGCCCCTGACTAATTGCGCCCGGTGCAAGTGCACCATTCGCACCTATGAAAACGCCGCCCCTGATCTTTTCAAAGTTTCGACTTTGTCGCCTCATAACTCTGGAAGTTGGTAGCCTAGGGAGTAAGGCGTATGGCTACCTTCGCAGAGGTCTCGGGTTCTAGTCCCGGCCAGCCCCACGATTCTTTTCCACTTTCCCACCTACATAACTTTCCTTCTTTCTTCTTCCCTCTTTACATTCCTGATTCCTCCTGTCATAGCCTTCCTTAGCATTTACCCGCTCCACCAAAGCGCATACCATCGGTTGGTTGGTGAGATTCAACTCGTTTCAGGAGGCATATCATTCCAGCAATTTGTTTCTCGATGCTCCGATGTCAAAGTCGCGACAGAAATGGTTGGGAGTAGGTGGACTAAAAAATATCGCGGGTAGGTTTTGGCAGTTCCTTCCTCCCCGACTAGAGCTGCTGTTCGACATTGCACTCTATATGAAGAAAAATAGATTGTCGATACAGTATAAAGGGCCTTTCTTGAGACTCTAGTCTTTCACATAAAAAAAGGGTAGAACTTTCACACTTTTACAGTTTTAGATAGGAGGGAGTATTTTTCATGAAAATGCGGCACAAGTTTGCAAAAATACAGGATAATATGCAAGACTCTAAAAAACAACTTCAAAACACTCTAGGAGTTAAACCGTCACGATTTCGCCCCCTCACCAAATAGGGGTTTTGGTCATTTAACCAAAACCTTGTACTGGAGTTTTACTGAAATTTTGTCGTCAAACTGTCTAACATTGTTTTCATGAATGCTAGTTAATATACAGGGTGTATACACTAAGTTTACCGGCTATTGATAGTTAAGACGAAAAAAAGATCGTTAAGACGAACAAAAAATTGTATGGGAGGAGACTATATAAGTGAAATTCTACCTTACCAACTTACAGAGTTATGAGCTTTCAAAGTCAAAACTTTGAGGTTTTTTTAAACTAACATTTCAACTTCCACTACCTTTTTTTTTTCAAAAAATACGTAGTTAACCAGTTTTCTATTTATTGTTGAGGGGCGCCTTGGCGGCCACTGCGACCTATTCTATTTGGTCTATTGTGCCATCACCGTCTTTAAAAAACATCTAGGTTAAGGCTTTTAATATAGCCTAAAACTGATTTAGGGTTCCAGCTTTAAATCTCCATGTAAGTAGGGAAGTCGCGATGGAAGATGCCCAATCTCTTGCTCGCTGTAGCCTCACAGTCGCACAGCAAGTGTCCCGTAGTTTCGTGAGTTGGCCCGCAGAACCGACAGCTACAATCGACTACCAGCCCTTTTTTATCATCTAAATAAATGCCTGGAAAACAATGGGGGTAGTGCACAGAGATGCATATATTGTGCTCTTTGGAACATATATGCCCAGCCTTACTCCTTTATCGGGCTTGGAACCGTCCGTATACCAAAAAGCCGTACATCCTCTAAAGAGGGGTCTGCCATGTTGCTAGTCTGACCAACTTCGAATAAACGTCGTAAAAGGTTTGTCAAAGACAAGAGTGGCAGGAATACTATCGGACAATGAGGATCGATTGTTTTTTTTGTGTATATCAATGCCAAAGAAAAAAATATTTTTTCCTACTTAGCGCGTTTTATTTATAAAAGTTATTTATTTTAAAAGTTTTTTTAATTTATTAAAATGAATGGAAAAGGTTCTCGCATCCAACCTCAAATTGTACAAGTGTTCACTCACAGGCAAAAGTTAAAACTTTTTTTTGAAGTGTTTACTCAATATGGAGAAATGACAGTATTTAACGAAACCTAGCGAAGGTTATTTTTAAGCACGCCAAACTAAGTGCTCACTCCAAAAAAAATGGAGTGAACACTTACACTCAATTTTTATCACCCCACCCAATGTCTGGTCAATTTTTATGCTACGTCCTTATTTGGTACTTTTCGACAGGTGAAAAATTACTAAAAAGGTACGAAATGAAGGAAAATATATTATAGGAAATACTCCATGGTTTTTGGAAAAAAAAGTATAGGTAATTAGGTAGTTAGCAGGTAAAAGCTAGCTTTAGGTCGACATTGCAGGACCATAAAAGTATGTTAATTATTACAATATATATTGCTTACTGTATATCTGTGGCCATCAGTAAACATCATTGAGGAAAATAAATAAATTTTAAGATAGATCTTATCAACAACCTGATTCAGACATCCACTCCGTATAATCAATCGAGACTTGGAACTACTTCAACCATAAGGGTTGGGGTTATCTTGAACTCTTATCCCTGCGATTACTTAATTTTCTCTCTTCCTCCAACCAAAACATATGGAAATAAGCTAAACCCATCATTTATTGCTACAACATCTTCAAGCACAAACAAACCAACGACTAATTCCCCCATGCTAGATTAAACTTTATTAAATGTAATAAAAATTTTGAAATGCTCCCGTGTGAGATGCTTAGAAAATTAATCAGAAATATCCTTTTTGTAGCACCCAGTTTCAGTAATAAAAAAAAAAAAATTTATTGATTAACTTTCTCCAATTAAAATTCAAGTGAAGACCCATTTCTACTTCCCTGATGGCGATCATTCGTCCAAAAAATCAGGATGTACTTCAGCTACATAAAAAAAGGAGTGGTCCTGACGGCCAATTTGAAACCATCTCGTAAAATTTATTTCCACTAAAAAAAAAAGATGGAGGGAGAAAATTATTTACTTTTTTAAGTTTCAGCTGCTTAAGTGTTTTTAAAATTCTTAACTGGGACTAAGTTCTTGGGTGAGGAACTTCTGTGGGGGAATTCGCCCTCGATGAAGTCCTCGCGCTCACTGCAATAAACCGGAAGAGTTGAAAGGGCACTGGGAGGAACTGGATTCTTCTTCCTGTTCGCCTCTATAACTATATAAGGTATACACTGAGAAAGACCAAAGGATCTGCACACTCACACAACAATAAGAAACAAAAAAAAAAAAAATGAACAAAAGCAGAACGAGAAAAAAGCGCAGAGAAGTCTAGGACAGTAAAGGAACAAAAAATGAACTTCCTTAAATGCAGACATAAACTTAAGTGCGAAAGTGTAAAGTTTCCTGTTTTCTTTGGCGAATCCAAGTTTTTAGTGGACGTTTATGGAAAATTCTTAGGCTGCCTTTATCTTAAGGATATTTTTTTCGGTGATATCCTGTGTGCTGTACACGATGTTTTATAGATTTTTTTTACTACTTGTTAACAGTTTTTTTAATGTCCAAGGAAACTGGTAGTAAACTTAACTAGAAACCAAAGTTGATTAGAATCACCTCATAAAATGAGGGTTTTACGATTTGCACTATAGTAAAAGTGAATGAAGTTTGGAGGGCGCTTTTTTTTATTTGATTTAGGGCTTATGTTAATACTGGTAATAACGGTTATAAACAAGGCAATTACATGAAACGATTGCATGAAACCGTTTTGAATTTATACAATTGTTTTGTATTACTAAGATCCTGACCTACTCGTGTCAGACGGTATGGCACGAGCGGCACGATAAATGAAAACAGATTCTGTGGGTTAAGCTTTACAATGTTTTATTACCCGCACAAAAAAACCAAAATGCATATCAACAGAACCAGTTTCTTGGATCGTTTTCTCTTTGTAGTATCACTGGAAAGTTAGGAGGTTGCCGCATAGATGGCGGTGACAGCTCGTCCATTCCCGACTTGAGGGTGGAGACGGCCTCTTCATCCTCATCTGACTCGTCGATTTCGTCCAGATCGGGGCTCAGATTACACTGGCTTCAGTTTGTAATAAACCGACGAGCATCGGTGTTTCTTTGGTGCGGATTCATGATCCTCGATGACGTAACGATCATATCGCAAGACCTTCGTCTTCGGTATTTCGGATCTAATTTGTGTCATTCGCCGGTTGGCGAAGGAACCGCTTCAATGACAACTAAATCACCTTCTGCGTACACAACTGGTGCTTTATGCTGGGCGTCGAACCTACTTTTTCCACTTGTCGCGTTCTCGATCTATTCGGGCGGCGCATTGTCCCGACATCATCTCGACTGGAGCAGAGTCCACCTCTTGATCTTGATGTAGTATTTGGACAAGACGATTCACGGAGATATCTCTAAGAGAAAAGTCGAAGATGATTTCGTGAGGACTGTATCCGGTGGTGGAGTTGCGTTGGGTGTTCAACGATTATTGTAAGAACCTCAGGTGATTGTCCCAATCCTTAACGTCGGCATCAGTGATGCGTAAACATTGTACGATCGACTGGTTGACGCGCTCAATCTGACCATTGACGCGAGGGGTGCGAACGGCGGTTTTAATATGACGAATGCGCTATGTCGGTTGCAGTATGCTTCGAAGTTCCGCGAGGTATAGGCAGCGCAATGAGTGGAGTGGTCGGCAGTCCGAAATATGACGTCAGCTCATTCAGAGCTGCGGTACAGGGTTGTGTTTTTGTTGTTGTTGATACGACCTTGATGACTATTGACTATTTACTAAAGGCATCTGAAATGCCAATTACATGCATGTTGCCTTGACCACTCTTGGGAAAAGGTCCAAGATGGTCCATGTGAAGTGTTTAGAAAGGAATAGGTACAATGACTGTTTTAAACATTTTACCTTCGACGGCACCGGCAGGTTTCTTATGGTAGCAGCATTCTACGCAGGCAGCAATGTATGATTTGGTGTAGTTTCGCATTCGCCGAAATCAACAATTCTGCTTAAGTCTTTCGAGCGTCTTCTCCAGACCGAAATGGCTGTTGTCGTCGGGGCAAAATTTGACGGCTCTCTATATGACGGCAGCTGGAACTACAAGTTTCTTCTCATCTTCAGTGATGCGATACAACCGACCGTTCTTCAAGCTGTATTCCTTCTTGATTTGTGTAGTTTGTTCAAATTGTGTCTTTCCATTTAGAGCGGTGATAATTTTTGCCAATTTGAGGTCTTGGAGCTTCATGGCTGAGACCCAATCTGTGGAGTCAATAGCGACTCTCAGGTTGTTCGCGACAACCGTAGTTGGTGCGTTCTTTGTTTTCAGCAAATTGGTAAGGGAATTGACGATTAATTAGGTACACACTTTCTAAAGAATCCGGTCAGGCCAAGGAATCTTCTAACTTCGGTAACAGTGCTTGGTGCTTAAAATTTTGAATCGCTATGGTTTTATCTTTCCCAGGTTTAACCCCATCTTGGGTTACCCAAAGACCCAGAAATCTCGGTTGCCAAAAAGGTGCATTTCCCGGCTCGTAGTGTTAACCCAGCCTGACGAGCTAGTTGTAGGAATTCACTTAATCTTTCCAAGCCCTCGGTGAGTGTGTGACTCGGTATGATGACTTCGTCGACGTAGCTAATGACCCTACCGGCTGTGCCTTGTATCAATTGCGTAATCCTAGTCTGGAACGTCCCTGGATCGTTGACCAGGCCAAAAGGTATTATGTTAAACTCGTATTGTCCTCGATGTGTGATGAATGCCGTGTACTGCTTGGAGTCTTCGTGTACTGGGATTTGATAGTATCCAGACATCATATCCAATGTCGTAAAATAGCGATAACCAGCATCAAGGACAATATTTCCTTAACGGTTGGCATCGGGAACGGCATTTTGACAGTGATAGTATCAGCCTCCTACCGCATAGATGGCGGTGACACTCGTTTATGTATAGATCTTGAGTACATTATATTTTACAAGTGAAATGAGCCTTACTAACCATCGAACTATGACTTCTAAACATATTCTATATTTATTAACGTTTTCAGAATAAGTTTTCGGAATTAAACAAAACTTAAAGTGTGATCAAAACATCCTAGATGAGTAGGGATAAGCACTACTAGTAAAAAAATCAAAATTATATTGATAATTCTCAACCTAAATCGCGCAAACAGTGCTCTACTATCATAAAGTCTTGAAAAAAAAAATTGAGTCTAATATACGTATAATACCCAATTCATCCAGCGAACCTAGATGAAAGCATTCATCGAAAATAATCTAGCCGTGGTTAACAAAGAATGCCTATTGTTTCATCAGAATAATCCCCTCGGTGTAGGAGGATTTCGCAGAGAAACTCGAGCACAGATTTATGCCATTCGCCTGTTCCTGAAACTCCAAAAAAGTGAACGAATAACGAAGACTCGTAGCAGATTGAAGTAGATTTTTCACAGAATTTCCATTGAACCAACACACATAATAGTAGTACGGGGGTGCTTTGATAACGCTTTGAAACATCGCCAGGACTAAAGGAAATGTATTGATGTTTTGTGGGTGTATGTTGAAAACATTAAATTGATTTTTAGAGTTGTTTAGTTCTTAGCTTGAGAACATAAATCTATGAATGGATGTTGAATATTGATTTCTGCGTAAATTTGGGGCCAGCTCATGCAATTCGGGATTATCGACTGAAAACCACACGTTGAAAGTCGTTTTTGGTTCACATATGTAAGTCGACGTGTAATATTTGTGTCGTCTTAAAAGTGTCGTTATTCTTTGCGACGCCAAAGTTGGCATATATAGTAACACTTTTGAGAATAAAGTGACTCACAAGGGAAAAAAACAGTGTAAATCACAAACGCAAAATACTAAAATGGACTATATTTTTCACCAAATATATTCAAGAATCACCGCTGAAAATTTTTGAATGTCTATTTTGCCGACTTTGCCGTTTGTCAAGGGTAGGGTTGCCATCCGTCCGGGTTTCCGGATTTGTCCTAGTTTGGAGGGCATCCGGCGACCGTCCGGGAGGGGTTTTAAAAAGTGTCCGGGTAAAACCAGAGCACTTTTTGTATCAGTGGTGACCCGATCAATTGAATGATAAGCAATAAATTAAAACAAATCTTAGTTAAAAAATAACTCGTAACTCGTTCGGCGTGGCAAAATTGCTCGCGTTTATTTGAAAGTTCGAGTGATAATTCAACTATCAAACCTACACCAATCCGAAACAGAGAGAGGACTTAATCCAATCATTCAATGAAACCAAGCCTTCAGTTGTCAAACGACTCAATATGCCGATTTATACTACACCTTATTTTATTTGGGATTTGGGGATAAACTCATTTTACGTATAAACGGTATGCCATAAAAAATTGTGAGCTTTACCCACACAACTAAGAATGGAATATGTACACAAAAACTGTTTATTTTAAATATTATGCAAACGTCAAAATTAATTTTTGAATATGGAAAAGTCTTTCGATGCCCTGGTTTTTAGTAAAAAGGAGTTTAAATACAATTTATTTCTAGTAAATTTTGAAAAGGATTCCATTTGTACAATTTAAAATGTGTGGTTTCGGTTTGAAAAAAGTTACTATTTAGTCAACAAACAGTGGTTGTTCATGGAAAAGAATAGCATTAATGTGCAGAGAATTCTACGGAAATGTGTATTTAGACATGCCGCCCCCTTATTTTATGCTTTTTCAGGTAATTAGTGGATAACAATTGAATAATGACACCGTTCTTTTTTAAATTCTGTAACGGTCAGTTTTGCTCAAAAATCTCTAAATAATTACTTGACTAAAAATCACTGTCGAGAATGAAATTCAGAAGTTGTTCGAAACCAAAAAGTAGGCGGGGGAAAATAAAACAAAAATAGGAAAGAAAAATTTGGTAGTCAGTCTGGGAGAATTTTTTTTGACGGCTGGATAAAGGAACGGAGAAAAATTTTTTTCTTCGGGAAAAAATATAAAATTTAGGAAATTTTTCTTAAACTAATTATGTATGTATGGTCAGATTATTAACCATACGAAATTGGAAGAGTACCGTAAAAAGGAGAATAACTACGTACCTTTACAAGCCGATAAAGACGATAAGGAAAACTCTGATGGAATGGAAAATTGATTTGACGAAGACCAAGATTGTCAAGTTACAGTAGGAAAATAGAAAAAGATAAATGCCGGGCAGGTAATAGCTGCGGTGACGTTACTTGTTCAAGAAGTTCAATGTGGCAAAGTGAAATCGACCCTGAGTTTACAAAATTGATCCATAGGACTCAGGAGGTATCGACAGGCCTTACCGAGTGCAAGCAACCTGCGAAATCGGATGATATAATTCAGTCGCATAAAATGTTCTAGTTGATATACGAATACTTTCTATACGAATACTTTCTTTTAGAGTACTGTTGTGTCTATAGAAAAGATTGTCCCTTCTAGTGCGTGATCTGACTTTGAAAACTGCATAAGTCATCTATAATTATGGACAGGGACCTTCAGATAATGCAAACTTTTCTTCGCGCTGACAGTTATGCTTTGGACTGGTAACGGACTGCTGGGAAAGTGAAGCCACAAGGAGAAGCGAGGCGGTGGAAAGGTAATGGTGCCACCTTTGTTTACTATTCGTTTATATTGTTGTGATTTTCGGTATCCTGGTATTAGTTACTATCCTAAGACAGAATGTATTAAGATAGGGAATTAGACATGAGTTTTATTGTTGAATGGGTAGATATATGAAATTTGTATCCGTTTTTATTTTCGTGGCGTGTTAAGCCCACTTCCTTTTGTCATTCAAAAGTTATTATTGGAAGAGATTGTTTTTTGAAAAAAAAAAGAAAAGAGATAAATAGATTCAAATCGAAATTTTGGCCAATAGCAGACACTAGTATAAAGGAGGAACTGTATATTCCATTAATACCAATTGATATACCGTTCGATAGTCAGGTAATTAAGCCAATACCTATAGTGCATCCACACCAGCTGGATCAGAAGAACAAAAAACACACCACAAAAAATACACAAAATACAATAACAAAAATTTTCTTTTTGCTTTAATTTAAAAAAATTTATTACTAAAATAATAATTTTAATGGTAGTTAGTATTAACTTTATAATCTTCTTTATAATTATTTGTGAATTTGTTTTGCTCCTTGTCGGAAATATTTTATTCTTTGTTGGTTCCGGGAAATTTGTTTTTCCTCTAAGTGATTCTGTTGGTTGTAATATCGTTTGTACAAAGCGAGGAGTATTGGCCATTACTGCGCGCTTTATTGTTATCTTGAGCTTCATACATATGTACCTAAAAATAAAATAGTGTAACATTGATTGAATTGAATGTGATCATTTAATGCTAATATTTGACAAGGACCGCTAACTATTGTCGTGGTTGATAAGTATTCATTGTATTGTTTGTGTTGATGATTACAGGATTATTAAATGATTATATATACTAGAATGTCCAGGTGGTAAATTTTTTTTGTGGAATGGTTGAGGCGGGGGTCATTCCTTTTCAGGGTTTGACGAGGCTCAGGCGATGTCCGGACAATGATGGAGGCGGAATTCAAAGTTGCACAGACGGTGAACCAACCGCGGTAAGCCCCGGCCACACACCCCACGACCCCTCCGGCGAGCTAGATAACTCCGTGTGGCCGGCGTAGGAGTTCCGGAATTTTGTTTTTCTTTTCTTATGTATGGTATTGGCTCCTTGGTCATGCTTTTCCGGGCTTATGGCTAAGGGGGTAATACCTCGCATAAGTGGCGCCCACTATTTTATCGCGCCATTATGCTATTACAATTCTTGTGGTAAAAATGTCACTGTTGATGGTGATTCTTACTACCGCATGGTAAAAGCATCAACATCGTGTTAATCCACATGCATGCCACGCCAATCTATCCATCTCCCGCACCTCCGCGCAAAGGTTTTTAAAAACTTTGAATTTTAAATCTGCCACGGCCACCGCTTATGAACAAAGTGGTGAAAGTGCAAGTACTTTTTTCAGATATCTGATACTGCTGCTAATGATAGTAGAACTAATGTTTATTTACATATAGTTAATTGAGGTAACATTAGCTATAATGTTACCAACAACTAAAACTATCTTCAATGTGTGATTTCATTTAATAATTCATACATATCATAAGTGTTTGCCAATGGAGCCCTGGTTTACAAAATAATTATTACTTTGTTTATTATTGTTAATTATTACTGTGGAATGGAAAGTTGAATGTGTAGAACCGGTATATCGTATATTCAGGCATAATGTGAAACCGATTTCATTTCAGATCAAAATGACCACGCATACTTTACTCCTTGCATTTTTCATCGAAATTTTCGTCTGTTCTACTAGGTGTTTGGTAAGCATATTCGTAGTCGATGAATACACAGGCCGCCGCTAGGATCTTCAGCACCCGCGTGTAAAACAGACAATGCCGCCCCCCTCATTTTGTTTTTCTGACTCATCTGGATGGAAGGTGTTTTAGTTTACTTATAGGAATGTATAAGCAAAACTGTTCGAAGATCGATTGAAGGAGCATATTCCAAATTAAAAAACTGAAATTTGAATACGTTTTTTATTGATATCTCATACATTTAATAAAATATTTTAAAAAACCTTGGACGTCATGCATTTGAGTATTTAATATTCAAAATTCAAGTAAAGGTCGAGTAAAAATGATATTAAACGTGGGAATTTAGTCCTCACCTATCCATCCATCCAATGGCCCTACATCCAAAACAGAGCGTTGGCCTCCTCTAAGGCATTTTGAGCATTGCCTTTTCGTCTGTCTACCCTTCATCTCCTCCTGGGCCTACCTACTTTTTTCTTCGTTTATCTACAGACCCATGTCTTTTGCCGCCTCTTTTAATTCGACATAAGCTTCTTTTGCTGCCAAAAAGGATCTTCCGACAAGGTTCACGTTATTTGTGAAGTAATTGTATCGACTGTCTATTGATGCACTTCTCTGGACTAACGTTTGCCTTATCACCCATACAAGGGTTACGTTGAAGCATCCCTGACGTACTTCGAAGTCTTCTGGATCCTTATCCTGGCGATTTGTTGCTGTTTTGCCTTTTTACAGCTTCTCCTGCCTCATCCAGTGTTGGTGGTTCTATTGAAATATTATCTTGAGGAATGACAAATGCTTCTGTCTGTGGATTCTCGTTTAGTATGGGATTCAATAGGTTCTGCAAATATTGTCTCCATCTTTCTTTTATCCTATCCTATTAGGTTCCCATTTAGGTCTTTTCAGATGACCATTTTTGGCTGAAACTTATTGGTGATCTGGCAAGTTCCTTTCTACGCTTGTCTAATTCTCCCTCCATTGAAGTTTTCCTGTATCTGTAGGATCCTCCTGTTTAGATATTATATCTTCTTCTTTCTGCAAAGCTTGTCTTCTATTTTTTTTTGAAGGCTTCTATCCTTGCTATTGTTGGCTTTGCCATGTACTCCCGGTGTCTCTGTTTTTTTTCTTCAATTGCGGCTCCACAGTCCTGATCAAACCAGTCAATTCTAGTCTGTCTGAGGGTCCAGCCCAGTGCCTCTTTTGCTGCCCTTGCTCGCATTTGTAGTTGATGTTGGGCTGTTCTTTTGCCTCTTTCAAGTTTTATATGACTGCATGCTGGTAGGCTCTTAGTAGAATTCCTCTTTCTCTTCATCCGAGTTGCCTTCCGTGGGAGCATGGACATATATATGAGGCTAATGTTGTGTAGAGTTTTTTTTAATGCGAAGCTTG
This sequence comes from Thereva unica, assembly GCA_949987705.1. NCBI lineage: Eukaryota > Metazoa > Arthropoda > Insecta > Diptera > Therevidae > Thereva > Thereva unica. The sequence continues at coordinate 83,675,250 of OX465285.1, forward strand.
CATATTCTATTGATTACTAGCATGAAGTCCAGTATCAGTGATTTTAAATTCCTTCTCTACGATAAATGCTACTGGAGAGTACCCTGTGGGTTTTTAGATCCATTATATCACTATGGGTCCATTTGGTTTCTTGAAGTGTGATCTTTATACTATATTTTTGACGTTACAACTTCTATTAAATCGGTTTAAGATAGGACGCGCGTGTGAAAATGTCCCGCACACAAAAAAAAAAAAAACAAAAATTGCTTCGAAATATATAATTTATTAATTGAGAAAATAATACAAAACGTAATAACAGACGTTGTCACGTTCAAATTAATAGACGTTGTCACGTTAAAATACGGACGTGATGCTTCACATCCAAGACCATTAATTTTTTTAATTCTAATAAAAGCGAACGCAGAGCGCCCGTTCTGTTGAGCGTTCTGACGTTCCACGTTCCAAGATCGAATTCCATATTTCGTTGCCTGGGTCGTTGCCGTTAAGTCTGTCCTGTCCGTGGCCTGCCTTGAGGATTTGTGACGGCTGGGTTTTATACGATGGAAGGGTTCAGCCTGCCGCCCAACCCCGAACCTGGAGGATCAGTCCGGCGCGAAACACTCGCCTTTTACCCTCCTCAGTCTGTTACTCTTGTATAGACAAGAGCATCCAGGGGTCACCCGATGTAAAGCCAACATCGGAAGATCCTAGATCGTGTAGGCCTTAGGTTGCAGATGGTGTTACTTATGATTTATCTCTTTGATGTACCGTCAACAACAAAGGTTCCTGAGGCCGTTACTACCATTTGACTCCCTGCGAGGCCTTTATTAGCCATTCGCCCCTCCCACGAGTGCATTTAAATCTGGAAAAATCTGAAAAATCTAGTTTAAAAAATAATTTTTAGAATTTTGTATTATTTCAAGTTTTCCTGTAAAATCCAATTATAGCATTAAACTAAGTATCAGACTTCTCAACAATTTAATCAATCCCTAACCACAGGCCATTTAAATTTGACCCTATAATCCTAATTACGTATATCTGTTAACACGATACCAATATCCCCTTGGGGCATATTAAAGTGCCACGCCTCTATAATGGCAAAATCCTTGAATAATGATGAATTAGCATTTCCTTATTTAAAAACTAAATAGTCGAGAAGGCACAACACACAACTAACGACTACGCATTACCACCATCCTGTTCATAGGCAATTATCGTGCTAAAACTAAACCAGTTGCTCCTTTGAAGGATAATGCCAAAGGAATTTCTATTCTGTTAAATTAATCCTGAATTTAGTGATTGATATGACTATATCCGAAACAATCCAAGCATGAAATCAAAACAAAAGGAACATTTGCTTCCACATAGAGATAAAATGTGGCACTCAAGAAGTTTCCACTTTGTCAAAGTTTATATTAAATTGCCTCAGAACTTTGTGTGTAAATGTATGGGGTTGTATGTGTATAAAGTTTAGATTTTAGAGGGGGTATTTCCGTTTTAAATTGTGTTTTATTAGGTTTAAATAACAAGAAATTAGGAATATAATTTAGCACTTAATCACACTCACACACTGTGCCAGTCCTGTGGTAGAGCAAGAGGAGCGGTCGCTCTAGGCGCCGGGTGACAAGGGGCGCCAAAATTAATTCGAAGAACAATTTAGAGTGAAAAATACAATTTTCATGGCCCTTTTGAGGGCGCAGTAGGATGGGCAGGCGGCGAGACCGACTAAATATGGCGGATCTAGAGACAGCAAAATCGATAAAACTCACAATCTCAAGGAATGAACAATAGTGTTGAGGGATCAATATAGATACCTTTAAAAAAACTTGAGGATGGAGGACCGCTCAACACTAGTCCCAACAGGACGACCTACGAGGATAGTTGGATATTTCTGAATCCACGCCGCAGGGTGCAGAATGTAACCCCAGTGAAGGGGAATTTTCGGGATCACTCTTCAATGAGAGCAGTCTAAGTCAGCAAGCCGCGGTTGCGCACTTCTTCATTAGAAGAAGATTTTCTTAGATGTCGCTTTGAGAAGACGGGTGGCGCAGCCCGAAAACATTTTAGACGATTTTTGGAAGCTGACTCTTCCAATGCCAATGTTCTTAATGAAAAGAGGGTTAGATCCTCTGGATCCTTCTCCAGGCCACAATAACTCGGGGCAAGGATGAAGGCTCCAGTCATACGGTTTGAAAAGCATGTTGACCTTCTGCCAAATAGCAAGCCGGGTCCGAATGGTCGTCTAACAGAAGACGCCATTGACATTAAATAAAAGGATAGGGGTCTCAAACAGGACGTTAGGATGCAGGAGTGGAGAGTACTCCATAAAGTCCACCGCCCACCATTCACAGAGATGACATTATCTGTGGACTAAAAGGTTTATTGACGAGTTGAAACAGACGGGAGGCCAAACTGACAAGTTTGGTAGGGCACAGCTTAGGATCAGAGCGGCATAAAAGCTCATACTCTGCCCAACTTTCCCTGTCACCTCACATACCGTGAGCAACCACGACCATTTTCGCTCCAATCACCAAGGAAGCAGGAACTCCTCCAAGGTTACCAACTGAAGCCTCGCAGCAGTCTGCTTCAGGAATGGAAGACGTAAGTTGTTCGAGTGTCAGGATGGGGACCATTGCATTTGGCGACCTGGTAGTAGGGGGAGCCTCCTCTAACCGCAACATCACTAACCTTGACCCTCAGCACCTAAATCCTTAGCGGGTCAATCCCTAGCTCAAAGAGGCTCGCAAAGGGGGGCTTGTCCGTATAAAACTCCATCGCTAATGCTGCCTCCTCAGTGCTCGAAAAAGAAAATACATTTTATGTGATGTGAAAGCGTCGACCAAATGGCGTCGAAAGATAATCTTGCTCTACCCTGAGCTTGGGCTAGAGCCGGCACTGCTCACACACTGTTACATCCAAAAAAAAATTGAGGAATGGTCACGAAAACTCCTATGAATAGAAATAATTTCCCAAATTTCAAGAATAACAAAGGTCCTTAATCCTTAAGTGATTTTCATGTATTAATTTGCACCACGACGAAGCCTTCCCAGTCTGGCTGGCAAAGAGCCTGTGGGGATTTTAATTAAAAACGGCCTCGTCCTTTTTCGGTGCAGCCACCGAGCAAGGATTAGAATATGCTCTTTTTGCCCCATATGATAATTTATGCCCGCGACCTTTTGATCCCTTTGAATGCTAATTAGTGGCGCCAAAAATTTGGAAACAGTCCAATTGGGGATTTCTGCTCCCCCTCTCCCTCCGACAATATTTTAATTAATATTCCCCCACTTTTTTTCCCTATTAAATATCATCTAGTGCCAGGCCCGAATGCGGAGACATAAAATACCGCGGATAAATTTCAGTTTTAAAGCTTCCCAGTTTCGGTGTGTAATTCCGGCAATTGAGCAATTTTAGTTCAAATATTTATGAAATCCGTTTTAATTGATATTTTGGGAGTTATCTGGCGGATCTAACGCTCGCTCGTTGGAATAAATTAATTCTTGATAAAGTATTAATTATGGTGTCACAATTCACTATCGAATGTCAATTCCTTCCTAATTAGTGCTAAGTGAATGTGGAATATATCTACTTGTAGTGCTCCGAAACTATTTAATATTTCACTAATTGAGCACAGTTTCTGTAGTTGCGATTAATAATTAATTGTATTTACAGGCGCTGTATCATTTTCAGAGCAATGCGAAAGTAATCGCTTGAAACAAATGCCACATATGATAGAGGTACAATAGGAACTATCTAGTATCTCCCTTGTTCTCCTTTATGAAATCTATATAGGGTTTTGGGCAGTGCAAGTGAAACACAGAAAATTTCACTAAAACGAAATTCATATTTTATTTTGTCGCTCGTTGGGGGCGTATGCATGTAGGACTGAAATTTGTGTTTGATGTCAACATTATGCAGTACATCGAAAATTATGAAATTTTGCGGCATTGCTTTATTATTAATTGAGGCGTTACCGAGTATTAATAAAAAAGTGAGCTTACAGCGGGCAAATCACGGCCTCTCGGCTTTTTAAGGGGATATGATGGCCGTAGAATTTTTACTCAATGCCTCACGACGGTTAAACTTGACCAAAAGATTTAAATGGCCCAGAACTAAGATGACTACACGCGGGTATTCCACGGGCAAATTTGGGCCAAAAAAAATGTAATGTTGAATTTATTTTATGTGGACTTGAGCATTTTCGTTATGTACAATGAATGGTCCTTGAGTCCAAAATTGGCACAACGATCCTAACGCCATATATGTGTTATAAGAACGTGGAGTTGTTGTGATAAGACTTCACCTCCGGCTTTGATCATTTCGGCGGTCACTTGGTCTATTCCCGGCTCCTTGACATTTTTTATTGTCGTTTTTACCTCGATAATTGTCGGCTCGATATCGAGAAACTGGTTCGTCGGTTCGGGTTTGTCGGAAACGATAATCGGCGGTTGGTGTGCTGGATCTTGGGGTATATCATTGTTGTAGAGCTGGTGGAAGAATTCCTTCCACCACTGCAGGCGCACATGGGGAGAGGTCACGAAAGTTCCATCCGCTTTTATATTCTTTTAGGGCCGGTCTCTTTTCCAGCCTTACATGGCTTCAAGTATAACTTTTGAACTAATTCTATTGGGATTTCACGCTGTCCTTTTTGCAGCCTTCAGTTCTATGATGGTCCTATATTATTGTCCAGAGCGATAGACTCTCCGCGCGAGACAGCCCCATAAGTTCTCTATAATGATGAGTACTGGAGACACCGATGGCTACTCCAGTTGCATCATAATATTGGCCCTAAACCACTCCTAAGCCACACCCGGTGTGAAGTGCTGGTTGACCTTCCATTATTTCTTGTCCCACCGCCTTAACATCTTTTAACATGGCTCGGTACCATACTCCTGTCTGGGTTCCGTCGAGGAATTTGAGCTTCACTGGTCATCTAACTGAAATGGAACCTCATAACATTACTGCGCCTTCCAGACGGTGAAGTCAAGTCAAAAACCTCTCTTCCGCCCGGTGCATCAAAGCAGGACCGTTTTTCGTCTGAAAAGATAACATCGTTCCACTCTTCTTTCCAGGCCATATGAGCGCGAGAGAATTCCAGGCGTTTTTCCTTGTGTCTAGGTAATAATACCGGTTTTTCTTGAGTGCGCGACGTTGTAAAACTGGTGGGCTCTGTAAAATTCTTTACACAGTGCGTAAACCTGACAGCATATGGAAGAATTTGATGCTCTTCGCAGGATCCGATTCCTTTCTTTCTCTGTTGTGGCCCTTGGTGTCAAATTGTATCTTATTTCTAAGAACAATTAGTAAACGTTGATTACCAAATCATCAATATCTCATAAAATTAACCCGGAATTCTACAAAATCAATAACAATGTGGTCAGTATACCCTATTCGTCTAAAGTTTCATCAAAAGTTATTGAATCTGAATGGGAAGGAAGTTCGATAGCATCACCGCACCCGGAATCTCTTCTATGATGTCGATTTATTATAGAATGTCCCCGCCCAAGACCAGCGCCATTAGGCCTAACTATAATGGTCTTAAGACGGCTAAAGATTCCCCGTCAGTAGGTATGGGGTTACTTTGTTCAGACAGCCCAGACTTTAACACTTTTAGGTGTTGTTGACTTGTTCTTACCTTTATGGGAATTTTCATTTGTTGATGATGACAAGAGCCGCCTCGTCAGGCAAAAGTGCCTAACAGCTGATGTTGCAAGAGTTTGGACTACCTGGACCAAGTGACCCCACACCTACTTTCCTTTCAAATTATTTCAAAACTGGCTAATTTTCTGTCAGAGCTGTCAAGTTTTATATCTGAGTTTAATATTCATTATATATTGACAGAATAGAAGGTGGTCTTAAGACCATTGTAGTTAAGACTATATGATAAGTTGAGGGGACTCTGGGAGAACAATGAAGAGAACTGTTTTTTGAACTCTTCTATGTTGAAGGAGTATGGAAATAAGGACTTCAAAATAACATTTTACAGTGGAATAGTAGTAAATCTAGACTGCAAGGCGTGCAAAAACGAAGGCCATCTTTGGACTAGTGCTGAGCGGACAAAAAATGCCAGACCGAGCCGTTGGGACCAGGGGTCAGAATTTTTTGAAAGTCGCCAGGAATTTACGGTAAGGTAATCCACTAGGAGGCCCTCTAAAAATCCGATTGTCTTATTTTCTCGATTGGGACAACGGCGAATTTCGGGGTGAAATTTTGTCTACAGCGATTTTAGAATAGGTTTAACAATTACCCATAACACCCTAGAATTCGAACTTTTCAACAGAACATTCTCTAAGACAGAGGCGTCCAAACTTTTTGCTGCGAGGGCCAGTTTGGTATTTAAATTCATTAGCGGGGGCCAAGCATCGTAAATATGTGAATTAAAAAACCTTATTTCAAGTAAAGCAGCATTGAATTTTATTTTTTATAGTAAATTACAGATATAACAATACTAAACAAGCATGTCTAAATTATATTATTATAAAATTATTTCATGCAATTTTCAATGGGAATGGTGGAATTGGGTTTTTTCCTGGAGAGTTTCTTCAAAGTTGGGATTCAAATCGGAAACACCAATTATTAGCAATGATTTGCAAATGATCATCCGATAAATTTGCCCTATATTTAGATTTCAGATACTTCATCCTGGAAAAAGTTTGTTCGCACATATAGGTAGTGCCATACATTGAAATAAATTTACCAGCCAATTGCTTTAAATTTGGAAACTCTTTTGCGTCCAAAAATTTGTAAAAATCGATCAAGTTTCCTTCCTTGTATTTGTTCTTGATTTGATCGCTAGCTTGAAGATCAATTATTTTCATTTGAAACTGACTTGAAACGTCGCCAACGTTTCAGTCATATGGATTTTGAAACAGCCGAATTTCGCTTGAATTTATGTCAAGATCAGAAAAACGCTTTTGAAATTCTAGTTTTAAATCCGCGATTACTTTTACTGCAAATATGGTAGTACAAAGGGTTACACCTAAGCTTGGTTTATTCATATAAAAAAAAATAAAAAATGGTGGGAAATCTTTCGTCAGTTTCTGTACTAAATTTTTCACAGCACGTGAAATGGGAAAAATTACATTCATTCATATGACTTTCGAGCAATATCAGCTTGGCTCTGAATGCTTTGATTTGCTCGAATAAATCACAAATTAAGTTGTTTTTACCTTGGAGCTTTAAATTCAAGTTATTTACGTGTGTCACGACATCTGCAAAAATTGCCAACTTCCAGAGCCACTCTGCATCCGATAAAAGCGGTTCAGGGTGATTCTTTTCCGCAAGAAAAATTTTAATTTCCTTTCTGAGCTTGAAGAACTGCAATAACACTTTTCCACAGCTAAGCCATCGAACTGCTGTATAATACAACAAGTCAACAGACTCTGATTCAATTTCTTCGAGGAAAGATCGAAATTGGCGATGACTGAGTGCACGTGATCGAATAAAGTTTACGACAGAAACAACTGCTTTCAAAACGCAGCTCATGTCGACATGTTTTACACATAGGGATTGTTGGTGGATGATACAGTGCAGAAAAAGTGGTACTGTTGCTCCTGCGCTTTCACAAGCTTTTCTTATTAGCCCAACCACCCGCACCCCAATATTTGGACCAGACATGTTTCTTCCTCCGTCTATTGTCACACCTTGGAGTCGATTCCAGTCCAAGTTATATTTGGTCAACGTCTGTTGTAGTTCCTTAAAAATAGCTGCTCCAGTTGTAGTGCCATGCATGCTGTTAACCGATGCTAATTCTTGGGTGACATTAACTAACGTCGGTCGATTCATCCATCGCGATAGAATAGTGAGTGAAACGCTGTGCTTTCCCAGAAATCAGAGAATATTGCCAATATCATCAATTCGACGAGCAACAGTATTGCGGGAAAGACTTATCGTTTTGAAAAGTTTCACCTTTTCCGGACATAATACCCCAACAGCTTCCATCATACACTCTTTAACGATGTTTCCATCCATAAAGGGTTTCCGTTTTTTCGCCAACAAATAAGCAACTTTCATGCTAACTAAAGTCAATGATTCATTTTCCGAGTTTGCCTTCCTAATTAAATTTTGCTGAGAAGACAAACTACGACTCATTTTTTCAAATTTTTCAGTACGCTGCTTGTCCTTAAATTGTTAATAAGCTGAAGCATGTTTTGTTTCATAATGTCGACGTAAATTGTATTCCTTCATTACAGCAACAGTGTCATTGCAAATTACACATAATAGCTTTGCCATTCTTTGACTGCGATTGCACAAAGAAATATTTGAATCCCCATTCTTCTTTAAAAACGCGGCAGTCGTCATCTACTTTTCTTCTTTTTGTTTCCATGTTCAACTTTAAAAAATAATGCATACGTACAGTCAGAGTACAAAATCATTCATGTAGTCGAGCGGCCGAGTCGTATCGCAGAATATAGAAAAAACTTGAATACCAGACTGTACTTTTTCGAGCGTGATACCGTGCTCATTCTAACCGAATGCGCTCTTCATCTGCGCGAGATCTAATACCGACGCGCCACGCTACATTTATATTTTACGAAATTTTTCAAAATCCTTGGCGGGCCGGATAAAATAGCCTGCCGGGCCGGGTTTGGCCCGCGGGCCGTAGTTTGGACACCTCTGGACTCTGAGACAATGGCGATATAACTTTGCCAGGATTGCAACATTTCCACAGTGGTTTAATGTCCTTAAACTGGTTCCAATTGAGCTATCACCAATGAGTATTAAACACACACGGTTTAGGCTCTTAATTTGCCACGAAAAGGCGATTTTGGGGGTCACGGGTGGGATGAATGGAGGACTTTTAAATTACAGCCTGTGTCGCTGGTTGTAGGAGAAACTTGCCTCTCTTACGACTCCCCACCCCTGGAATGATTGTTTAGCGAATTTAAATATGTGGTCATTCCATTTCAGACTTCGGCTAATTTTATAACTAGGATGTTTGAGAAGGGGCTAGCCACTAGTTCTAAACCGTACGTAGATTTGAGGTGGAAGTTGGAGAATTGTGTAGAGGTAAGATAGTACTAGAGGTTGGAGGTGTTAGAGGTAAGGTAGTACTAGATTTTGGAAGCCTTGAATTCGATCCGAGTATTGCGTCTCTAGTCAAAAATGAGTTCCATTTGCGTAATTGAATTGAACATGAGTTTACCATTACGAAGATGAGCTCTGGCAGGAGTAACTCAGAGTAAAGTCGTCAGCAAAGCGGAGCATTGGATTAGACTGGACTGATAACCTGTCTGTCTTGATTGAATGACCAGAAAAAAAACACTGAATTCGAAGGTGATAGTAGAGTCGAGTCAAGAAAAATTTACGGCGAACAAAGATACTAGTGAATCGGCCTTGGATTTGCTTTCTGTTAACACCTGGGTATGCAGTGAAATTCTACTTGATAGAAGTTACCAAGCATCAGAATTTTTACTGCCAGCGATAGCATAAAAGATCTAGCAACAATATTAAATATCTAGTAAATATACATATAGGGAGATTGTCAATGTGTTTCGATTTTAAATATTGAGTAATTTCTTTTTGACCGCAAAGTAAAATTATAATTTCCCTCACGTACAGGGTATCACTGGTTTAATCCTTTAATCTCATAAATTTTGAACAATTTCGATCCCTAAAAAAACCATAAAACCAGGAAATTCAACTTTCCTCAGGCGTAAACTGCTGCTATCAGTGCAGCTAGGAAGGATGCCCATTTCAAACCCATAAACACTATCCAATGGCCACAGTATAGTGTGTTTGCTAGCATATGGTGTACTTGCAGCCAGATACGGTGGCCACATATAAGGATAAAAATACAACCAATTTCAACAACTTACTCCCCCAGAACGTGATCCTCTTCACTTTTCTAGCTTTCTTCTATTGGTGAACTTTCTAGGCATATATTTGTTCACGTACGAAATATTCCGCAAGCAATTGAAACATCCAATAGAGGTCTCCACTGGCATTGTCCTAAATGGGTTTTAGTTTCAAGACCTGCCCGGGTCCTGTCCGTTCTGCAATTTGTGGTCAAAAAATTTATTTAAAGTGTTTTTCGCCAGCATCCGGTGAAATTTAATTCACTGCCGGAAAATTGCTCTTAACTGATTTTCGGACGTTAATAGAAATTTAAGGAACTTTATGCGCTCGGATTGAGACAATTGCGACGACAGACAGACAGGCAGGGGCGGAATGGGGAATGTTCCTTTTTTTTTGTGTTTTTCGACGTCTTCTGTTCGCGGCCATTTCCTCTGCCGTCACAATAATTTAGCGACAAATTTTCGTAGAATCATGAAAATTCCAACGCATTTCGTCTGACGATAATTTTGCTCTTATCTTAAGAGTCGACAGCAGTTCTCTCATGGCTGCCTTTTAAGAGGGTGAAAAATTGCCGAGTCTTGTCTTGAAAATGACTTTATCTATTTGTCGAAAGGAGAGATAAATTTCGAGAGATTTTTCATAACTTTTGGCGGCTTGCGAGGGCGAGGAGTTAGAGGAGATAGTCTCGAAAGTATTTTTGTTTTACTAGACAGGCATTTGTTCCTATTGAAGCCTTTTAGTTAAGGAAAAGCATATTTAAACATATTTGCAAATTAGAAGCAATTTTCGAAATACAGTAGGTGATAATCGAATTAAACGTTCATAAAAATTTTAGTAAATTTAATTTTGGATGTTTCAGCAATGAAATTCTCTCGATAAACATGTAGTCTTGGGGGCCTCGGTAGTCTAGGGGTAAGGCGCCTGACTGCTATCCCAGAAGTCCTGGGTTCGAATCCCGGCCAGCCCCACGGTCCTTCGCCGTTTCCTTCCCTTTCCTTTTACCTACATAATTTTCCTTCTCTCTTCTTCCCTCTTTACATTTCTGATTCCTCCTGACATAGCCTTCCCTAGTCCTTCCTCGCTCCACCAAGCGCATGCCATCGGTTGGTTGATGAGATTCAACTCGTTTCAGGAGGCATAGAACTCCAGCGAGTTGTGTTTCTCGATGCCCCGATGTCAGAGTTGCGAAATGGTTGCGAATAAGTGGAATAAAAATATCGCGTCTAGGTTGTGACAGTTCCTTCCTTCTCTTCTCTCTTTCTTCCGGCTAGAGTTGCTGTTCGACATTGTCATAGATTGTCGACAGTACAAAGGGACTTTCCCTAAGTCCTTAACATAAAAAAACCGGTACTTCCACTGATCCTACATATCGTTTTTGAGCTCTAAATTAACCCCAGCGGATTTGAGAACCAAAAAGGTAGCCTAATGCTTATGTTCGAAAAGTTCTCTGTGGTAAGACCTTCGTTGGAGGGATGGCGTAGACCAAGACGCTCAGAACTTAGGGATGCCAAACTGGATGACATCGGCTCAGAATCGAGATCGGTGGAGAGAACAGTTACGAGAGGCCAGGACGGGATCCCGGTAGTAGGGCCTTTAAAGAAGAAGAAGAATGCTTATGACTAGGGCTGACATCCGTCCGGGTTTCCCCGGATTTTTCCTAGTTTGGAGGGTGTTCGGTAGGGGTTTTAAAGAGTGTCCGGGTAAAACCCAGGCAATTTTTCTGTTAGGGGTGATCAATTGAATGATAACACATAAATTAAAACTACATGAAATCTGCTTTATTTTAAAGTTCCACTGGCAATTCAATTATCAAACATACACTCCGAAACGAAAAGAGGACTTAATCCAGTCGTACAAGAAAACCAAATTTTTGGTTATCAAACGACTCAATGTCCAAACAATTTCTTTTAAGATCAAAATGACCAAGCAGGTGCCAATCGGTATAGGAGTTAGGGGTCGTCCATAAATTACGCGAGGCGATTTTTGCGCTTTTTCGACCCCCACTCCCGCCTTGGTGAGATTTCGTGAGATTTGGCTCGACCCGTCCGCCCTCATCCCACTTGAGATTTTCAGATTTTAAAAAATCTCTAGTATTTACGAGCGTAGCCACAAGCTTTAATTATAGATAACTGATAATTCAGACTCCTACTTGCCTTTCTCTATTGCACTCGCTTTTTCGCTTGTAGTGTACAAACAACTATCAAAACGTGAGCACCCATAATCACGAGAATTTCATTACGCTAAAATTCGGCGAGGGCCCTTCCTGTAGTTATATATTGTAATGGCCTTTCGCGGGTCGGTGTTACTTGGATAGTACGTCGCAGCATTCATCTACTCGCGCGTTTGGCTAGCCGGTTGCGACTAAATAATCGAGGGGCAACTATGGTACTTTCTGGTGTTCGCATAAAATTTTTTGTGTAGGTTTTAGCCACATATTAAGGCCCTCTTTCACACACAGCTCGACGGCAGGCCGTGGCCTGAAAGTTTTCGCCTTGAAGCCAAGTATTACCACACACCCCTCCGGCCGCCATCCGGATGGGTTTGTCGTCAGTTTATGCTTGAAGATCTCGGGTTGTAGCAGTAAGTTGTTTCAATCGACCTCTTCATACACACATTTTTGTAACACTCGAATATTTGTATGAAGAGGTGGACTGAAACAACTTTCGTACTACCACCCCAGAACTTCTATTCTGTCTCAAGCCGTGATTTACGCCACCAGGTACGGTATCCAGTCGGAGCTGAGAGTAAAGGCCCCCATTCACGGTCAAATTGGATGTACATCGAAGGGCGGATGTACAACCAAAACTATCGATTGTTGGCCGGTCGGCCGATCAAAACTCGTTGCGCTTATGGGTTTAATAAAATTCTGGATGTACAACCAATTTGGCCTTTAGGGCGCGAACTAGGTGCGAAAAACATCCACACTGGTATTCGCGCGAATGCTCACGGTGTCTAGAGCCGCCTTAAAGGCCCCCATACACGGTCAAATTTGATGTACATCCAGATTTTCATCAAACACATAAGCGGAATGAGTTTTGGTCGGCCGACCGGCCCACAATCGATAGTTTTGGTTGTACATCCGGCCTTCGATGTACATCCAATTTGACCATGTGTGGGGGCCTTTAGGAACAAACATATTGGTGCGGAGGCAATATATTTAATTTCTCCGCATTGTGTCAGCAAATATGGTGCTCTGTGTATTTTAAAAGCTTTTCCCGTTTGTGCCTGTAAAGTTTTCATTGCGGCCATGGACATTTTTGCACTTGCACTCAGTTAGACTGACTATTGTGTGGCCTTCATTGGGCCGTGTCTGCCGACCTGGCCTGCTGGCGGCCTGTAAGTGAACGGGGGTCTTTAGTGGAGAAACAGTTTTTACTTAATTTAACCCAGTTTTCTAGCAATTTTACAGTGTTTCTTGAGGAAAAAAATTACGTGTTATTTGACGAGACCCTCCCTCTCTCCCACGTGAGAATGGGTGAGATTCTGCTGGACCCCTCCCCCCTCTAAACGCCTAACGTAATTTAAGAACGGTCCCTTATTAGGGTTTTAGGTAATTGTAGGCCAGGTAATTGTTACTGCTCTTAGATACGATAAAACCGTTCGATGCGTAAAGACCGTGTTTGCCAAGCTGTTTGCGCTTAACTACTTTATCTGTTTTGTGAAGGAGATTTGGTCAGACAAAATACGTGGAAGCCTGGATTACATGTAGTAATCTAATCTGGCGTTATTCGTGCGTTTGATGCTCGCTAGAGCTAATTGCCCATTGGTTTGGCACTTCTAATTTAACTACTTTCCTCAAATATAATAACTAACCTTTTATCTGCCTCATAATGTTGCTGACTTATACAATCGAAATAACATTTTAACTCGTATGCAGAGAAAACAACACACACCTTTGGTGCTGCCACTACAAAATTATGCTTACATAGTCCCATTTTAATCCTTTCATTTCTTTACAATTGGAAACTGTGTCCACAGGAACGCTTCAAGAACAGAAGATAAAAAAATTGGATTTTTTTTAGGGTGAAAAAAAGGGATCACAAACACCCCAAGGGTAAACTGTTGTTCCACCTTCCCATTACACTAATTTAAAGTTAAACAAAAGCTTCAGGTTAGGGATTACCCAGTGCCTTCCATTCCGTCGAGGAAGGGCTCGAAAGGAGATTTGCTAAATTTATTCAGGGCTTATCCGGCTTTGGAAATCAGTCTCAGGTAATTTAACATTTGAAACAAAACGTACAGAAAAAAAGAGGCACAAATGCACAAATGAAACGAGAAAAAAATATTATTTTAATTAAAGGAATTTAAATTCCCATATTCTATGGGAGATCCCCGAGAGTTATCAGATAAAAATTTTATCTTAGAATTCTATCAAGCCAAATCGCAAAATATTTCATATGAAATCCGGGGAGGAACATGTGCATGTAAATATCGAAACCGGAGCCCATATCGTCATAAATATGCAAATACCACGTGAAAGCATATGGCTATGGATGTAACGTGTGTGTATGTCCAATGCGAATGTATAAGTGAAAACGAAGGCAGATCCTTTTTGGCTTATGCAAATACACGCACATACGGAGCCTCGGAGTTAATAGACGACGCTGTTAACATATTCATCTAGCAGGGCTTCATGAAAGATTTATTTAAACCATACATATGTACATACATATAGGAAGACGTGCGTTTGGTATCCTGGAGATTCCAGCGAAATTATTAAGGAACAAGGACGAAAATGTGTTCCAGTTCAGTCATACCGATGGTAACAAGTTCTGTTGTACAGGATCATTTCAGCAAATGTGATTTCTCTTCCATTCTCTCTCTCGATATAAAATTGGGCTAGAAGTAATATATTTTGAATATATACTGGGTATGATTTGCTCTGATTGTATCTGCCAATGATATGATTTGTGGTAAATTGGGGATGTTTTGCGGATTTATTATTATTCCGTTTTTAATATTAACTTCAGTTGGCTCAGAAGGGATTATTTTGTTTTTCATATTTTACATACAGTATTACGACATTGCCACGTTTTTTATATGTATATCTGTAGTTAAATTGTTTACGGCAGTTCCTTTTGCTAGCCTGGGTTATCAGTTAGCACATATCTGCGGTTTTGTTTTTAGAAAATGTTCATGAAATAATCCTTATCCATCTGGCCATATTCAAATTAAATTGCTTCTGACACAGCTCTAATCTTTCATGGTAACTCACAGATCAAGAATAGCATATTGGAATGCCTACCTTGACTTCACCGGCCGAATTGCTCAAGTTCAAGCAAATTGGTGTACTAAACTTCAGTTATAGCCTCAGTTTTCATATGTTATCACATATTGAACTCAGGAAAAATCAAGCCAGAGTTCACCCAACGGAACATGAAATTGAGGTTGTTCATAAAAGGTCGCTCAAAAGATAGATAATGGAATCTCATTCCAATGAGATTTCGCATTTCTAACTTCTGGCGAAAAAAACAACAACAATTTCAAGAACGAACTGAACATGCCAGCCGGTGTAGCCACTTATGCGGATTGAAATGAACTTGATTGAACTGGGGCCAGTGAACCGGGGTATAAAACAATTTTGCTCCAATTTTGTTCCAAGGATTTGCCTCGTTTTAGGAGACACAACACTCCAAAGCGGCTAATTTTTGTTAATATCGATGTTTGTCGCAGGAGTCAGCTAAGGTCATCAACCTCATGCAAGTGAAAACCCTTATAGAAAATTTTTTCTTTTGATATGTGTTATACATAGATGTCCATTCCTTTGACATCCATGCTGGTGAAGACGGCGCTATCGTTGGCGAACATCAATTACGAAGTTGTTGTCGTCGTATCGAATTCCGCGTCATACTTCGAATGCTACACGCATCGAGTCGATCACAAGGTTGAAGATAAGTGAGACGAAGCGTCGTGTCTCTACCGGACACCCGGTTGAACCGGGAATTCCTCGGATAAGTCGCTTTGAATACTAACGCTGTTGGCTGAGCCATCGTACAACGCTGGGAGAAGTTGGATGATTTTCATTGGCACGTCTTCGGTTTCCAAAGCTCTATACAGACTGTTCCAATCGATACAATCGAAAGCGGATTTGAAAACGATGGCGACAGTTCGTTTGCCACGACGAATTCTTTCTTCCATTAGCTGACAGAGAGCGAATCGATCAATGCATCCTCGATGTGATCTAAATCCCGCTTATTCTTTCTCGTTCGTTTGTCTCGAGGTTTCTGTAGCCTCGATTGTATTTTCGTAAAGTCTTTGACGACGATCGACGAAGGAGGCGAATATTGCGATAATTCTTGCATTCCTGTCTGTCGCCTTTCTTTAAAATTGGCACAACGATCGCTATCTTTCACGTCGACGAGACACGATCCGAATACCATATGTGAATTATAACGAAGGGGATTATTATGAAAAACACCACCTCCGGCTTTTTGATCATTTCGGCGGTTACTTGATCTATTCTCGGCGCTTTCCCATTTGTATTGCCGGCTTCACGTCGCTAATTGTCGGTTCGGTATCGAGAAACTGACTTGTCGGCTGTTCGATAATCGACGATTCGGGTGCTGGACCTTATGGCGGATCCTAGTTGTACAGCTAGTGATTCCAGTACGCTTCTCGTTCCGATTTTATTTTCCAACGAACTTCTTTGTTCAATCGTCGGTATTGCTCGAAAACGACGTGTTTCATTCGTTTCCGCTGATCGACGAGGTCCAGGCAGCTGTCCGAAATCCATGGCTGATTTGACGCTGCCAATGGAATGAAGCGTAAGCCGTTCTAGTTAGTTACTGCATGCTCATCGTTCCTTTCCAGCTTGTTCGATCTGCACCTAAATGTGCATTAAAGTCCCCCGCGAGGTATTGTATCCAGCGGCTGTTGAAGCTGATCGTAAAAATTATCCATGTTCCTGTCTGGGCTGGTCTCTGTTGGGGCATTAACGGATACGATATGGGTCGTGATCGTTCCCCTGGTTGCTATTATCGCCAAACTCTCAGATATCTGTTGGAGTGCGAAAACGACGATCGACCATAAACCCGACGCCGGACCCTCGTTTCTCAGCATTGGAATAGTAACGCGTCATCGGTTCGTCGATTGTTGGTAGGACGATCGTCAATGTCTTGGATCTGGTAAGTCGTAGTTACGATAGCGCCGCAACTGATACTGTACATTTCTACAACTCCATTGCTACGATTTCCTTTTGCCCAGCGAAGTCTTTACCATTTTCAGTGTGACTAGTTTGGGTGTTCGGTCAGTAACCAACTTCTCACCAGCATCCGTGGTCCCCAGCGCTGTCGCATCGGCTGCCCCGGATGCAGTAGCATTATTTCGTAAATAGTTAGTTCGTATATCGATGCGGTTTCATGCCTAGTTTCTTCGGTTTCCCGAATCTGGGCAAATCTGCAGATCGACCACCCTCCTCCATTCATACCCTGGACTTGGGCTAGACGACTGCAGAGATGGTTAGGAAGTAGTCTCGCGGGGCCAAATGTAATTGGCTCCCTATGACTCGTTTCGCGATTAATCGTAACCTCTTAGTACTACTGATCCCTGATAGTGGTGAAATCTCTAGCAGTAAGCTTAGATTAAAGGATAGAAAAATGATAGGATATGTGAAGGGGATTCTGTAGGATGCATGAATTGGGTGTGAAAAATAAACTCAAAGACCAGGGGCCGGTTCGTGTATGTCGAAAACGAAAATTTTTTTTCGTCTCGGGTTCGCGTAAGTCGAAAAAATTGAAAATTTTCGCCTGAAGCCGACGAAAGGCACTCGAAAGGTCTTGGGTTATCGAGTTTTTGCATTAGGACACGAACAATTTTCTTTCGACTTACGCGAACGCTAAAATTTTCGTCGCCAAAATTTTTCGACTTCAATTTTTTTTCGTTCGACTATCGTCGTTCGCCATACACGAACCCGCCCCAGATTAGTGGACTTCTGGATTTTGTACCACGACAACGCACCTTCTCACAATGCTCACATTGTGAACGAATTTCTGGCCATACTCCAAACTTATCGAACTATATTCTTCTAATGTGGCATCGGCCGAACTTCGTTCTTTTTCCAAAACTCAAATAAGCACTTCGAGATGCTCGGTTTCCATCAATAGATGACAAAAAAAAGAATTCGCGGCGAGTACTGAAGTCGATTGCAAACAAGACGTTTAAAAATGTTTTGATGGCTATCCGAGGTTTAAGTTGAAGGCGATTAAATATTTTTGGATGAATAATACATAGTACATGTTTTGTGTTTTTCATTGGTCAATTTCGGGTGCTTTCTTCACATAGTAGTACTTTGCAAAAGACCTGGGCCTCCCAGGCGAATTTTCTACTTACGCCCATAACCGAAATTGTTGTTGTCCAAGGACACGAAAGCTTAGGCCTTGTTGACCGTAGTAGCCTAAATCCTGTTCGGTTATTCAATATGCTTCCTAAACGACTTAGAACTTGATATATAATATACTATAACTAAAAAGTATCACATATCGGAAATAATACGAAGGAGCCTGCGAAAAATGAGATGATGAGCACTATAAGGATTTCAAGGAAGACAAACCCTTTAAGGAAACTTCCTTCCATTATAAAAGCACACTCATTCTCCTATGCATGAGAAATCCAATCCTGATCAGCAACAAAGACTTTCGAGCCTGTTAACAATAGCAAAAAAAAGTGTAAAGGTCATTAATATCCATCTTCCTTTTTTTCGGTCCGTACTCCACACCTACACCAAGCAAGCTTCAATCAATGCGAATGAAGGCATAAAAGAATCCTTCTTTTACAAGGATGAAAGCTTCAAAGACAACCTTTCTATTCAAGGGAATATTGGGAGCTAAGAAGGTAAAATCTTGACATGCTTCAACTAATTGCCGGGCGGAGCAGTTTCCAGGGCAAGAAAAATGGCGACTAGAACAGGAGACAAATTACATGAAATTGTCCACATCTGGAGAGGCAGAGAGTGAAACTACATAGCAGTCAGCTTCCCGTGAGTAATGATTTGAGCGTTTGTTCAGATTGCAAAGGAGATGGCATCGCTTCCTGAAAATAGCCTATACTTAAGGCGCCGACAAGGATTTATTCCCGAAGCATTTCTACATGACGCAATTAGTTAGACTTAAGATTATTACAAGCATGGCAATGAGCATTTCCCTTCCAGTTCTATTCGGAATCCACCATCCTGAACAGAATAAAGATGGAGGAGGTGCTGAATTTATTTACAAGGATGTACCTTTCACTTAGGGCCGCTCTGGGCCCCGATTTAAAAAACAATTTCCAGTATGATTGATAAGAGTTGATGAATTGCTCCAGAAGAAAACCGGCATTAATGCCCGGGGTGTGTATAATGTACAAGACTATGCCATTTCTGCTTTTCATTGAGCTCTCAACCTTATCCATTAAGTTAAGGACTCATATCAATCACGTCCTTCATAGCCTTCATTTTGGGGGGGCGGTGGGAATGGTGCTGGCCATCCTCCTCCGGCCGATATCTTTGCTGCTGGAAAGTCTTAAGCAACTGGTGAAGAATTGGATGAAATAATCGCCTATAAAGCCGACATAATTATGGTAATCACGAGCACCATTCGTCCTCGGTGCTGGGATTTATTTCGATTTTATTTACGCAAATAAACTGCCATACTGCCACTTTCGTTATATCATTAGCACGAGATTTTCTGTAATGCGGCCATTGCGGGCCGATTTACACTTCGGTGGGGAATTTTTGCGTCTTGGGAATGGTTGACATTAACTTAAAGAGTTCTGTACAATTCGTTTAGGTTGATTTTCTTATTAGATATGATAAATTGGTATTGGGAGCAGGCGGATTACGAAATGGCATGGGAATTGGATTATAAAGTCTTTGTTTTAAAATGTTTAAACTGTGACAGATATCTGCCTCGTTCTTTCAACTTATCTAGATATGGGAAGGTGGCTTCACTAGGAGGTTGTAGTGCCCGTGCGGGAATGAAAATTATGCCCAGAAATCAAGGCTTTTAAAAGTCAATAGCGGTTACTGAATGAATGAATACATATCCACTGGATGATAACACTGCTCCAGAAATTGCCACCAATAATGGTTCAAGCCTAGCCCGTGCTGGGACCACGATGGCGTTATACGAGCTTCGGAAGAAAGAATATTAGCCACGATTTTCAATTATTTCAATTTTTCCTTCATTTGCTGGTCACGTATCTCATATGATTATCCCGTTTTCTGATCCCCAACTCCTCCCACAGAACTTCATTAAATTCTTTAAACTGCGTTAGGTAGCTCTTAGTGTCGACTCAGCTGACTCCCACAATATCCTACGTAAGACAACGCGAAGCTCAACTGCAGATTCGATCCATAGCGCAAAAGCTCACCCAAGACACAAACAAGCGAATTTCAACTAATTTCACACAGGTGGCGCTCACCTACACCTAAGATCACATCCACACCCGAGTCCACAACCCATTTCGTCATTGAGCTCGTATCGGTTTAGCTATACTAAACAAGTGGTAGAATCGAATCTCTGCTTCTTCGATACTTACACAACCCCACCTCAAAATTATGGAAATGATTGTGCTGTTGGTGATTTGTGACATAAGGGCATTCAAAAGGTGAACAATTTAACAGATTATTTTTCTCATAACATGAACGCTGGTCCATAAATGGAACTGTTTATATTTATCCAACAAGAAATTAAAATTTTCTAGATTGAGCTGGAAACCAAATCTTTTGCAAGTATTCTAAAGAAAATACTTTCTCCATTCCACAAGGAGTGTGTACCTTATCCAACATTCTCAAAGTCAATCAATTCAATCAAAAGCCTCGATCCATCAACCTGCAACTTATAGGATCCGATATAAAAAGGTTTTTTTCTACGTCTCCAATGTCAATTGAGTATGTATAAATGCGTGGCCTTCGTCAACCCCAATCCATCAATAATCCACAATAAATTTTACCTACTTATAATTCAGGAGATTTTGTCCATATTGATTGCGTTATCTTAAGGTACTTACCCCAAAATTCTTTGCTGTGTGTCAATACCTACAAGATTTTGAGGATTTTGTGGGAAGAGTTCAATAGATTAAAATTTTGCTCGGTTTTATTGGGTAGAGGAGTGTAGTCAGGGTTTTATTGAGAGATGGCAGGGAAGACAAAATTGTTATGGTATGCACGCAGCTCTGTTAGGTGCTAGGCTTGCAAAGATATAGACGAAGGGCCTAATATAAATATTCAAAATAAGATTTTTTGATCTGATTCTTAAACATTTTTGTTGTGGTTGAAATCGCGATCCTAAAAATGTCAAGCAATTTGTAAAATATAGAATTGGGTAAATATTGGAACTCACTGAAGTGCATGAATGGATATGGGTAGTGTAAAAAGACGACCTGCCATTTTTACCTGTCTAACCATTCGTGTTATCCACTAGCCTGTCAACAGATGCGTGCATCGTGGTAATTCGAAATATTATCGCTCGCAGAGGTGTACCAACAGAAGTAATTTCCTATAATGGTATTAATTTTATTGGAACTGAAAGAAAATTAAGTGAAGCGGTAGCGCAAGTCCCTCAGAATAGTTTTGGCAAACGAGCTCGCCCCTGTTTTGAAATGACGATGCAATACCCCATACTGAGAAAGGATGATTCACGTGGTCAAAAAGATATTATATAAAATAATGCATAACCGACTGACTATTCAACTATGACACCTGTGAGCCGCGTTAGCCGAAATCGAACTCATCCTACACTCACGTCCGTTTTCATGTGTGCCACTTAGCTGCAACGATGACGAAGCCATTTTCTACTAGCTTCATCTAATGGCGCTAAAACCTCAGGTATGTATGACGGCACATATTTGCTACTACGAAAGCATTGGTGGTTGGTGCAAAGAATCGCCGACCACTTGTGGAAAAGATAGATCATCGAATACTTACCGACACTCACCAGACGAACAAAGTGGTTTAATCCTGTACAAGCAATCAAAGGAGGAGACATAATAGTCATCGTGGATGAAAATGCACCACGCAATTGCTGGATAAAGGTTCGAGTAATCCAATCGTACCACAGAAAAGATGGACAACTGGGTAATATTTTCGTGAAAACTAACGAGGGTATATACGAACGACCAGCCGCAAGACTCGCCAGACTAGATGTATGCGCCGAAAGTAAGGATAAAGCTATACAAGGAATTAATCAGTTTAACGAGGGGGAGCACGTTCGCGGCGCAAAGTAGGCAGGTTTTGGCTTTTTTGGAATATGATCCGCAGCGCTGTAAAGCTTTTTGGGATTGCATCTCGGCTCGGGTCTTCGCTAATACGAAAGCTTTTTTTTGGAAGGGAAATTTTGATAAGGGTCGTGTTGGGGAATTTATGGTTCATGTTTTAGCTAGGATGAAACCTTTTTAATATGGAAAATTCTAATTGGGGAAACTTTGATATCGTTCGTGATGACTCATGTGATTTACGGATGAGGACCTGGGGCAGTGATAGACATGTTCAATCAAGATCAGATACCAGGCGTGAAAGTAACATCGTTATAATGTTTTCAACATCGCTATAATGAAAGCCAGAAACATCAGGATCAATTTAAGACATACAGATGACTGGAGAAGAGACTTCCAGATCATCGAGTCCTATTTAAGAAGATACCTTGTAACGTAACTACGGAACTACATTAGCTGGTAAATCTTTTATTATAATCAGAAGGGCTTAATGATCCCAGACATACCAACATCGAATTTTCTAGCTACCAATCAAATACCCGAACAACATGATCCTTTATTTTCCATAACCAATAAAACATAATCCCGTCTAATAAAAATATTCCATTCACCAAAAACAATGCTCATTAAAAATCGACGGGCATACTTCAAATTCCTTCCGCAAGAGCATAAATTTCATTTAAAATTGAAATTAAATTTGAAAAGTACTCTCGAGAAAAACTGCAGATAAGCAAAATAATTTCATAAAAGCGCTCAATCAGAGTGAATAATAGCGAATCCAATTTACTCGACAGGTATAAAATCACAAAAGCTCGTTCATCATCCACCAACTTTCAACAATTCCCCATTTACCTATATTCTAGCCTCAGACGAATCGTTTCACCTGGCGCTTTTATCTTGCTCTTACCTGAAATCGTACACAGCAGCGATAGAGTTTGTGGCCCAGAACAGAGGTGAGGGGTGGCCCTGAAGACGCTCAAAAAGGAAGCGGAGCACAAAGCCATAGTCTCGGCTATGCATCGCTAAGGTACCAACAATAGATAAGAAAATCATAGCGGAAGATTATGCTGGGGACACAAAAATGAGCAAATGTGCGATTAAGATGCAGGAGGGCTGCGGGGGAGTGTGCGATTGTTAAAAAGGAGGCAGCCAGGTGGCGCGGGCGTAGGGCGATATGGATTGACATTAAGTAATTACTGAAACGATGGCGAGCAGTCGACGCTCATAAAATGCTAGAAAGAAAGGATGCTGCTGCTTGTTAAATTCAGCTTTCACCTTTCAGATGAAAGAGGTCCTTCGGTGGAAATCCTTCCGGGCTTTATTGTTCAATTCTGAAATCGTATTCGATTTTCTGGCTGGTCTTCTTCCACCCTCACGATTTTGATGAGACTTTCGTACTTTGGCTCCATTTTGATATTGTTGATTGGTGTGTGGGTGGGGGAATGGTGGACGAGGTGGAAGAATGGTTTCTTATATAATGAAGCAATGAAATTGGTAATAGCATGGGTGAATATCGAATTTCAAGAGTTCCATGCAAGCACCCGCCCTACAGCGATAAGAGATTTTATTTGCAATTATTAGGATCCTTCTATAAGACTATGGGATAGAGAGAAAGGATGTCGCTGTTTGATGTTCGTTTTCAAAAATTCCGTAAAATCAGAGGTTCAGGTACCTTCATCGGACCGTTAGATAAAATGGCGTCATAAAAGTAAGCACCCCATAAATAGATTATGAGCATAATTAAGCAGCTAACAGATTGCCTTTTCAATTAAGTACTTACGACTTCGTAACTGGGCTATAAAATTTGATTGAATCTTCATTTAGTACGTATTAAAGTCTTTTTAAAAATCATTGCTTTTAAAACGGATTAACATATTATTTAAAATGAATAAAAATGCGCATATATCGAATCAACGATTACCTTTGCCCATAATCCGTAACATTTTTAAAATGCTAAAACAACAAGCATGTTTTACAATCTTTTTGGTTTGGCGATTCTCTCGCACCTACCTCTTCTGCAATATATAACTCAATGTTAGAGTAGAGTTAACTCCAACATTGTAAACGCTTCCTTGTTTACAAGGGAAGTTAATGGTGACGATCTCCATATTGCAAACCAAAGCGTTGATGTTGTAATTTAAAGAAGATTTCACATAAATTTGTCAAAGAGCTTAGCGAGGAGAGGGAGGCCAGAAAAATAAAGGAAGTTCGGTGAAGAGCCAAATTTTTGACCAAGTCTACTTGTTTATATAAAAATATGAATTTGACCAAAAAAGCTCCAAAAGTAAATCAATTGAGCAAGTGCAATCAATACCAAAGTTTCCCGAAAAACCAACCACCCTTTTGACCCTTCAAGCACCGTCCATAAATCCCCTCCGCAACCACGCCTCCCACCCCCACCACGACTCACGATTTGTCAATTACTGAATTACCAGGTAGGCAACCAATGGCATTACAACCTCTGACCATCTAACCCTCATGTAGATCAAAAGTCTCCCCTTTCTCTGCCCTCTCTTCCCCCTTCTCCCACCACCCCTACCTTCAAACCTTCTTCTTCTTCTTCTTCTTTACACTCCTTTAATCCCTCATGGGACAAAGCGCGGAAACAGTTGCCCTCCAGCCGACTCTGTTTTGCCCGACAGCTCCCAGCTCCGACCAGGATCTCCCAGTTGTTGCGGCTTCTGCTAGTAGGGTTCTCCTCCACGTTGTTCTAGGTCTTCCTACTCGACGGGATCCTTTCGGGCCTATTTGGTTAGATTTTCGTTTTCACCTTCAAACCTCATCCTCAATACTGAGTATTGGCGAACCAACATCTTTTTACCCGCCCCTCACCCCATTGACCATTTACCACCTTTGATAGCACCCCTTATGTGCGGGGTCCTTTCTCAATTCCCCCAACAAGCTTTCATCCTAGCGAAGACACGTACCTTATTTTTAGACGCTGAAGCTGCAAAAGGCATAAACGACAGGGGGACAGGAACGTACACCGCTTATTACTCTCGACCATGGTACAATAATTATAAGGTAAACTCATAAGGGTCGGTTGACCTCACTCTTGTTCTTCTTCTTTCTTCTTTGATCCGTTAGCTGGTGGTCCGAGCGGGTCGTCTCCGCAAGGGATACGCTGGGTCTCGAACTCATTCAGATCACCCCACTCAGGTCTTAGCTCACAACGGGAAAAAGCTTTCTCGTGACGTCACTCAGATCTTTCGTAATTTAAAAAGAGTAAAGGCTTTTCAAGACGAATACAGAGCTTTTCCTTATGAGCCTACCTTGTATTATTGTATCATGCTAAAGACCATCTTGATTGTGAGCTTAAGTCGTGCAGACGCGGGCCCACCGAAGTGGAGATTATGTCTCTTACTGTCACTCGACAATCTCGAATCACACCTTATTTGAATTGAGGTGTAGTACAGTGCCCAGAGGCTTCTGCTGCAAAGAAATTTAGAGGACAATGAAATTTGGCAGGCACATAGTATTCGATCAGATAGTGTTAGAACAGATATCAAATGACCTCGAGAGTAGTGAAAATCTGCGGAAAACTTGATCAACAATAATTGTCCACGATTTTTCGACTGAATCTCGTAAAATAGGAGGAGTTTTATGAATTGTTTTTGGTAAAGTTTTCCGCAAACTTTTCACTACTCTCGATATCTGATCTAACAGAGCTGATCTACTACCTTTCTGCCAAATTTCATGGTCTGCAGATTTAGGATATTTTTAACTTGTAACTAATTGCCATTAGTTCTCCTGGTATTCAAGCGCCTGATATATTTTAGCGTTCAGATCACCAAAGATATATTCTCCATCATACACTGGGCATTCATTAAGGTCAATTTTGCTTACTTTGATTTTTTTTCTCATATTTCTGTGTCTGAAAATAGGCCTGCAGTTTGTGCGAGTGAGCCGAATGAACTAGCCTTGTTTTGAGTGAAAACCATAGCCCTGGTAGCAGAAGCTTATTCATTCAAGTGGAACTATTACAGTAAAAGTTATAAAATGCCTTCGTTTGGATTGAAGACGGAATAATATATTGTATCTATGCTGACTGATTAGGGGTAAAATCCAATCGTCATCTTCACGTAGTGCTCCCTAGATAACAACCAAACGACGCTAGTAGTATAGCTAAGCTGCTACTAAGCCATCTACTTCACAATATAGCGCAATAGAGCTTTTGGTTTGTGTCTTGGTTGGAAGCTTTTGAGGTTTGTGTTTTTATGTTAAAGAGGTACACCACTTGCGTTAAATTAGTTATACTTCGCGGGGGCGGATTAGTGTGTCTTGGGGTTACATGTTTGTGTTTTAAGTGTGAATCGGGGATAGAGTCTTGTGGGGCTTGGAGCTGTTACAAAAAGGTTACAATAATAAGAGGTCATCTCGTTTCGTTTCTGATGGCATTTCTATAAAACCGAAAGGCTAATTGCACGTACATACTTCTAGAAAATAAATCTTATTCCTCATATTCCTCCAATGACCAATTTTTTCATACCTACATAAATTCATCAAAGCAATTCGATAATACAATATGGGAACTATCTATACATACATTAAAGTATATGTGTATAAACAAGACGAAGTCCTTTTAAACGTTATTACCAATCTTCCTTTCCACTTATTTCATTCCAATAAAACCATTAAAATGAAAAAAAAAAAAAAATTGAATTCAATATTCTGCTCGTCCGCGGGGCATCAATAATAATGGACAAAAATGCACAGAACAAAAGGAATAATCGCAATCGCATTAAAGTCAAGCCAAGTGAATCGAATCCTGATAAATATTTATTCAACATTTTTCCACTTATTTCCTTTTTTATTTTTTATATTTCCATGAAGGCATTGAAGATCAATAATTTCCAGTGACATAGACTTGGGTTGATCCATAAATTTATAGCAAAAAAAAAAAAAAAATAATAAAAAATAAAAAAATAAAGGAACTCATCATCCGCCCTCTTAATTTCATGATTGATTGGTTTTGATATCGATTGAAGTTTCCGACTATCCTGGAATAAATGGGATTAAACCCAGTGAATTTAATAAATTATTTACAAATATTTAATTTGTTTATTAATTATGATACTGGGTAGCTGATTACATAATTTGGTGTAATTGGATGGGTTGTTTTTAAAACCGTATGGAGCGTACTTGTTAATGGCGGCGATTGGAGAATACTTGGATGTTATTAATAACTTTTGATGGACCAATGGATACACCAATGGGCAGTTGTCTCTTTTATCCCATTTTTATTTATATATTTATTTTACAAAACATTCACATAATAAGGTTTATTTTTCTTGCAGAGGTTGTTTTCTAGGCCGCCTTACTGTTTTGCAATCTGTTATAATTGGCAGCTATCTTTAAAGTTTTGACATGGACCTTTCGTACGCATGAGAGATTCAATTTGAAATGAACTGGACATTGAGTTCTATTTTTTGCAACTTTTTATCAAAATGAATTATCTATTACAAAACCATTTTGAAAATAGATATGACGATTGTTGGTCAATTTAGAAAATTATGAAGGTTTACAGATAGACCAATCACTGAGATTGACATATGACAATGTGATTGGATGTACTGTTTCAAAAGATCTAAATCTGAAGAAAAGAAAAGAAAATCCATCTTTTTTTTGTCAAACTACATACAATAAAGACATTATTTCATCTATCATTTAATGTCATTGCATGGCGCCATACAAAGAAATGCAATACCCCCACTTTCCGACGGATGCTTTTGATCGTCTTCGACAGTAAATGTTGATGAAATGTTTCCGGTTTACTTGACATCAAAGGAGTTGCATGCTGCAACTCACATCTGGCTGCAATGCATTAAATTAAATTTTATATGAAAAGAGACTGGCATTTTATAAACACTTTTAGGGATTAGTATAAGCTTAAGACCGTACAGCATGTACACGAGCTTTGTCAGAAAAGTTTGTGCATTGCCTTTGTGAAACACAGGAAATGCTGTCGGGGTGAATTCTATTCACTCTTGGGACTTCCATTTTCGGTGTTTTCTTTCGTTCTTTTGGGGGCTGTATTTACCTTTAATGTAAGCCTGACGGCTTGTAGATAAAGGTTAACATGTTAGGTGATAATCTCATGTGCAATTTCATAGTTGTTAAGCTCGTCTGGTTGTGTAGATTAGAAATTTTCGATATCGACATTAAATTACTTAACAACAGGTGTTATACACTACGTATACATGATAAGTTGAATAGTTGAGTTGAGGTTGAGTGGCTGTCACACAAATCGCACCGAAGTCCTTCCTGTATTTAAGCCGGTTTCAGGGTAATTTCTTCAAAACTTGTTAGTGGCAGAGTTAAGCAATAACTAGATATTGATGGAGCCTCCAACACCAAACTTCACTATATTTTTACTTCCTTATTCATGAAGGGTTCTTCTCATTGCTTTAAAAACGTTTTTGTTTTTGATTGTGAAAGTTCAAGCCTAGGAATAACTTCATGTTATGGTGCAATGACTGGTAGTAAGTTAGACACGATGGAAGCATTAGAGGACAGGACAGGTTAATAGGAGCCCGGCGATAGAGGTTGCCAAGAGACTACTTTATTTATCTCTGTAGTATTTACAACTCCACATGAATCATTTCATAACCTAGGCTTTTCTGTAGAACTTTGCTGCCAATTCAATTCAACTACTCAACTATTGAACTCGCGTCCTTATGCATAGTTTCAACTCAACCCAGGTAGCAAAACTGAATCGAGTTCAGTCGACCCTAACTCAACTCAACTCGTGTCTACATGTAGTTGGACTCAGGTTCAACTTAAGTTCAACTCGTCATGTATACGTACTAATACATTCCAACGTGCTAAAGGGCCCTTTCTTTTAGAACGAATTATCGAGACCTTTAAAAAACACCTTGTTTTCCGAAGTGACTTCATAGTTTGTGTCTAATTTTTTCCCTGGAACGTGAATCCAGGCTGTTCGCCACTCGTTTAACTTGGCCTCCAAGAGCCAAACTTAACCAGAAGATTTAAATGGCGAAGTACTGAGCTGTACAAACGGGCACACGACGGAAAATTTGAGCCAAAACAAAGAATCTGCACCAATGCATAATTGAATGTGTTTTATGGGAACGACATCATTTTCGTTATGTAGGTACAATGGTCCTTTCGACTTATCATATTTAAAGATAATCGATGCACAAGAGAAACCAAGCCTATCAGTCGTCGGTTTGTAGTACGTGAAGTGTATGGTGTATGGCCGTACGGTCCTGCAAACGACCTTCTGATGCCCGTCGCATGGCCGAGGACTATGTTTCAATTACGGTCGGTGTTCGCCCGTTGTAAGCTCATATTTATATTTGCTCGGTTAACCGGAAAGCATTAGGGTGGAGATACATCCTGAAGCTGGTTTTAAAGAAACAGACCAGGTTGAGGCATTTCTAAAGTTGTACCGTGAAAATAACATCTTCTCCAGAGGATTTGAAAGGTGGGAAAGGGGGAGCTGCCCAGTTAACCTTGTCCCGGTCGAAGAGATCCCCGGAGTATCTGTTTGGAATGTTCCTATGACTGCACCTAGAATCCAGGGAATAAGCTGTTTGGAGAATGGACCCTAGACGGTGTTCGCCGAGCAGACACCTCACTTCGTTGGAGGAGTCCTTGGAGTCTTTAGTAGAGTCTGCAGGCTCCCACAATGCTTCCTCCAGGCAATATTTTCCTTCTAATGCGTTTGCTGCAATCGACGGTGGTCGCTTCTGAAGGTCAATTTGGAGGAGGTTTGTTCGCGGTTGTGGCATCACACACGTATGTAGAAAGCCCAAAAATGGTGCTATCCCCGTAGGGTCTTAAGGACACAGCTACTTGAGGACGCGGACTGGTGTTTGATGGGAACATCAGGAAGCACGAGCTGTAAAAGAGCTCGTGAGCATGATCTCATGGCCCTTGGTGGCCGTATAGATGCGGAACACTGAAATTGTGAGATTATGACTGGGTTGAATCTGGGTTGAACCTAGTCATAAATGGGATATATATGAGGGAGTCGTACTTGAGGATTGTTCGAACTATTGGCCATGTGTTAGTAAAAGGATATCTCCCTCTAAGCCCTATCCTTCCAAAAAATCACTAGTTTTTTTTTTAATTTTGACTGGTATTGACTTTTAGTTTCTGTGTTTTCTTTGCATTTCGATATGTAGGTCCCATCATAGCCAAAAAAGTGTCTCTTAACAGACTTTTAATGTTCCCTACCAGGGTAGCCCTAAACATCACCAACTTTCACAATAAACGCTCCTACATGATAAACTCTCTAAACGTGTTAACTACACAACAAGAAAATGTCCAACCTATACCATTAAACATCGTGTAACAACATCAGTCATGAAAGCAGCTTTCCCTTTTAGTCCAAAAGGAGCGAGCCAACGAACCCTGTCCTCATTTAATCATGTAAAGACACTGAAGTGCTATTGACTCCAGACTGACATGCCCTTGTAATTGGAGTGAAAATGATTTAACACTAGACAGATTGCATTTGGGTGGCATCTGACTAAGGCCAGGGACCATTCAAGTAATTTTCGGAGTTAATCACAGACAACCTCTCTGTAACACTCTCGTACTAGATCAACCTTTACATCAATTACCCTAAGTAAAAAGGACTAATTAAAATGCAATTAACAGGCTCCTGTAAAAGGGAACAACTAAAAGAGAAAATCCTCCTCAGACGGCATTAAAAGCTTTTAGCCCTGTCTTTGCCTTTTATGCCAGGAGTTTTGGTGAGAGCTACATTTTGGTATCTAGAGCCTGTAATGGTCCAAAGGATAATCTGTTGAGAATTTTCTACTGTCGTCCTGTTTGTTTAAGGTAAGAAAACGGATCGTCTATTAAGAAAGTTTTGCATCGGCTTATCGGTATCAGAAAATGATTAAATTCTTTGGTAACCAGGTGGGGTTTGTTGTTGGCTGTTAGTATTGACATCGTCGCTACCCGAACCCCTCGCATAACGAACTTTTCCGTTATCATCTTTGAGAAATCCTTAACAAGTATAAACTTTTCTAATCGATGTCTTATCGGGCCGTGTACATAATCCCTGAAGATTATCACAAAGTTACTTGTGAGCCAGTTTTGCATACAGGAAGACTCCCTCGTCCCTGGTGTTATCCTTGGAAAAAATAGATAAGACTAAGGAAACCCATAGGAAAATTTATATCATCCTCTGACTAAAAGTTATTGTGGAAAGGATATATCCTTAAAAAAGAACGAATTTTACAGCCGAAACTCTTTGTGCCCTAAGTATAGTTAGAGATACCCTTCTTCTTTAGAGTGTGATAAAAGAGTTCATCTAAATCTCGCACAATTTAATGCACTGAACACCGCCATTGCCTGGTTCTTTTTAGCAAAAGTTTTCGTCCTTCCACAAACAAACACTCCTTTCAGAATGCTTCTTCCCTTTTGTCCTTTATTTATTAAGGCGACTTTGTATGTTAAGTAGCCTGTTCAAGCTTTAAGCCAATCCTTGTTCTTAAGTACTCAGTTATTTACTTAACCTTTTAATTTCCTGTCCCAAACTTTTGCTATTGTATTCACGATATCCTGCCCGCCCCCGCTTCTGGCCAGGACCTTCGAGCCTCTATAAGAAATTCGTTTTTATACCAGTACCTACACCGAGGTGGGGTGGCAAAAGTTTTAATTGCACAATGAAGGCTTATCCTGCGTTGACAGCCGAGGAAACTTTGCGCCTTAATTGATCGCCATTGTTCAAGAGATGGAAGTGACACAAAGTGTTAAAACAGGAAAGCAATTAAACAGTTTCCACAGACCGTCCATTTCAAAGGATACCTTTTTTTTTGTTGGTGGATTAGGAGGGAAATTGATAAAAGAAACGCGAAATAATATTGTAGGATTTATTAAAATGGCGGCGTGTTTCTTAAATAAGAAAGGTAAATTGTTATCTTTAGGATGTGGCATTGCTTGGGGGTGATACTTTCAAAGTTTTGTATTCAAGCTATCGGTATCGGTCTCAGTACAGACATAGCTATTATAATGTAACATCTCTTTGACTAAGTTTTTATAGTATAACATGTCTACATCTTTTAATGAAGTATCGGCTCCAAATATGCCGAGACCGCTACTTTGATCTATCTTACACTTGAACAGTGTCAAATTTGTAGCCCAGGCCCGTTAAACAAACCCAGTAGTCTACCAAGAGATTTATAGTTCTGATTTGTCCCTACAAGTCAAGAAACTTCAAGCAAGAAGAGCCACGTAACGTAACGTAACAATCTAATCCTTAAGACCTGCAGGGCGCTTAACTTGTATGTGGCTTCTTACTGTTAGTTGTATTGTAATCCCCAATACCGCTGGTGATATTGGTGCTGCAAAGAGAAGGGACTAACCGCGGTAGTCACCAGCAGGTGATGACTCGGTCTGGGACTCCCCCGTTGCTGTTGAAACAAACGTGATGTCTCTTCTGCTATGCTTTTTAAGTCCGCTTCAAGCTTCTAATCGACCATTCCTCACCAGTATAAGAGCAGATTAAGAGTGGACGTTACAGTCTCCTACCTTTATGGTCATATGAATTGTTCGTTTGCTGGTCAGCGCAACTTCAGTTTTGTGCTCAGAAAGTAATGTCCGATTTAATTTTTTTTTTATGTGGTAGACTAGAGGCTTAGGGAAAGCCCCTTTGTACTGTTCGACAATCTATTTTTTTCGCATAGAATGTCGAACAGCAGCTCTAGCCGAAAGGTAGAGAGCAGAAAGAGAGAGACAGAGAAGTAGGAAGGAGCCGCCACAACCTAGCCGCAATATTTTGTTCCACCTACTTCCAACCATTTCGCGACTCTGGCATCGGGGCATTTGAGAAACAACTCGCTGGAGTGTTATGCCTCCTGAAACGAGTTGAATCTCATCAGCCAACTGATGACATGCGTTTGTTGGTGGAGCGGGGAAGGACTAGCGAAGACTATGACAGGAGGAATCAGGAATGTAAAGAGGGGAGAAGACAGAAGGGAAGTTATGTGGGTGGGAAAGTGGAAAAGGCGAAGGACCGTGGGGCTGGCCGGGATTCGAACCCGGGACCTCTTGGATAGTAGTCAGGCGCCTTACCTCTAGACCACCGAGGCCCCCCTAATTACGAAACTAATGTCCGATCAATCTCTTAGGATCCTAGTAATAACATGGGCCATGAGATGTATTATTCGCCTTCAGCCAGCGCGTAGTACAGCTATGGGGTATCTGGCACAGTGATGGTTGTGGACACGGTGCGGATGTGGTCTTGGGTGAGTGAGCGCCGCCTGCGTGTGATTAGTTGAACTTCGCTGTATATTTAATGAGCTTTCGCGCTGAGGAATTTGTTTGAACTTCGTCGTGGTTGGTTTGTGCTGGTTCAGTAGTTGAACTTGGGTAATCTTATACGATTTTCAAGGGTCTGGTTGGGGGGTCATTCGCATTACCAAAAGTTGGCCTTTTTAGTAAGATCAGACAAGAAAATCGTTAATAAGCAGAAAAACTCAACTGGGGTACAATCTTGTGCATTCATCATTTCCGAACTCTTACAGTATCCAAGAGTTAAAACCCAAGCTTTATTACCATATCCCTCAGAGGCGTTATGACTCCTAATAATCTAAATTTATTCTCTCAATTGAACTAGCTTGCTGCTGGGCATTGAACCATGACGTGACCAGCGAACGTGATAGAATGGATGACTTTAGAGCTACCACATGGGTTTCTCATAATTTTTTTCTAATTTTAGGTAATGGATTTGGGGGTTGCGCAATCTGTTGATGTAGTTGATGGATAATTTTTTGTCTTCTGTCGGCACCGGTAATACGTCCTGGTATGCATTCTTTAAATTATGGCGATGTTTGATGTCTTAGCAGAGCTCCAAAGTGGGCTACAACCATATATAGGTCCATACAGGTTTTAGGATTGGTTGTATAACACTATTGTGGTGTTGATGGCTTTGTTTACATCTTTTGTATTGGAGCCAAAACAAATTGGGGTGAGCTATTTTAGGTTGTTCTTTCCATTTTTTCTATATCATTTTTCCAAGTAAGCTTTCGGTCCAGTTGAACTCCGAGGTATTTGACTGATTGTGCTTGTGTTACTTATTTATTGTTGATGGTAACTCGTTTGCATGTGATCTTTTTGAGTGCGAACGTAATCTGTTATGTCTTCGTTTCATTTATTTTGATTTTGATCATGGATCCCTTCCACGTAGCACAGTTCTCTTTTTCTTTAAACCCGAAAGAAGGAAACAGAGAATAGAGGGTCGTAAAACTCTATTACTTGAACTCAGAAGTAGGATAGGAGATCTCTGGAACTTCCTGGGAAACTAGAGACAATGAGAGTATCTATTGTGGTATTCCTTCAGTTCTTTCCGAACCAGTTCTACAACATAATCTAGGTCTACATTACATTGTCTTTACAAGGAGATATATCTGTACGGGCACATTGCGTATGCGTTTTCACGCCAAAATTTCCTGTGTACATTTTGCAGCACCTCCTGCTTGTCAAACCTCTCCCTTCTACAAAATCGGTTCAGCAGCTACTGAAGAAATACAAGCATAGATTAGGCAAAATGCAAAAGTTTAACAAAACGCCCTTTCCGACTGTCTTTTACGTTTTCTTAAGCATGAGCTTGGTTTATCTCCTGCGCACATCCCGCATTGTGTCTTGTATTGATGGGGCATTATCATTTCATGACCGCCCGTGTTCAACTCCCCCTCCGAAAGAGGGCACTGAACAACGGGCAATTAGTTTGGTGGCCACAAACTGTGCCAATAACATACTCAGTAGACCGACTTTGGTTCAATTGGGTAGGGCAAGCAGCATTGGACGTGGTTAGTGCCTAGTTGGGAGACCGCGTGGTAAAACCGACCTTCCATTATATCCAGCTGGTTAATATTTTAATAAATACGGCAGATTCTATGAAAGATTCACGGGAGTGCAAAAGAGGATCTACCTCTGAAAAATATATTCCATCCCCTACCCTAACTGCTTTATCATCAAAATATAATATTTATATCTTTGAAACTTTGACAAACCGTTTAAAGATTAAGTATTTAAATTATAATCCCCAACGATTATAACTTTCTCGCAATTATTTGCAAATATTTTATTCTGATAAGTAAGAGAAAGAATAATTATCATAATTCATTACGAGTCGCCCTTTCTTTTGTGCACTCCCCTCACCCTCCAGCCCCCCGGTAAAAAATGAAATTTTCTCTCTCTCTCTGAAAATGAATGTTAAATTCTTCTCGCAGGACCTCAAAAAAAATTAAATAAAAGAAAAAAAATTTCCTTTACTGATTTAAGAATGAAATCAAGAAAGATGTCGGCCATTAGGCAGAGCAGAATGAAAAGGGCCAAGGACGTGGGTTGAGTAAAAATGAAAATTAATCGTTAACCGCGGCGCTGGAGGTGGATGACTTTATATTCAAAGGGTTTTTCGCACTTTCCTCTCTCCGCTTTGGCCATGATAAATCTTTAAAAATTTATGTCTAGTCCGATGTATATCAAAAGATATCCTTTCTCTCCTTTTTTGCCTTATTTTGCATAAATATCTTCTTTAAAAATAAATTAATTCATAAATCTAGAGAGGGAGCAAAAATATTCTATCGTCTTTTGGTGATATTTTTAAGAAAAGGGAAAATGCGCTCCGAAGGTCAAGTATTTAGAAAAAAATGGACAAAACTCTCTTCCTTGTTCCACTGGAAAAAAAAATCCTTTGAAGCTGCTTTCTCGAACAATTGTCCGAGGGTTAAATGTTTGCTGGATAAAATTAGGTCATAAGGTTTTACAAGTTAATCATTCATTCTCAAGGATATTAAAACAAAACAAGGTCCTTCAAGTATTTTTTTTTCTTTTTCATAAAAATAATCACAAAACAAGATTTTCAATTTAATTCGGAATTTTCCGTTGATTGACTTTTCTAAATATTTTAGGTTCATTCGGTTGAAAATCGAAACTCGGTTCATTTCAACTGGATTTATGCCATACTCCAAATCTGTCGGTATTGAATTTAACTCTGCTGGGGTTTTCATGCTTAAGCAGTCTTCCACTGACAGAAGTTTTGAAGGTTTCAGAACAATCAATAGAACTGTAAGATGTTCTCTCTGAACGTCTTCCAGTTTGCTAAGGGTTACTTGAGATGCCTAGCTGCACACTTTATTAATGTTGCTATCATATTACCTCCTCTGTACTAACCACACACCTTTAACTAATTTAACTCTTTTCCACTTTATAACTAATTAAAATTCTTGAGCTTTAATGAGTGGGTTTATTAAAGAAGAATTTTAAGGAGTACTTTTCAGAAGTCTTTTTCACATTGCTCCTTCAGAAAACTTTTCGTCTGGATCGAATATCCTTTCCTTCGTACAGATGCTACATACCTGGTCTCATGTAGTTCTACAGCCTATTTGTATGTAATAAATAGCAGTATTGGGGCAGCAAAAGAGTACAATGCAACGTGTTGGTTGACCGAACATAAATCCTCCCATTTTTCTTCCTAACTCTGTGCTTTGCCTTCCAGCTTTAGTGCAGTTTACAGTATATTGGGAAAGCCCTCTTTGGAAAATGCCGTGACAAAAACGTAAAGGCCTTAGCGCTACTAAAAATGAACCTACAATTAGATATAACGAAAAGCAAGAGGATTGAAAAAAAAAACAAAAACGGAAAACCCGCTGACAACTATGGTAATGAGCACCTGCAACACCTACACCTATATATTGTTGTGCCTTCTGATTAGTGTTGGGTGGGATACGATAAGAGTTTGTAAGAGGTGCCCCTTTTTTCTTTAGAGCCAGTACAATGTCATACTTCAAATGAAGCGAGGTGCTATGAAAGAAAACAAATACCAATGAGGAGCTTTCTTTACGAGTTTGTATCTAAGGCTAGCGAAATACGATTAGGTTTTTCCCGGACGTGGTTTTTTGGTGCCAAATGGAAATCAAGCAATTAGGTTAGCTGAAGCACAGGTTAAGGTTACAACTGAATCGATTTCAGAACCGAAAAGTATGTAATCACGGCGACGGGAAAATCGCGGGCGGTTAGCTGTACGATAAAGAGCCAATGGTATGTTGCTAGCCAAATATGCATTAAACTGCCTTAGAGTAGGTAAGAAATCTCACGCAATCTCACCTCGCTTAAGCTCAAGTTGGAAATTTCACTACTTCAAAAAAGTAAGAAATGTGTCTCCAGTACAAAACTTTACTCCCTCAAAAAATATGAATGAGAATTTCACTTCCCCAAAAGAAGTAAAGAAAGAAAAACCCCCATGTCTCTCCCCTACGTACCTATTTACAATCACGCCTCGGGTTATTTCTTCATGTATGTTAAAAATTAAAAATCAAGAATGAATTTATCTCGATACACGCTGGTAGTACATTATGTGGCGGACAAAATTGAACCGACGCCTCATTGTGGTGCCTCCTGGATAACCAACTAACAACGGCAGTAAGGAGTATTCTCTTTAAAGCATACCAAGCCATCGTTTCGTAGATTTTGTACTGTCAATACAACGATCGCCCCCAGTTATTTAATGCCTTAATCTTATATGGAGTCTCTGTCAGGATCGACCTTTCCTACCATACTCATGGGATTTCTATGGACCAATTATATGCATTTATCGGTTCGGAACCAAATATTCGGCAGACATAAACCTTTCTAATTGAACACTTAAATAAAAGGGGGTGCCAGGCACTGGGACACGGCACAGACCAGACAGACCTGTGTTTTCTAGCATAAAAATGTCCAAACTTTAATTTGGTTGTAGTTGGAAGCTCTTACTCGATGGGTCAGTTTCGGTCCCAAAAGCTACAACAAAAAAAGTGGTCTGTCAAGGCATTAGCACCAGCCAGACCAAAATATATATTTTAAGTACTACATTTTAAGAGTAATTCCAAGAATTTTCATTCTATAAAACTTAGATATTGAAGAAAGATAAAATTTAGTTTTTGTTTGATAGCTATAAGGTTTTGTGATTACTATTTTTCTTGTTATTCATTTTTTTATTAATTTAGCGGTTTGTTTTGTTTCTTGCCAACACTGATTTCCTGGATTTACTTTTAAGAGTAATACCCAGGACACACCAGCACTCTTTATCTTGATTATGACGTCAGAATGACGTAGACTGCATTTTATTTCCATGTCTTTTGTATGGGTCTACGTCATTTTGACATCATAATCAAGATTAAGAGTGCTGGTGTGTCCTGGGTATACCAATGTATTATTGTTTTAGACACCATCAGTTGGAGGTATAGCATATAGGAATGAAAACGTCGTGGTACCAGGGCGGGTTTTTTCCAAATCTCTATTGAGGGTTTTTTTGTATTCCCCTCTTCTCCTACTCTTTTTCTACACACTTTACCTACTTGTTCACACTTAACTGCCTAATGATCATTAACACAACTTAAATAATTAAATTGGCGCTGGAAAATTAATCTTCACAATATATTTGTTTTGCTGAGAGGTACGTCGGAATATGTTTATTGTATTATTGTTGTTATTTGATTACCATTAGTTGGAAATGATACATATTACATTTTTTTGTCGGTGTAATGAATAACACAAATTGTAGTAACGAATACCCGCTAAAAATTCTACGAAATGTGTAGGTAGAATTGAAACAAATAAATACACTTTGCGTGGTTATATTGGCTGCATAATAATTTGTAAACTCAAAATAGAACACCAGATCGATTTTTTTTCATGAACACTTTTGTTTTTGGTATTTTAAACACATATATCACAATGTAAATTTCACCACCAGTTGTATACACAATTTCAAATCACAGCATTGTTCAATAACATTTATTATTTTGTATAACTACAAAAACAACCCCCAAAAATAATAAATCACAACCATATTTCAAAAATTTATTCAATCTCCTCTAAAACTAGAACATCCCAAATACAATTTTAATAATAACAAAAAATTTCAATACCACTGCGCTGTCAATATTAGAGAAGGCGAAACTCGAATAACAATAATCTCGGCTAAAATAATGCAAATGAATAATTCATAATGACGAAACTTGACCAAATGTTGTCAGTATTCTACCGCAGGTACCTAAATAATATTCAACCCTCGATAATTTTCCATGTTTATTAAAAAAATATTTTCGGCTCAAGATTTCCCAGGTATTTCATATTTCTTGGGGAAAAGGGTTGCTTATCTGCGGCAGTGGCATTCATCAATTATTTCGTGGGGGGGAATTTTATTAAAATTTCGAGATGAATTTCTTTCATAAATTCCTAAGGGAGCCGTTTCCTTATTTATTTGGTATAAAACGAAAGGATTTTGATAGAATTGAATGCCTTTATAGCGCGGTTATTAAGGATCCATGGGTATTGACGAAATTGGTTGAATATTATTAAATTATTACCATTGTGCGACGTCATTGTTAAAGTAAAAGTAGGAGAAAAATTGTTGAATTGAATCTAGAGTGAATTTGTTTCAAAAAAATTTTGAGGATCGTAGATCAATGTCCATTTTACTACAAGGTCTGTAAATCCCGGTCACCTTTGCCCTTTGTGCTACTAGAGCATTATGTCGTACACGTCGTGGAGCAATGTCTACTAGTGGGCTTGTTCCTAAGGAAGAAATAGAGGATAGGAGACGTTAATAAGAGTCTGGTGACTACTGCAGGAGGTGGCGATGAATTTGATTTTAAATTTCTGAATGTTCAGAAATGCTGACTGCAGGAGATTCTTAGACAGTCGAGTTGTGCAATTTGAGAATGCACTGCACTGTAGCATGGTTGAAAAGAAGACCTAAGGGGTGTAGGAGAGTGTCGGGCGAGCTAGTAAAAAGAAAGTAAACATTATTGTTAACTTTGTTAAACTTTATTAAAAGCATACAGGCTCCCGAAACTAGCAACCACACGGGTTTGCACGCTCTCGCAACAGGCATGAAAGCACTCGGTAGACAACTATAGGGGCATTGCCATTTTATCATCAATTCCTAAGCTTTTTGAAAAACTTGTTCATGACAAGATTGCTCCTCTTATCGATCCATACCTAAACGAACAACAACATGGTTTTCGGAAAGGACGTTTAACAACTTCTAACCTTATGGTCCTTATCTCCGAATCGTTATGCGGTATGGAGAGCGGCCATCAATTGGATGCTGTGTACACTGATTTCAGCAAGGCCCTCGATCGAGTGGACCACGCCATCCTAATCACAAAATTATTAAAGTTTGGAATATCAAGTTCTGCCCTGGAATGGTTAAAATCATATCTGAACGGAAGAACACAGGTTATCAGACTCCAAGGATTTCTATCTAATGAGATCGAAGTAACCTCTGGCGTTCCTCAGGGTAGTCATCTCGGTCCCCTACTCTTCAATATTTTCATCTCCGATCTTTCCGATAAATTAGCAAATATTCCACATCTCTTTTACGCGGATGACCTCAAAATTTATAGTGTCATTAAGACCCAAACTGATGCTTCCTTCTTGCAGACAAAACTCAATGCCCTACACGACTGGTGCACCATGAACAAACTGCAACTTAACACCAGCAAATGTCATGCAATTACCTTCTCCCGCTTAAAAAACACACAGAACCATAACTATTATCTCAATGGCATAATGTTGAATCAGGTTGACCACATCGTAGATCTAGGCGTCGTCCTAGACAAAAAACTCAATTTCAACCTGCATTACGATAATATAATTGCCAGAGCCAACAAACTTCTTGGTTTCATCAAGAGGAGAGCCAAAGAATTTGGTAATGTATGGGTCACAAAAACACTCTCTTGTTCTTTAGTCCGCCCTATCCTGGAATATGCGTGTCCTATCTGGGATCCTATATTCCAAGTGAGCAGCAGGAGGATCGAATCCATTCAAAAGAGATTTCTTCTTTTTGGACTGAGACATCTACACAATGACAATAGTAGGTTTTTAGTAGCTATCAGTAGTATATAAAAAAGACTGTACACTATGTTTTTTATTCTAAGTATATGTATACCTAGTTTAAGTGTGCCTTGTTTGGCGAATTAATAAATAAATAAATAAATAAAATATAAAAACTCGCTGCCAAAGGCATGCACGCTTCCGCTACAAGCTTGAACATATATAAATGCATCCGCATCGGCATAGACCATTCCAAATTCGAATGTTACCAAGTAGTCCCCAACTATGCATTAACCACGTCCAGTGCTGCTTGACTTACTCAATCGAACGAGAATCGTTCTACTGATTATGCTAATGGCATCCTTTACGGTCATCAAGATGTTTGCCCGTGTTCTTCATCCTATATAATTTTTTAAAGTCCCAATTTTGCTATCGCTAGTCTAGAAAAAGTGTGGAAGTACCGTGCCTTGGGTGCCATATAGGCGATTTGACACTGCGCTTGCGTGCTTGGTACAGGAAAGGAGCGGACGAGTGTCATTTTCAGTCAGGCATACCGTGACTTAATTCAGGCATGCCGTTTTGATGCCGTTCATGCCTATTGGAGGAAAGGTGCGGTCGAGTTTTATTTTTACTCGGGCTTGCATTCCTTGAAAAACATCGCCTTGGAGGCAGAAGATCATAAAAAGGGGATAAGGTTCTCCCAAACCATCTTCCCCTTCTATATCTAAATTTTCGTCAATGTTGGAGTACAGCCCTTCACATTGCTCGCCTAGTTTCGTGCAGAACAGTTCTGCTTGCCTTCACCCACACCGACCTCAGCAATCTGATATAAGCTGCAGAATTCTCTTGGGAGCCGGAGATTTCCGTGTGGTAATGCGTACCAATCCATTTTTTTTCAAGTTCCACCCCCACTGCTCTGGATTCAAGTAGTTTCTGATCCATTGATTCACTTGATAGAAAACTGTGAAGGCGTGCTGATAAGCAGGAGTTTCAGTGGTAGGTGTGTAAGCCGTGTTTGCTGATGCCTTGTGGGCTGATGTCACATATTGCT
The DNA here is from genome assembly GCA_949987705.1 of Thereva unica. Classification (NCBI taxonomy): domain Eukaryota; kingdom Metazoa; phylum Arthropoda; class Insecta; order Diptera; family Therevidae; genus Thereva; species Thereva unica. The sequence continues at coordinate 83,717,065 of OX465285.1, forward strand.
AAGGGATCACTGAATTTAGTACTGTAAAATTCGAAATCCGGATTTTTGGAGATTGTCTTAAGAAATTTAGCCTTGCTTTAGTTGAATATCGTGGATGTAGAGAGGCAACAACTCATTGCGTGGAGGAAGAGCAACAACACAACCCTTGGCAGCACTTTTCTCTACTGCACTTTGCGGATGGTAGCAGAACTGATGGACTTTACCTTTCCCTGGTTTGAGGAAATATAAAAAGTGGGAGTTCGGAGCCCCTGGGGAGTTTGGAGACCCATCATTATGGTCAGAAGGCCAACATATTCTCCCACAATTGCCACACTCTTGTGAGCCGACATCAGGGATTCTGTCGCCGTACTATCATTGTGTTTGTGATTCTACTCCCATTGAACTTCGTCTTCAGCATGTTGATCAGTCTATCCTTGTTTTTCGCATTCCATTGAAAATTTACTAATGAAAATATCCTGGAGCATTAAACAGCATTGGCGAAAGAGTTTTGTGAAGTTAAAGCCCAAGAAACTCAATACAAACAAAATCACGAAGCAAATCCGGATTGGACAGAGGCAGGAGGGGCGATTTTATAGGTGCAATTGGTGCATTTGCACCGGGCGCAATCTAAAAAACAAAGAGAAAATGTGTTCCCGTGCCTTCATTTTCATATATTAAACGAACTCCACAGAGTGTTTGTGTCTTTTTCCATTGTCCTTCATTGCGATCAAAAAATGAACAGCTGATGGGGTGCAACTTGGCATACTGCACCGGGCGCAAAAAAACCATACGCCAGACCCGTATGGATAGTGAAACTATTTGAAAGCAGGCATCTGCATGGCAACCTTTTGTAAGTGTGGTGGAGGAAAGTGAAGGTGATATTTTTACCGAAATGTGGGTAACGAGGATATAGCGAGGAGCTTGAACACATAAGCGACAATGTTATCGTCACCCTAGTGTAGATACCAGGCCAAGGGCACGAGAGATGTAATGAATTAGTAAGGGGCGGTTCAAAAATGGATTTGAAATAGCGGAAGTGGTAGATTTCCCTAGCAATACGTAGCCAGCACCACAGCTGTATATACACCGGAATCTGGCCAATAGAAGAGCTCAGATTTTTATCACCTGCGCTTCCTTACCTATTCCAAGAGTGGAGGTACTGGTGAGAACTGGAACAAAGCAAGAACAATACGCATCTTTAACATACTCCAAAGACATGTTGCCAAATTTATGGCAATCATCACTAGAATTTTTGAAATTGCGCCCCCGACAAATTGCGCCCGGTGCAAGTGCACCGATCGCACCTATGAAAGCGCCGCCCCTCTGCGGATCGATAAATTAGAGAGAAAAACTCTTCAAATTTCTGTGCATATTTCCAGGCACTATCCAAATACATTCAGCGCACACTAGGTATCTTTGTACCTACCAACCTAGGTATAATCGTTGAATTAATTACAAATAGCTCTTAGGAAAATATTTGATAATTAAAGGGTACCCTTAATAAAAAAATTCCATCGATCTATAAATTTCATACCATTGTGAATTTAATAGAATCTGGTATGCAATGCAGTTTTGGAAAATATTTTGAATAAAAGAGTTGCCCAACAACCGTGTGGAATGCTACAGGGGATTGTAGCAGCATGGTGCTATTCCACTTATCCATAAAAGGCGTTAACTGAGCAACAATGAAAACCCATGATTGTTAATATCGCCAAAGGGCACTTCCCAAAAAAAACCGTGCCAAAACGAATAAAAACAAATAATTCAAAATCAGACATAAAACATCTGCACCTCATGTAAGTCACCTTTATTTTAATTATGTTCGAATAAAAAATAAATAAATAAATAAATAAAAATCGTTAAATTAATAATGAAATTCCTCCCATTTTTTTGGAAACTGCTGCTTATTGCCTGTCGTGTTCCACGGCGTCCTTTGTAATGATTTCCGCCGTAAATTAATGAAGCCGAGCATTTCGGGTGTACTATTGCCATTCGGGGCGGGGGGATGGTCCACATACTCGTAAATGTTTGTCCTTTCTTGCAGGAGAGTAAATTTTAATTCGTTTATTCATGCAATTTCGGTTCGTGCTGTAAATCCTCATTTCGAATTGGTTGCTCTGCCATCTGTAGCTATGGATGCTGAATACTAAATATAGGAGCCGAGCGAGAGGAATACCATTGAATTAACAAGCTCCTGTCCATTCCGAGAAAATATTGGAATGTATATACGGAAGCGCCATTTGGTCCTTTAATGAATTATTCTACGTGTTCCTACTTTTCGTTTTATAAATGTAGAAATTATTTAAACATGCTGAGATTATATCAAGTGCTGTCTGTGATTGTATATGAGAGAGAGAGTATTTTAATTAATCGGAAATTAAGTTAAATATAATGTTGTAAGCAAGCACACATTGCCCCAAGACTGAAAGGAATTGAGGGGATGGCTTTGGCTGTGTTGAGTAATGTTTAAATACTTCTTAGTGGAAAGGCTCATCTCTTTCAATCCAGACCTTATCTCATTTACTACGAATCAATCATGCCTTTGGTTATACGATTAATGGATTATCAAACAGTCGTTTTGGCTCGAAAGTACATCAAAGGAGTGTAGGGGATGCAGGAGGAAAAAATATTCTCGATTTGATTGCGCTTCCGGGTACATATACAATTCGGGAACGATCGATTATGGAAGGTTGATCAAGAGTTGCGTTCCTTAATTTAGGAACGAGATAAGCTCGAAAACTTGGGATATAGTGCAGGTGATAATGATGTGCATATTCCTTCTTTCTAGCTCTAGACCCAAAAATGCTAATAAAAGCGGCTTTTACAAAGTATGAAGCCGACGAATGGTTCCACACGCTTAACTCCATTAAGGGAGTTGTGCATAAATCTTGAACCATTTTGCAGAAAGTTCGAAACTGATTTTCAGCAGCGCATCGCAAATGTTAATCCGGTTTATGAAGTTTTTGGTTCAAACAAATTTTGGGGTCAATGCCAAGCACCTTATAAATTCCGACACTGCAGCACGGCTCGCTGTAGTGGTTACGTCGACAGAAAACAAATTGCAACCCCTTAAGAATATATATTGGGTGGTCCATTTAAAAGTATTTTTTTTTTTCAAAAATAAAAATATACAAAAATTCAACTTTTATCAGGTAATTTTGATTATCATGCCAAAGAAGAATTCTTTACATTTAATTTTTAAAGATGAGTTCTTTCAAATTTTGATCACAGTTGTGGCTAATATGGTGCATTCTGAAGTTCAAATTTATACCAAATGATCTTCCTTCGCTGGGTTGTTTGGACGACTGTGGTGAAAGTTTATCAGTCAAACTGATAGCAAAACAAAGAACACCATCTAAAGTTTGAGAATTTGGACAACTTTGGCTAGTAAAAGAATTCTGCAACTCCATGAAACCAGAAATACATGTACCATAGCTAAAAACCACAATAGCTTCTGTAGTCAGTCAAGACTTTTCAAATCCAAGTATCTAACCATGATATCCGAAAGGCCCATGGTCAAATTGGATGCCCGAGTCAAAATAAAAAATTGCCTTACAACGGGCGAACACCGGTCGTGATTGAAACAACGTAATCTCCTCACTCTCTTTATATCTTCAAGGCGGACACCCAGAAAACCAATACATATTTACATATTGACGCCTCACCGATGTATCTACACCTTGACGTGGTGGTGAGGCTTGTGTGGTCCCGTTAGGACGCCCTGACTAAGATAGATACTTAAAAGCAATGGATACAACAATGGAAATTTGTACCCCAGGTGGTAAACCTGCAAGCCAGGGAAATCCACCCTCTACGGAGGCCGGCCTCATGGATTCTGGGGGAGGCCATCTATTGCTTACGAGGAACAGGGAAGTGGACGACTCGCATGTCAACGCAGTCACGCAGGAAAGCGTAGAAGCGGCGGCGAGCGAGCTAGTGAAGCTGAACCTGGAGGTATGCTCAGAGAAGGTGGACAATGCGATGCAGCAATGTGTCAAGAGGTCAGCCGGCTCTGGGCCTACGTTAGCGCAGGAATCCGACTCGGAAGTGAGGCTGCGAAAGCAGCTGAAGCAGAAGAGGAAGAGGGAGCGCAGAAGACAGAAGAAGGCAACTTCCTCTGTTGGGGGATCGGCCGAGTCCACTCCGGAGGAGGTGGGACCCACAAAGAGGTTTAGAGGTGAAAGTCTCTGCACCTCAGCCGTGGGTTCTACTGCCGAAGGGGTGGATAAGGCCAGGGAAAGGAAGGGTGGACAACCTCAACCTGTAAAACAGGGAGGAGTCAACCCTTCCGTCTCGGGGGTCGTGCGTGCGGAGCCTGTGGCGGAGAATACCTACGCAGGCATAGCAGGCTGTGACCTCCGTTTGGGTGTGACCGACGATGGAAGGGAGGAGGGTCTGGGCACGAAGCAGGTAACCGTTTTTAAAGCGGCCCTGCTCAAGGCACTAGACTCTCTGCCTGACAACGCTGGCGACATCGGTATTACCGAGGTAGACTTGGAGGACGGGGTCATTGCACTCAGGTGCGTGAACCAAAAATCCAAGGCCTGGCTGTACGAAGCTGTCGGAAAGATGACTGACCTATGGGAAGGAGTCAATCTGAGAGTGGAGCGCCTTCACATCCTTAAGGATGTGAGGAGGATGATCATCCGAGTTCCCGGTTCGCCGGAGAGCAAGGAAACCATCCTGGCCAGATTACGTCGTCAAAATGCCTGTGTGACGGACACTTCTAAGTGGAGGGTCAGTCGCATAGGCAGATATGGTGACGCGAAAAACGGCGGTACCATTCTCACCGTATGGTGTCCGAAGGAGGAGGCGGAGGCGGTCAGGCGTGCAGGGGGGAAACTCAACTGCGGGCTGGACCTTGCCTACGTGCGATTCCAGAAGGACAAGCCGGAGGAAATGGTAGAGCCGGCCGGAAAGGCAGCTGAACAAGGGGACCAGTGAAATGGAATCCTCGTCAGCTGGGCGGGAGGTGGGCCAGTTCCGGCAATTAAAGGTTTGCCAGTTGAATCTACACCATAGCAGAGCAGCATCAGCAATGATGACGCGAGGCTTCGGTGAGATGAAGCTGGATATTGCTCTCATACAGGAACCCTGGATCTACAACGGTAGGATTAGGGGACTATCTGGGAGCTTTGACACTCTGTACGTTCCCAATGCGAATGAAAGAGTGAGGACGTGTGTGCTGGTGAAACACGGAGTGCAGGCGGTTTTACTGCCGCACTTGTGCACACCAGATCTCACAGCAGTACGCGTAGGTACTGGAAGTGGGGCTTTCATTCTAGCCTCAGCCTACCTTCCGTACGATTCGCCAGATCCTCCGCCCACCAGGGAGTTGGAAATTCTGGTTATTACCTGTGGCGAAAAAGGCACAGGGTTAATAGTTGGTTGCGACGCAAATGCACACAACACGGTGTGGGGAAGCACCAACGACAACCATAGAGGAGAGGCTTTGCTCGAATTTGTGGAATGCAACAATCTAGTTATTGCAAATAGAGGGGTAGAACCAACCTTCGTCGATGCTAGACGAAGGGAAGTCATAGATATAACTCTATGCAGCAACCGGATGTTGACAAGATTGACCAACTGGGAGGTGATGGATCGGACGACTATGTCAGATCACAGAGCCATTTCATTTGAGATAGAGTACGGAACCCCGGGCAGGGGAGACGGAATTAGAACAACGAGAATTCCCCGCAACACGGACACGTCTAGATATACTGAAATGTTGCGCAGGAATCTCGGGGAGCGCGTGCCAAGGGCACCGAAAACCACAAGAGAAGCAGAGTCTCAGTTGCATGTCCTGCAGACAGCGATAGAGAACGCTTTTCGAGTGGCGTGTCCTCTTACGTCAGTGGATGACCATGATCCCACACCCTGGTGGTGTAGGGAGCTGGAGAAACTGAAGAAAGAGGTCAGAAGGGCTTTCAACCAAGCGATGAGGTGCAATGACCCGGTTGCCTGGGAGAATTACAAAGCCAAGAAAAGAGAAATGAAACAAACTCTGCGACGACGGAAAAGGGAGTCGTGGAGGGATTTCTGCTCGAGCATGGAGAGCATATCTGAGGCCAGCAGACTTCAGAAAATGATCTCCAGGGACCCGGTCTCCAAAGTCGGACTCGTTCGTGACCCGTCGGGGAGGATGACGGAGACGCTGGAGGAAACCAACAAGATCCTGATGGAAGTTCACTTTCCTGGCAGCTATATCTCGGGTAAATCTTGGACTATTCGTAACAGAATGGCTACAAGGATGAACCGGGAGGAGGCTAACGGGGTGGTGACGGAGGAAGGGGTGAGACGTGCAATAGACACATTCTCTCCCTTCAAGACATCGGGGCGTGACGGAATATTCCCTGCGCTGCTTCAATGGGGCAAAGATATCATTGCACCCAGGCTTAGGGGAATATTCGTTACCTGTCTAGCAACAGGATACATTCCGGCGGTGTGGAGGGAAACCAAAGTGGTATTTCTCCCTAAGCCAGGCAAGAAGGACTACACCGAGGCGAAGTCCTCCAGGCCAGTCAGCCTAACATCCTTTCTGTTGAAAACAATGGAAAGAGTGGTGGCAGACCACCTGGAGAGTACTATGCTAAGGAGGCACCCTTTAAGTAGAAGCCAGCACGCTTACCAGGCTGGCAGATCTACAGAAACGGCACTTCACCAACTGGTGCGAGTAGCCGAGGGGGAACTGTATACCGGAGGCATAGCGATGGCCGTTATTATGGACATCGAAGGCGCCTTCGACAAGATACAGTTCAATAAACTCAAAGACGCTCTGGTGAGGCGCGAGGTCAGCCCCATGATGGTAAGGTGGGTGGACAGCATGCTGAAAAACAGAGCGGTAAGGATTCAGACAGGAGACTCGCGGCTTCGAGGGAGGGTCAGCAAGGGATGCCCACAGGGCGGGGTCCTATCGCCCCTCCTGTGGAACATCACTGTGGACACTCTGCTCAGGCGGCTAGAGGTAATGGGCGTGCATACCGTTGGGTATGCAGATGATGTAGCGATTGTGGCACGTGGCAAGTTTATGAGCACTACGGCAGATATCATGAGGAATGCACTCCAAGTGGTTGAGCAGTGGTGTACGGAACAGGGCCTCACCATAAATGCCAATAAGACAGACGCGATAATCTTCACTAGGAAGATTAAAGATCTGGATTTTCAGCCCCTCATGCTTTTTGGATCGAGGATCAAGGTGTCTGGGATGGTCAAGTATCTGGGTGTATACTTGGACTCGCGACTAACCTGGAAATACCACGTTGAAGAGAAGATTAAGAAGGCGACAAGGGTGCTTCACCAGTGCAGAAGAGTATGTGGACTAAGGTGGGGTATCTCACCAAGGTTAGCATACTGGACATATACCATGATGGTGAGACCCATCATAACTTATGCCTCGGTGGTCTGGTGGACTAAAGCCACACAGAAAACCGTCAAGAGGCATTTGGACAAGGTGCAAAGAATGGCCTGCGTAGGTGTGAGCGGTGCTTTCCGCACCACACCCGCCGCGGCATTGGAGGCGCTGTTAGGTCTGCTGCCGTTAGATCTCCAGGTGATGAAGACTGCGGCAGCCTCAGCGATTCGGATGAGACGTGATGCCGCATGGCAGGCGTCAGGAACCTTATATGGGCACATGAAGATCCTGGATCGCATTAAAGGGATTAGGGAGCTCATGATGCCCATGGAAGGGATCACAAAAATGAGGGTGACCGAAAGGTATCATAAAACCCTCATAGGGAACGGAACGCTCCCCGAAGGGAGACCGGAAGACATATATATCTTCACGGACGGATCCAAGATTGACGGCAGAGCAGGTGCGGGAGTCTTCTCGGAGGACTTAAATCTGACCTGCTCTCTGGCTTTGGGGAATTACACCTCAGTCTACCAAGCGGAAATGCTTGCTCTGCTGCACGCGCTGGATCACATAAGTGAGGGTCAGGTGCAGGGAAGAAGTATCCTTATAGCACTGGACAATCAGGCTGTGATTAAGCGCATGAATCAGACAGAGATTAATGCGTCTCTGGCGTTGGAATGTGTCCAAAAACTGAACAGGTGTGCGAAACAAAACAACGTGACGCTAGCTTGGGTTAGAGGACATACAGGCATCGATGGGAACGAAAAGGCTGACAACCTGGCAAAACAGGGGTCAACCTCGGAATTCTGGGGACCGGAGCCATACTCTGCCATTGGCAGAGGGTTGGTGAGGAACTGCATCGAGAAATGGGTCGCTGAGGAACACCGGAGACGGTGGGACGCTATGACCACGTGTAGGCAGGCTAAGATGGTGCTTACGTTGCCGATTACCGCAGCCAGAAGAAGGATCCTGCATATGCAAAGGAGAACCCTCAGATGGTTGGTGGCACTGATTACAGGACACGGATGTTTCAGGTATCACCTAAAAAGAATGGGAATTCTGGAGGATGACACCTGTCGGATGTGCCTGGAGGAACCTGAGACGGCCACACACATAGTGTGTCACTGTCCGGCGGTGGCGAGGAAAAGGGCTGCCATAACTGGACTCCATTGGATGGAGGACATGAGGCAGACTCCCTTCAATCAGCTGCTTGCGATAACTAGGGGAGTCGAAGTAAGGGAGCAATGGGACAACCCACTGCAACCCCAATAAGATGACTCTAGGCAGAGGGACGAAAAGGGACCCGCAAATAGTGGTCTGATTCGGTATCCCTCGAAAATCTATATATGTATATACATATTGACGCAATTTAACCATTCAAAAATACACATTTTGGGGGAAAGTTCGCTCCACAACAAAATTTAAAACTCACCGTGTATTTATTGAGGAAAATATCATAAGATCCGGAAGTCATAAGAATGTTCCAATTTGAGCATACACTTCACGTACAACAAACCGACGACCTACTAGCTAGTTTCTTTTGTGCATCGGTAGTCTTGAAGTATGAAGTATCCAAGTATCCAAAGACCGATTGCACATAACGAAAATGTCATGCACTTGGCCTTTATATGCCCGCCGTACGCCCGTATGCACAGCTCAGTACTCGGCTATTTAAATATTTTGGTCAAGTTTAGCCTTCCTCGAGCCGTATGTGTTTCCGTTGAAAATGATTAAAAAATTTACGGTCAGCTTATGTCCCTTTAAAACCCAAGCGGCCCGTGTTCGCCCGTTGTAAGGACATTTTGTTATTCGGGTGTACATCCAGATTTTCATCAAACCCATGCGTGCACCGAGGTTTGATCGGCCGATAGGCCTACGATCGATAGTTTTGGTTGTACATCCGCACTTGTACATGCAATTTTACCGTTTATTGGCTGCTTCGAAAATTTGGTGACCCCATATGAGAGACGATGATGCCCATAAAGAAACAAAAGACATCTGCCTCATATGAAAGAAAAGGGATCAGGAAATCTTCTGAGGTGCGTCAGTGGGCAATGCCAAATCTTTGCTTAGTGGTAGTGGTTGAAGAAATCAACTCGGAATAGAAACCAGAGTAGGATGGAGATCTGGTCCACATCCTGGTGGTAGAGCCGAATTAGTAAGTGAGTTTAAGTGTAATAAAAACATATCTATATTTTGCAGCTGCAAAACTTTCGAGTTTTTACTCTTAACTGCAATCAGTAATTTTCATAAATTCGCGAAGTTAAACCAGCTTTGCCGTGGCCTAATTAATTACGAATAATTGTATGCTCTCTTTATTTGCAGAAAGGGAAGTCACTCCTCATTACCCCGATGAAAAATAAACATTTCATATTTAAAATGATTTTCTGCTCTCGTCCATTTGAATCTGCCTTGATGGATTTATCATTAATATTGAACTGAACGTCAACCCGCAAGCTTTGATTTAGTTATTTACAATACTTCAATTATTATAATCCGGCGATAACATCAGAATTCAATTACGAGTATATCAACTTGAAAAACCCACTCCTGACAGGTAGCCATTTATCACGGGGGCTCAGGAAATTTGCATTGAAGTGCGCAATACTAATACCTCTGCAGCCGATGCAGATCCTTGTTTTTGCCGTTGCCAACTTCGGCAAATGAAATACGTTAATCTTGTATGCAGATTTCGCAGCCGTACCGCACTGTCAGAATTTTTACAGTGGATTAGTTGAAACGATTGAAAATATTTTCGCTTGTGGGAATTTTACTTTTTTTTTTTGGTGACATTTTGCTGAAAAATTCTGTATGGCAGATGAAGTGGAGATTGGCTGAATAGAGCCTGATAATCTCCAAAGGACTTTGTGTTTTTCATATTCAATTACGAGGAAAAAAGTACGCGAAAGGATGATAGATGGATTTTTTTTGTAAAATTTTCAAATATGTGAGTGAGGTTTGTACTGTGTTTTGATCACTTCTTTTTTTGTAATGTTTTAAAATTCTTATTCTATTATTGATAATCCAATATTTTGCGACTTTTATCAGCTTTGAGAATAAAACCTGTAAAGAGACAAAATAAGATAAAGCCAGTGAGTAATATACCTATTTGTCTCCAAATCCAATTTCGACAAAATCTGTCAAATTAGCCTCGAAACTGGTCTATTTGCCATTCACTTTAAGTGCAGCTTTGATCCTAATCGAGACACACGCTCGTTTCACATCCTGGAGTTGAGACATTCTCATTGCATGTCCTATTCAGCGCCCCGTGGAATCTGGTATATTTTTCACCAGGCATTCTTTTCGCTCCATACATGAGTTAAATTGCATATCTGTTAAATGGAATACTTCTGCTTATTATTTTTGACTTAAAGCATGGAGTATACTGTTGTTCCCAAACTTTATTTCGTACGGAACCTTTCTACATTGTATAAAATTTGGCGGAATCCAACGATAAAAAAATAAAATAATATAATGATATATGTATATATTCATCCTTTAATATATTTTAAAACGTTTTTATTAGCTCGCTTTCTTGTCTGTCTGTTTGTCCGGTACATATCTTGCAATAGATTTTTTGAATACTTCCGGTTACCCGATCACCCTGAAATTTTGCACACAACTTCAGCTCCGATGACAATATGGTATACTCATTATACCGTTAGATCCATGGCGGCCGTCTCAAGAGGACGGATTACTGTTTTCTTCACGGAACAAATTTTGCAATCGATTTTTCAAATACTTCCAGATATCCTATCATGCTGAAATTTTGCATACAGCTTTAGCTCCGATGACAATGCAATGTGGTATACTCAATATACCTTTAGATCCATGGCGGCAGTCTCAGGAGGGCGGATTGAAATATTCTTCACAACCCCTTCGACATGGGTATCAAATGAAAGGGTATGATAAGTAGAACACCATAAGCAATATAGTATACTCAATATATCGTTTGGACCATGGCGGCCATCTCAAGAGGGCGGATTACCATTTTCTTCACAACCCCCTCGACATAAGAATATGGAATGGCGGCCAAAATGTTACGCGCCGTGACGTAGACCAAATTTCAAGGAAGAAGAGCCACTCGCACTTTCTGATTAGCAAGAACGCGTTAAACGGCTGGCGCAGCGCTTGTGAGTCTGCGAGTGTATTTACGCTTCGGCGCTGGTGACACGGAACCCTAAAAATTTTTCGTGGAACCGTAAGGTTCCGCGGAACCCACTTTGGGAATCACTGCTGTAAAGAAAGGAGAGGGAAAAGGAATCGAAGACCTGAATGTCTATTAACACCACAACTTGGGAAAAGTACATGTTCAACTGTATGTTAGGTTGTATTTCTCTAATACTTATCACCGCATGCAGGCATGCAACTGTTTGCAGCCTTCAGGCGTTTATAGAACAAAGAAAACGGGTGATTATCTTGGTAACTATAAAGGGTGACATTACCATATTCAATAGATTTGTTCTTCTTTTGTTCTTTCCGCGTAGAGCTCGATTTGACATTGCACCGTAGGTAGAAAATTCTATGGTAGGAAGCGGCTTACCTCTGAGCTCTAGTCTTTCATATAAGGAACCAAAAAATGTATTGATTACAAAAGTGTGTAAGGATTAAGAAAGTGATTCTGAATAAAAAACATTGGGAAATCATAAGATGAAGAAGATATGCAATTATGTATGAATAGCTTGTAACATAAAATGAAAGGACTTCCATGTCGAAAGGATATTTTCGTCAGCATTACCAAAAAATAGCATATTACATCTATGTTATCTACGCATTTCTGTAAAGTTTTATCTCATCGCATATATGTAAAAGTGAAAGCGATTACCATCATTACTTGCTCCTACTAAAATGTTTGCGTTAAAAGCCCCGTCTTCAATCCTTTTCGTGTACAACGGAAATCATGGCGCGTCTCTACCTTAATGTAATGTGCTCTAAAAATCTTAATCGCATTAAATTCCTGATATTTTTGGGAATGCTAGCATATGGATACTCCAAGCATCTGCGTAGGGAAATGGTAATATAAAATAGTAGGGAGACATGATGAAATTTTCACCTGGAAATTCTTTGCACGTGTTTGCGTATTTGATGTTTAGCTTAGTGGAAATTTCTCTCTAAAAAGGGAAAACTACTATAGAGAAGAAAAGCCTACATTTCACATTACCTTTGAGTAGGGTAAAAGAGGCTTTGCCTAGATGCCATAAAGTGTTCATCATTCATAGTTTTACCCCTGACACAGGTGTGAAAGAATCTTTTTTGTTTGTGAAGAAAGAATGTTTTTTTTTTGCTTCTTGTTCGTTTCGGCTTTCTGCTCCCTTTTTTTCCTGCTTACTTTCTATTTATTTTTCTCTCTTTCTCCCGGCACACGGTGTATTGTCATGAAAGTATCAAAAGTTTTTCTCCTCTTGTCTTTTTTTGTGGTTAATCCTATGTCACTTTTCTTCGTTTTGAAAATGTGTAGTCTCCATCAAAAGCTTCTTACTTTCAAGGAATTAACCACGGCGCCTCAGTCCCTTTTCATGCTTGTGACAGATTTTTAAAGGGAAAAAAAAGATTCCTTCCGTTGATTGAATGTTGAAGTCCTGTGCAGAAAAAAGTAATTCTTTTTGGGAGACAACGCGAAATTAAATTTCCCATGAAAATTTATGAATTGATTTTTTAATGATATTTTTCTGATTGACTTTGATATGATATTATCGCGGGTTAAATTAAGTAAAACTTGTTTCTCCACTAAATACCCCCATGCACTTACAGGCCGCCGGCAGGCCAGGTCAGCAGGCACGGCTCGATGAAGGCCACACAATACTCAGTCTGACTGGGGCAGTAGACGACAGTTTAGCATAGCAGGTTGTTAATTCAAGTGCAAAAATGTTCATGGCCTCAACGAAAACTTTTAAGGTTCACGCCGTGAACACCCGCGAACAAGCGCGAATGCGAGTTCGGGTGATTTTCACGGTTAATTCGCCCCTTGCTTTCAGGTGTTACTGGATACGGCGTGAATTCGTGCCGTAAATTCACGGCTTGAGACTAAATAGAAGCTCTGGAGTGGTAGCAAGTAAGTTGATTTAATCCACCTCTTCATACCAAAATTATAGCGTTACAAAATTTTTTGTATGATTCGATTGTCGATTGAAACAACTTATGTAATACCACCCATATAAAGATTTTTATCAGTATTCTTGGACTCCAGGCCCCATCCAGTTGCGCCCGGGGAAAGGCTTCAAGCTGAAAAGTTTCAGGCCCTAGGGTCGTATGCTTACATGATGAGTTGAGGTTGAGTTCAAAATAAAAATGTACAACACAGCGATGCTGCTCTCAACTAAATTCAACCACTCAACTACTGAACTCACGTCTGTATACGTAATTTCAACTCAACCTAGGTAGCAGAGATTAGTCGAGCTCAGTCGACCCTAACTCAATTCGACTTCCGTCTACATGTAGTTGCACTCGGGTTCAACTGGAGTTCAACTCATCATGTGTAAGTTCTAATTGCATTCTGATCATTTTCTAAAAAATTCCAAGATGGCGGACGATTATTTTAAAACGTACCAAAAGGTAAAAAATAATTTTGAATGTAAAGCTTTTATTGCTGCAGCCACTGACTTAAATGTAAAAAAGTGTGGAGCGCTAACGAAAAGTTTCAGTAAAATAAGAATATATAGGTAGAGAGCGCTCCATGCTTTTTATATTTATGTAATTGCCTGCAGCAATAAAATATTTACATTCAAAATTATTTCTTTTTTTTTCGTTCATTTTAAAATAAAAGCGTATTTTTTTTATCAATGTATTTTTTTTCTGATTGACTTTGATACGATATAATCGCGAAATGATTTTAAGTAGATAAAATAAATGCAAATCCCCTTTTAAAAATACCCACACATGCACCTGGAAAAAAGGAAACTAGCTGAACATCACATTTAATGCTTGAAAGGACGAACTTTATCTGAATAAAATGTGAATTTTAAAATCTGGTCGTCTGCAATTCAACTGGACTTAAACCACTGTAGCGCATACTATGCAAAAATATTTTAGCCCGAGGTCAGAATAATTTCCAATAGACCATATCTTTATGTCTGTAGGCGACAATCCACCCCTGCCCCTCGTTCATGTAGAGTCCACCCGCTTTAGACTCCGAGTATCCTGGGAACAACCCTCAGGACACGAATATGGATCCTCGTTTTATACTTTTTATTTTTTCAACGAAAATTATGTTCTGGTTAAAACAATTTCGAAACTTTTTCATAGCTAAACTATGGCGCTGTGTGTTATATGTAAAACGTTCGTGCAATAGATTGGCGTGTGGTTTGAGTTGAAATTTCACGTATATGGTGGGGTGGATGCATCCTTGTTATCCTTGCCACGGTCATCATGAATATCGTGTGCTCCGATGCAGCATCAATTCTGACATTATTACGCTGAGGGGGACTTTTACAATGAAAGTTTTACAACAAACTCGAATTGTCTCACGTATGGTGAATTTCGGTAACAATATCCCTCCAAGGCGACAGATAAAAGTTCGCTTTTAATGTATTTTTTTTTTTTGATGTTGAAAACTTTGTGGAATGCAGCGAATGCAGTTGTTGGATATCAAGATTTTATTTTATGTTATTGTAGGGGAATACTTGTTTTAAGTGGTGCAATGCATGCACTTGTATGTAAACAGTCAATAAGTTTTATGTAAAATTACGTAAATTATCATTATTATTTCAGGGCAGATTTGCATAGACGAAGATTGGAATGATTGATTTGATGATGAACTGAGAAAGACTGAGCGTAATGGTCCTGCGTGTTGAACAATATAGTAGACTTGCGATTGCCTTTCCTAATAAAATTAGAATTGTCTTGGCTTGGTAGAAGATGTACCGCTTTTTCTTGAGGCGTCTCATCGGGTATTCTGATTCCGACCGATAAGACCGTAGTTGGCTTTGCGTTAAATTCGCCCCGCTTTTTGAGGGCCCCAATCCAGGGATACTAACCCGTAAAAAATGTTCCTCCTAAGCACAAGTCGAAACACCCCTAAGCTAATTTAAAGAAAAAAAAATGTATATGTAGCAAAGGTAGTTTAACTTCCATCCATCCAATGGCGCTACAGCCCAAATCGAGCCTTGACCTCCTCTAGGGCATTTCTCCAGGTTTGATGGTCCCTTGCAGCATGTCTCCAGTTCCGGATGTTGAGCATTGACTCTGCGTCAGCCGTCACAGAGTCTATCCATCTCCTCCTGGGTCTACCTACTAGCCTATTTCCCGAAATTTCTGAGGCTATAAGCCGTTTTGGGATACGAATATCCTCCTAGTTTAACTTAACCAATCCCAATGGATCATGACCAAACTAGTAACATAATCTGTTTTATCCCAAATACCTAGTCCTAGGGAATCGATGCCTTTCCAGCTGGCATTTAAAGGGGGCATGCCCCATGCAGCGTGTGGACAGAATGTGGCAAATGAGGGACGGGGTAGGCGCTTGGAGTTTTTGCACCCGGTGCAGTATGCCTTATTGCCCTACCATCAGCTGTTCATTTTTTTATAGCAATGAATGGCAATGAAAAAAGACGCAAACATTCTGTGGAGTTCTTTTAATATAATAGAAGGCACGGGAACACTTTATCATTTTTTCTTCGAAGTTTTAATCTTTTTTCTTAAAATCTTAATTTTTGAAATTGCACCCGGTGCAAGCGGCACCGTTTGCATCTATTAAAGCCTGTGTCCAATCAGGATATGCTTGGGGATGTTGTTTGTGTGGTAGGTTGGTTCCGCTTCAACTTCGCAAAAAAACTCCCGCTAATGCTGCTTCTTTTAGCTTTGAGGTGCTTAAATAGTAAGTAACTACTCCAAGGTAAATATTTTAAGCAAAGTAAAAAAGACGTTAGTTAACCCTTGTGGGCCATATAGGGCAATTTACATAGGAACCACATGAGGCAGTGGGATAAGCCTCATTCGGGCACTATCTGCACCCCTTTTAAATGCTAGCCGGGTGGTAATATTTTAGGGGGATATTGCCGAAAATGGCGCGGTGCCTCCACAATAATAATTAATAATAGAAAATAATTGCCATTTCTATGACCGGAAAAGTTGCTTGTGGATAACCGGGTTCATGTTCATACCATGTTGCGTCTCCTTTTAGTTCTCGCTATTCGAATTACCGCCAACAAATTCATCAATCAATCCATCTGTATCAATCTGTATTCACAGTGTTTCAATGTTGAGCTGTACAAAAGTTTTTGGGTCATAAGTGTATAAATGTAAAAGAAAACGTCATGGTACCAGGGCGGGTTTTTTTCCAGACTTTTAATGTTGAAGAATTTCTAAACGCATGGTAATATAACCTAGCTTGTCTAAGTTCATCACAATACTTTCTAGAATTTGATCTGGTTGATAAGGTGTAATGTATTATGTGTTTGAGAATAATTGTGTTTTGTGTGGAAAGGGTGAATGCTCTTGTTCTTTGAATTTTTGGGTAGGATGATGTAGGTACTAAGGCAAAATCAGGATGGCTTAACGGATGGTGATTTCTCTCGCCCCAGAATTTTCTTTCAGTTGTTCTCCATGTTCCTCTAACTCTTCCGCTTACGAGCAGGTAAGCGGATAAGTGCTACTTTCGGTATCTTGACCCCTACACGACCCCCTTTTGCCCCCAAGAGTCAACCTTACACTTGAGACCCAGAGTACTACCTTAATGGTCATTTCTGAAGTTTGTGTCAAATTTTTGTTTTTATGTGTGGATCTGAGTTTGTCCTCTTCGGGCACCTAACCTAAGATTCACATTACAGGGTTGAGTTCTATACTCAATCGAAATCGTTAGAGATATCTAAAGGAACGAGACCGGACTCACCAAATCGATGCAAACTTCTGGTTTGAGGTGTTCTATAATACCGCAGACAGACTAACACCACCCTTACTTCGGATTATGACGTCAAAATTAAAATGATATGGAAATAAAGTGGAGTCATTTTGACGTCATAATCCGCCAGTGTATATAAAATCGGGTTACGTGGGTGTGTTGGCAAAGATCTCCTTGAGGCACCTATATACCTGAGCGAGTCCTGAAGAATACCCTATCAATTGCATGGACGGTATGCTCGAGAACCGGGGGTAGCATATCAGTTTCGAGTAAAAAAGAATTTTAGGCGAATAGAGGTGCTAATAAATCAGCCTTGGTTTTCTTGTCTGTTAGCAGCTTGCCTTGTGGATAAACGATGGGGTTGAGGATGTAGTGAAAATCTTTTTGATGGAACTTACCAAGGGCCTTGCACTAAGGAACTTGCTTCTCAAATTGATGTCAAAAGAGGTTTTGACTTTTCTAATAGTGGATTTGCAGGAATTTTATATACTCTCGATGGAGCGATTCGGTCGGGGTACTCTTGCCAACTGAAGGACGCTTCTTCAATTTTGATTGCGTTCGTACGCTCCTGATTAAACCATCTATTCGTCCTAGGCTTCACAGATTTGGCGCAATGGGGAATGTGCAAATGCATTTCTGTCTTAATTGAAAGATATGACAATATCCATCAAATCATGTATTCAATGAAAAATTAATAAAATTATGGAAATTAGAAAATTTCATTCTTTCATATCCATCGGAATAATCGAGTAAATTATTACAAATTTATTTCAATGAAAAACCGCAACCACACGACTCATATCACCTAAATTCAATTTAACAGCAATTCCTGTCGTCAGTTATACCTTCAATTCGTGTAAATCGCTAAGGACGAAACCGCACCGAGGAATTCCACCGAAGTATTCCAGGCACAAAATACTCGATACTGATACTCGACTGTGACCAGGAGTAGAGTATCAGAGGAATCAATCGATGATTTCGGGCATAAAGGACATAAACAAATCCGTGATAAAATTTTACGATCTCTTCCGAAAATGAAGAAAGCATGAACGTGTACAGCGCCGACGACCATTGACGAAAGCGCAGAACTACGTCGATGGAATACTTTTGTGATAGAGGAAAATATTATAGAAAAAAATGCCCGAGATTTATGCTCGGAGGATAGTAAGAACGCCTCCAGACGATACTTTTCGATTTTATTACTGCCATTTCGCAGGCGAATAAAGATTCCTTATGACAAGATAATTCCTAAGTTATTGTTGGGAGCATCTTTTTTATTATATCGCCAGGAAAAGTTTGATCTATTAGCAATACTGCTAAGGCTGTAAATAGTTGGCTAGTGTATGCGGGATTAATTTTGAGATAAATTTGAGGATGGACTTGATTGAAAAGATAGAGCTTGAGTTTGTTGAAAAATATTGTTTATTATTGGAATGTTTGTGCGAGAGAAGCGTCGTGGATGCATGGCGGATATATAAATAGGGGAATGCGATAAATTTAGGTTTTGGAATGTGCCTGTTGATGCCCACGTCAAATGAATTCATATGTTGAGTTGTTGCTAAAATTGATAGGATTTAAAAGGCGTTTCAAAAAAGAAGCGATATGCAACTTGATGGACGATCTTCAAATATGATTCCTATGACCTCACATCCAATCTCGTACTTCAAAATTTACATCGAGATCACTAAGTCAGAGGTCTCTAAACTGGGGGCCGCGACAGTTTAGTGAAGAATTTCTTTAACCCGCCGTCTGCTACTGGGGTATTTCAATACCCCAGTCTTTTTTAAAATCTGTATATTTTCTAAATGGGCGCTGCTAATTTGATTAAATTAAAAGTATTGAAAGTTATTCTTTGGCTATTAAAGCAAATAAAAATTAAAGTTAACACTTAAAAGAGCAAACCCAAATTTTGTTAGATTTTTTAAAGCATTTTTAGTACCCTAAAGTATACAAGGAAACCAAATACCCCATGCAGCGGACTATGTACCCAAAAAACCATGTAGCATACGGCGGGTTAAGTACGGGTCTGTGGCGACCGGCGATCGTCCTATTCGACGACGTCAGCGACAATCCAATGAAGTTGTTGAAGCGGTAATAGAGAGTTCTGCCGATCGATACTCCAAACGTGTCTTATCGTCACAAAAGTTAAACGTGAGTGGAACGACTCTAAAGAGGATTATGAAGCAAGATCTTCATCTCTTCACAAACTAAGTGCAGCTTACTCACTGATTGTTGCCAACGGACAAGTCGCGTCGTTTGCAATATGGAAATGCCGTCGCAAGAATGATTGATGCCGAGCCAGATTTTTGGGTGCGACGAGAAAGTCACTGCTTGCTCGAAAATCATCATTTGACCATTTTTCTTCAAAGTTCTAGAAACCCTCGACGACGCTGATGCACTTCGTGTGTTCGAAAACGCGTGAAAAAAGTATGACGAGTCTTTTTTCAAATAGATGGAGCACCTTGGCCACCGTAGCCACTACGTGGAAGTTCTTGTAAAAGTAAAGTTCATGATAGAAATCCGAAAACCATTGACGAACTCAAAGCTAACATACGAGCCGAAGTAGACGCTATAACGCCCGCGATCAGCCGCTTTTTGCTTATCGAATGGAGGTCATTTAAAGGACATAATTGGTAGAGAACATTCTAAATAAATCTTGCTCATCTGTCAAAATCGGCTATAAAATGTCGGAGATATTCAATGTTGAAATACCGAAGGTCTACATAGATGGCGCACCCCACAGAGTATGCAAATTTACAAAGAGTGAAGAAAACAGCGCCACCACCAGCCAAGAAGGGCGTGCCTTCGGGGCTTCACCATCGGGCAAGAGTTTCAAATGGCACTATCCAACAAATTCGCGGTAGTCGCAATACCGGACGATATAGATGATAAAGGTTATTGTCGGAGTCTATTGTGGAGTGTGCAACGGAGTTGTGTCCACCTATCCGTAAACGGACGCAGCCATGGATCTCGGACAGCTGTCTGGACTTCGACGATCAGCGAAAGTGATTGAAACACGTCGACTTTGAGGAATACCGACGATTGAACACAGAAGTTCGACAGAAAATGAAATCAGAACGAGAAGCATACTGGAATAATGTTGAGGACGACTTGGAAGAAGCGGCTTCAAGGCACAAGTACCGGACGCCGTACCAGACAATCCGGTGGTTAGGCGGCAAAACAACAATAGCAAACGGGAACATAAAAAATCGGATGGAACTTTCCTGACTTATCCCCATGAGCGACTGCAGCGGTGGAGAAAATTATTCCAGCAGCTGTACAACCACGATCCGTCGCAAGGTCCAGCACCCAAACCTCCGAGGAATCAATTTCTCGATACCGAACCGACAATGATCGACATGAAGACTGCAATAAAATCGCTGAAAAATGGAAAAGCGCCGGAAATAGACCAAGTAACCGCCGAGATGATCGAAGCAGGAGGTGATGTCTTATCACAACGACTTCATGTTCTCGTAACACACATATGGCATTTGAATCGTGTCCCATCGGCGTGGAAGAAAGCGATCGTTGTCCCAAAATTTGAAGAAAGGCGACATTTAGTGCAAGAATTATCGCGGTATTAGATTCCTTTCGATCGTCGGCAAAGTATCTACGGCAAACGAACTGTCGTCGTTTTCATCGATTTCAAATCCGCTTTCGACTGCATCGATTGGAACAGCTTGGCATTGAAAATCATCCAACTTCCGCAAGCGTCGTACGATGGCTCAACCAGCAGAGTTCGTATTCGAAGCGACTTATCCGAGGAGATCTCGATTCAAACGAGTTTCCGACAGGGTGACGTCACTTCTCTTCAACGTCGTGATCGACGCGATTATGCGTGAAGCATTCGATGGATGACTCGGAGTTCGAAATTCCTTTATAACTAGATCAGATCAAATGTGGAACGACCTCACACAGTATAAGGTAGGTAGATTGCCTCTTCCTCGTACATTCACTGGAGGCCCAATAACTTATCTAATCCTTCTTCTACTTTGGTCTATTGGTATTGTATAAAGGGTGACACTTGAGCTTTGATTTCGCAGAAATAGTGCTAAAAGCCTTAAAACCTCATTACCGAATCCAAATTGCAATAACAAATAGGCAATTTCCCCAACAAACGACCTAATAAATACATTTTTACCTGGTTATGTATTAACTTTCCTAAACCTCCTGCAAGCCCATACAGGATCCCAGCTGATTGGCCAATGCTCAGACTGATAAGACTCCGGCCGATAACAGTGGGTAATAGTCCATAAATTAGGCAAAAATCTGCACGATCTGAGCGCACAATAAAAACTCCTCATTCAGAAAATCGATACTCCGCCGCCATTCAAGGTTCCTCATTTTATGTTTTTTAAAAGCTTTAAGTCAAATTTATTTCGTTTGTTCTCCACACACCCCCAGCGCTTGGGGAGCAATCCGAAGGGAAATCTAACTCCACTCGAATAGAATCCGATGGTGTTCCGCCCTCCGTCCGCCCTGATGAGGAGAGCTCGGGAGGTGAATTGGAAGAAAAATAATTCCAGATCATCATCTTCTCACGTTTCTCAAATCTAAATCCCCTGCGACAGGTTTTGAATTTTCGTTTAATAATTAGATACTCAAAGGGAGGATTGTCGGGGAAGAAATACTTAAAAAGGGAGGAAATTGGATAATCGGTATTTTGGGGATTAGATTTTTTTAGATTTATATTTTCTTTGCTGATGGATTCTGTTTTTATGGTTTAGGGATTTCTATTGAAGTGCTGCGGCAGATCGAAGGGTAGGAAGTTTAAGGAATTGCGAAAATAATGGATTGTAATTTACTGACTTCGAAATAAAGTGTCAATAATAAACGTGATTGGTTTGTGATTGTTCTAGTTTTTTCTATGTATGTACGAAGCCAGAAAGATACCTAACCACATAAGATGCAAATTACATTGAAACCTGGATGATTTTTAAGGAAAAATATGAAAATACCTGGCTCTCTATAGCTTCACTGAGAAAGGTATTCACTAAACCAACAACACATATCAAATATGCATCAGTAATTCGCTCAATACACGATACTACTAAGGTGTGCCCGCAAACCCTGGAATGGGTGTACTGCCTCCCTCCTTACTGTGAGCCAAATGGCGACAGAAGATCGTGGAAGATAAATAAGAATACGAGGTTGCAATTCAATCAACTTCTATCAAGCATTGGATGAGCGAAAATTAGATGCGATCTCACCATTACCCGAGTAAAAGTAAAAAAAATTGCCTTACAACGGGCGAACACCGGCCGCTTGGCTTTTTAAATAGCATATAATGGGCGTAGGGTAAAAACCAGGTTAAAAAACATACGGCTTCACGACGGCCAAACTTGAATAAAAGATATAAATGGCTAAGTACTGAGTTGTACAAACAGGCATACAACGGCAAACTTGAGTCGAAAAAATAATCTGCACCAAATGTATTGTTGAATGTGTTTTATGATAACTAGATCATTTTAGTTATGTACAATGGCCCTTTTGATTTATCCTACTTAAAGATAACCGATGCACAAGATAAACAGTTCGCCAGTCGTCGGTTTGGGGTACTTGAGATGTACGCGCGTGTTGATTTGTATTTTAGTAGGAAATTTTGTTATTTAACCACTCGCAGTATTAACACAGTATTAAATGTAGGATAGCACTAGACGGAATTTTAGCAACTAGTGCTTTGCCTGTAAAAAAGTTAAGGACCACGGACCGGTGATCTAGGTGCCGTTCCTTTTGATCATTTCTGATCGTGTGTTAGTTAGTTTGCAGTGCTTTGCAGAAACTTGTGAATTATGACGAAGGACATGTCTCCACTACAAGGTGTATGTACTGTTGTCCCTTGCCATTAAAGATGCTTTGAGCTGGGGGTGGAGCCGTTCGACCTGCCCTTTTGCCTGTGGTAGGTGGTGGGCACCGAGTAATTTGGAAACTTTATTGAAGAGTTTCGATTCGAGTTGCGTACCTTGATGAGTAGTGATTTTAGGGGCATAGAAGGCGAAATTTAATAGAACTTGATTTGATAGAACTTGAAGATGTGAGATCAACGATAGCCTGAACTAGATCGTGGGATTTAAGTATTACATCTTTTGTGATATTGTGTCTTGGAAACAAGATCTTTGGTGCACCAAAAACGCACTTCTCTATATTTATGGTTAGAGCGAAGCTATGCTAGCGTTTCATGAGCTGCTCAAGGTGAGTCAGATGGTCTTATTCGGTTCTATTGGCTATAAGAATATCGTTTAAGTAAACAGAAAGGCAGAACAGGTCGCTCGTAACTTCGTTGGTTAACCCATGGAAGTCCGAATGGCATACGGATAAACTCATGTAGCTCTATCGGCGTTAAGACTGTACTCAACTTTAGGCCCGCCACACAGCACACACATGCTTGCGCCTGCATGCATCATCAATAGGAAATCCGAAACGGGTTGACCGATTTTTAAGAAATTTTTTGTGTACATTTAGTAGGTCATAGAATAGGTCGTAGGCTATTTTTATACCCTCAACCAAAAGGAACAGCTGAAAAAAACTAAAAAAATTATAATTTTGGGAATGTTCACTTCATTCTAGTTTCAATAGCTTTCTATTGTTTGACAGCTTCGTAAACGTAAAATTTTCATTAAATTGAATAATTTCATTTAATGACAATTTCAAATTTACGCAGCTGTCAATAATAGGTAGGTCATGAGGATGACATCGCTATTGAAACAAAACTGAAATACAGTAAGCAATACAGTATACTTAATATACCGGTAGATCTATGGCGGCCGTCTTAAGAGGGCGGATTACCACTTTCTTCACAACCCCTTCATGGGTATCAAATGAAAGGGTATGATAAGTATAATACAATAGGCAATGTAGTATTCACAACATACCGTTAGATCTATGGCGGCTGTCTCAACACCCATATACCCGTTCTTTGAGGCACTTCATCTCTAAAAATTCATATCTCGAAAAATACCATGTCAATGGATGGTTTTTATTTGCTACTACCTATAGGCATACCGAGTCCCAGCTAGTATTTCAATAAAAACATAATTTATGCGGTTGCGCCCGGCAAAGTTAGTGCCTTATGTAGTGGACTGCATACATTTTTTTTAAATCCTTAAATTTTTAAAGGCTTAAATCCGGCGCTGACAATAGAAAACTGATTTAGTTTAGGTTGTGTTAAAATTATTTTATGCTACTCACTTAAATTTTATTTTCTAGATGTTAATCGTCCTCTTTAATTTTATCATTTGAAATTCCCACATTAATGGTGACTTCCATTTGGAAAAAAAAAACTCTAATAATAAATCATACATTACTCACATTTAATAATTAGTCATAACATAAACCACAGACTTCTCATAAACACAGCTGACACTTCCCTGAGATACTGTGTTCTTGGATACAACTCTTAGGCTAAACTTCTGACATAATTAAACCAACGTGGCCGCACAATTACTCGGTATGCATAAAACACAAAATCATTTCAATAGCTTATGTTTATTTTATTTTGAATCCTATAATCCTGTAAAGAGTATAATAGTAGAGTTGTAGTTCCTACAGTAGTGTAATGGGAAATCAGAGAAATAATTTTATATATTTACTCCGGTTTTGTTTGTCACCTTGACTTTGTTTGTCAGGCTGACTTTGCAGATTGTAGAATCATAACTTAAATATATAAAATTATAGTGTTTGGGGATATTTTCTTTTAATCAAATATTATTTTAAAAATAAAACAACTTAATATTTGTGAGTTTTAGCTTCTGCTAGACATTCTCCACCAGTCCAACTCAGCTTAATTATTCCTACCGAAAAATCCAATTAAAACTTTCAACTTTCAACAGGATTTCCAATTACAAATTCGCATCTATCGAAAATTATCTTTAAGGTCATATCCTTAAAATAACCATAAAGATTTTATAAACCAATTATATCGCATCCTGATTAAAAACTATTGATTAGAGAGAATATCCTTCAAGCCAAAAACTTCAAAGTCGCAAAGTTGAAATGTCCACGAAGGGCGGCAAGGCACTATTGAACTCTTTATTGACGCTGTGTCTTGCATCGATTTTGCGAGAAAAAAAGGGTTAAACCCAAAAAATAAAATGGAGGAAAGAAGGAAAGAATGGAATCATTTTAACCATTCTACAAATCCTTTAATACAATCACGATAAGTATAGTGCACTCCGCGCTGATTTAATGGGGATTTCATGTTTCGCAAAATCGGGAAACGGGAGTGGGTACGCTGGAAATTGAAAAGTTTTCCATGGAAAAACAATTTCCACAGAACTTTCACCAAAATATCGAAAAATTCTGGTGTTTTTTTTTGTAACAAGGCTCTCTCTCAAGATCAAGTCGCACCCTTGCTTCAAAAGCAATTACCATTTCGTCCTTTTAGTCCGTTATAGTTTTAATGATTTTCCCCGTTAATTACAAAAATTTTTTTTTGTAATCTCTCCAAAATAGAATTTTGTAATCTAATCAAAATTTAATCAAAACTTCTTCTTCGGCAAATACAAAAACAATCGAAACTTATCTGCTTTAATATTAAAGGACCTTAAAGAAACAGAAGGAAATTACCTTAAATATAATTAATGGCTTATGTCCTTTCATTTAATCCTGTAGACTTAAGAGACAAAAGCCTTCACCCCTTGTAGTCCTTGATTAAGTTTCTCGAAGAGAGAAAATGCCAGAGCAGACTACGGGCGAAATTTCTGTGGTGATAGCCAAAATACGAAAAAAAAACATCACAAAATCCTGGTAACCTCCCAAGGTTCCTTATTGTATCCTTTCGTTGCTGCTGATGTTATTAGCTTTTTAGTCCTGACATGTCGCGTTCAAATGTGATCCGTGAATCATGTCGCCCCTTTATTGTTAAAGTTAGAATTTAATTTAACTACAAAATTACTGCTTTGGGGCCAGCTTGTTGCTGAGCCGAAAAATTTTGCGAGAGTGTGTAAATTTGAACTGGGCCCAGCAACTCCTCTCCATCCATCTGAATATTAAACAACTCCTGCATAAGGACATGTGCCTTTAATGTGTAAAAGGGGGCTTTTGTATTAACGTTAAATAGTTCTTGGGTGTGTTGGTGGAACGATGTAAATCTCATAAAAAAGTTTTACTTTGTTTGCAAGGATAATTTAGGTTTAACTAAAGTTGATATGAATGGATATGATGATGAGTTGACGAAAATGTAAAATTATTATGGCTTGTAATAAAGAGATGCTAGACCTATTTTTAGGCCCTTTCCAGGAATTAGGATATGGGTAACAAAAAATAATGATTTTTTTTGTTGATTACAGTATCCTTTGAGACGGAAATAATAATATAGCAAGGACCTTTTTCATATCTAAAACAAATACATGGATCATGATATGGTTTCTTCTTACAATTATCAATTTGAGCTTGTTCACATGTTCAAATGGTCAAGGTTCAACGATCCTTAGCGGTTAGTAGAAAAAAAAAGGAACAGGGTTTAAATTGCTGCAGCAATTTTAATGCAGTTGCTGTTGACTTTGATTTGCTGCCAGGAAGACCAGAGAAATTTACTTTGCTTTGCTTTACAGCAATCATATTTTCAAACAGTTTGCTGCAGGCTGTGAAAGCTTTTTTGTTTGCTGCGTACGCTGTTGCTTACAAATGCTGGAGCATGCTGTTCCGACTGCGAATGCTTCACATACATATATAAAAAAAGTTTCCACCCCTCTAAACAAAAATACCATTTTACTATATAAAGTTGGACCATGAAATAAAAGCTGAAGGAAGCAAAGTATTTTACAGGCTTTCTAGAGGAAAGCTTTGAAAAACTGTAAGCAAACAGACAGCTTTTCACAGAAAAGTATTTTAAAGCCAAAGCATTTGCAGCCGGACCAGTATACTGCTGAAAGTAACTTGAAAGCAGCAGCATTCGCAGCAATTTGGAACAAACAGCTTTCACAGTCATCAGCAAAGTAAGCTTAAAAATATGTGCTTTGCTTTCAAACTCTGAAAAGGAAATTAGGTTCCATATGAGTACACATATACCTTTCGTACTATATCACTTAGGCGTGGGTAAAACTTCGTGGCGTTTTCTTTAACAAAAGTTCAGCTTGTATTGTTATGGTTGCGAACATGGATTTATTTAAATAAAATATGCTCCATTATTATCGGCATGTTTCGCTATTTTCCTGCTTGAGTCATGATCAGGAGCAGCGGAGCGCGTGGGGATGGAAGGAAAAATGCCCACGCACTTTCCCTTTGGGTGGGGAAATCCACACCTTACATATTTCAAGTTTCCTGATAGCCCAAAACATTGGAAGGCTATCTCGATCACTGGCGATGAAGGAATGTGGACGAAGGGCCGCACACAAGTAAAGCTTTTGATACGAAAACTTAGTATGTTATACGAGATATCAACACCTTATAACTGTTTAACCTAAGTTTTTTAAACCCCACCAGACTAGCATTTAAAAAAGGCGTTACCTCAGAAGCATGCCGAAAGGGAGATTTGCCTGTAGGTTCCTCATGAAAACCCCATGTAGAAAATTATGGGCATACCTATACGAAGTATGCCTTATCAGTCAGTTTTTTATGATGGCCCTCGATGGCAAATCTTATTTCAAATGAAATTATGTAATATCTGCCTTACGTATTCGGAAAGCTTTTTGAAAAGCTTTCTTTAAAGAAATACCCCAATTTCACCGGCCGAGCTGCGCAAGTTCGAGCAAATTGGCGAACTGAACTTTAAAATAACCTTAGTTCGCATAAAATTTCCACATATTCAACTGAAGATAAGGGAACCTCAGTTCCTCCAACTGGCCTCAAACCGAAGTTGAAGATACAATCTACCTTAAAAGAGAGAAATCAACTGGAATAGTGGAATGCCGTTCCAGTGGTTCTTTTTCATTTCTGACTTCTGGCGAAAAAACAACAAAAATTTCAAGCACGAACTCAATATGAACTGAACTTATGTGGATTGAACTGGACATTATTGAACTGAGGTCGGTGAGTCCGGGGCATTAAACTTTAGTTTAACTCATACAATCTTTTGTGTTTTTGTTTTGGTTTTTTGTGTGGCGTGTTGTGAGTTTTGTGTTCCAAATCTCCCACCCAAACTTCTACTAAATACTTAATCAATCTCGTCATCTCCTATCAGAATACATGTTTTGCAAGTAGGTTAGACCACTTCTCTTCAACCAAAAGTTCCTTAAACTTCAAAATGAACACAAATTCTCTATTCACCTTAACAACTGTTTTTAAATCCGCCGCTTGAATAATGGATACAACTTGGGGTTTTATCACCCGCCGAAACCTTCATTAATATTAATTAAATTCCCAATTGAAATTCCATTAGTCGAAAAATTGAAGTGACTCAAAACTTTCTCCCGAACCCACGAAAAAACGAACTCTTTTAATACTACGACCAGGACGACGACAACAGAACACCCTGTTTTCTCTCCATCAATAATGAACAAAATTTATATCGTCCTTTTGCGCTTCAATTAAGGTCGCAACTCTCGAACTGTTCATTACTATCCTATAGAGTTGATAAATAAATAAACAGGACTTCGGTCCGGCACAAAGGCAGCACGATAATTTCTCTGACCAGAAAGTCTATTTTTTTTTGTAAAGAGAAAGCACAGAAGAAAGGAGGAATCAATTTGATGCTTTTCTATTTGTTTTGATTGGATTCGTCACAGCTCCTTTTTTCCCTGTTTGGGGCGCAGTCCTTTTCCACTTTGATATTGTTAAGCGCTTCAGCAACAATTTTCTACTTCACTAGATCAATTAAATTAATTATCCCCTTTAAAAAGTTTTCTAATGATTCAATAAGGACAAGCAGATACCCGAAAAAAAGATGGCAGAAAACAGTGAAAGTAGAAAGTTTTTGGCCAAATTGTTTGGGTCCTTTTTTTTATGGCAAAAATAAAATGTTATGGGATTTTGGTAGCCAACGAATTGGCCGGAGGACTGATTAGCCGTGACAACTGCTTACAAGAAGTTGAAACTGTTCGGAGGCATTATGTCGTACTACAGCATGTTGATAATGCTATAAACAGTTGAGCAATTAAGGCTGTTGGGCATTTATTTGGAAAGTTTAGTGGCTCTGTGTATACAACAGCTTATGGATGTGAGTGTTCTTATTTAAACCTCTAAAACTGAAGTTAAGACCTTTCGTGATAGTAAGGAAAAAACGTCATGTCAAAGTCATATAATTCGCTGGTTATCTAGCATGATATGTCGAGCTGGATCTGCTTATTTGGTCACTTAATCCACCAAGATTGCTAAGATTTTTGTGACTGTCTTTGTTCAAGTCAGATTAGGATTAGTAAAAAAGGGTACATGGACTTTCTTAAGACAATAAACAACAACAAAGTTGGCTTTGAGCTGATTACATCTCTACAGTAAAAAGCCAGAAGTAGGTGGAGATTTTTGTCAGTTGTACAAGGTGTTTAGGTATTCCGAGCTGCTCATAGCATCAAATAACTCATTACGGTTCACACTATAGTAAATATATTTGCAGTCGATGAATAACATGTGGATGTTTATATTAAACTCAACAGACACTTCTTGGGTTTCTTTGAGTACAATCTGGTCTGTTGTGGATCTTCTAGGACGAAAACCGCATTGATACTCTCTTAATATTCTTTCCACGTATGGTTGTTGTCTGTTGTAGAGTACACGTGAAAAAACTTTGTATGTTGTATTCAATAGCGTTATTCCTTTATAGTTGCTGCGAGATGTGTAAAGGACACGCTATGCCCTATGGTATTTCTTTCCGTCTCCAGATTTCCACTATTACTTCATGCAGTTTTTGCATAGTTTCCTCTCCGCCTGGAGTTCTGTAAGTTAGATGTCAGACCCTGATGCCTTATTATTTTTTAATGTTCGCAATGCTTGATGTACTTCTTCTATGGTAGAGACTGCTGTGCTATCATCTTCATCGTCCGCAAACCCTTCTAGTATGGTTCCAGTCTTACTTAGCTGACCGGACCTATCAAGTTCTCTTTCGTGGATCCAAATCAGTAACCATAGAAGCGACATCCGGTGTCCCTCAAGGAAGTCATCTTGACCCTCTTCTCTTTATTTTAACAATTGATGGCATTGTTCGCTTGCTAAGAGACTGTAGAATATTGATTTACACTCATGACATCAAATTGTACCGTCATAGTAGCATGGAGGATTGCAAACTTTTGCAAGTTGACCTTGAACCTCTTACTATTGGGGTGCTAACAACAACCTGGTTCTTTATATTAGTAAATGCGAAGTCAAGACTTTTAGTACGAGACGTGATCCTATAATTTTTAACTACACCTTTTATGATGAGGGTATCCCTCGTGTTAATTTCGTTAAAAATCTCGGGATTAGATTTCATAGTAAGCTGGATTTTTCCACTCACATCAACTATATATCTTGCAGAGGTAGTTTAGTCCTTGGTTTTATAAAAATGCAGTCCAAAGAATTTAACAACCCCTTGATTACTAAACACCTATACATTTCTCAGACCATTACTCGAATATGCGTCCAAGGTTTGGTCTCCTCACTACTCTTCGCATGTCAGAACTATTGAATCGGTTCAACGAAGGTTCGTTCGATTCGCACTGAATCATCTTCCTTGGGAAACCCAATAGTTCTTCCATCATATGAATCTCGGCTTAAGTTACACAGCTTAAGCTCTCTTCACAAGCGTCGTGAGGTGGCCGATGTTGTGTTTGTTCATCAGCTCCGTAATGGAAAGGTCGAGTCGTTATAATCTGAGAGTTCCACCTCTTTAACAAATCAACTCCTCTAATACGAATTACGGCAGATTTGAACCTGTAAACCGCATGCTCATTAATGTTACCAATAATATTAATGTCTTTAGCGTTAGCACTAGTAAAGATGTCCTTGAAAGGAGTCTTTTAAATCTCACATGACCGCTTATGTTTAATATTGCTGGCGTGGGTTACATGTTGATTTGGATTTTTTTAATTTACTAATTTTTATGTTTGCATGCTTAGTTGTGAGCCTCATCTCCGCGCTTGGTTGTGCTGACTAGGTAAATCTTTCTTGGCTCAGCTGATAAGTGCGCCTTCTGTGTTAGAAGGGTTAATTCTATTACTAAGAATTCGAATTAACCAACACATTTGCGCTCACATAACTGTGATGTTATCACTACGGAAACACAAATCCCAGTCAGTGAATTAGAAGATCCGTGAATGCCAGAAAGTTCCTTTCCGGCTTGTGTTTGTTGGGCACGGTGATGAATATGCGTGGGAACTTAACGCTGACTAGTTAGTAATACATGTGGCAAAGAGATTGATCTTTATCGAAAGAGCACGGTGTTGGAAGAAAAATGAGATATGGCTCAAGTATAAGGGCCGCTAGCATCAAAGATGGAACTCTACTGATTTCTATTTATCCTCCAATGCTTGATGGTATTAAAAACTCTACATAAGAGTTTGTAATTAAATGTAAATCTATCTTCTGCAAAAATATTACAGAATATCACAAAAACAGGAAAAAACACCCTTCTACAAAATAACTTCGAAAATCAATCACGATATGATTATAAATCACCAATCCAAATACATATAACTTTTGTCACCAGATGTATGTATAACTGAAGACATAAAATGGAAGTCATAGTACGATTTATGACAAATCCTTCCATAATATCCCCATGAACAGGACGACAAAAAAAAAACTCGAAAAAATCTCACGTCCTAAAGACTGAATAAGGACATGCCAAGTACAAATAGACGATATCTAGGGAGTCATAAATTTTTATGTTACTGCAAAAATATCTCGTTCCAAAGCATCACACCTAGCAATTGTCGCCGTGAATCATACTCCGGACCAACAACAACAAAAAGAATAAAATATTCGAGTATATCTCTATATATTCACCTACAGGGAGGAGGGAAGTGTTTACAGAATGTGCTCCTGGAACGGCAAGATGAAGGATATATCATAACGAATTATATGAGTGTAGATAATCGTGGATATATCATCATCACATACCAAGCAAAGGCACACCAGCGATCTGCAGTTCAATTTAACATCCCTTTTCGCCTCATAGAGCTGCGCTAACATTACACGTTGCCGTGGATAAAAGGAGATGGGAGAGAGAAAAAAAATATTATGAGAAATTTAATGATAGAAGCGAATCCTTGAGTGTCCTTAAGGAGAGCGATTATGGCCCCTTGAAATGTTTCAGTTATGCATATTTGATTATTTGTGTGGGTGTGTAAAGGGGGGGTTGTAAATTTAATTTTTTCCTACTTTTGGGGATTACGTTCCTTCTCCGTGCCTTTTTTAAAACAAAGTTTTGTTGTTGTATTTCGCCTTGGTTTTGTAAAACAAAGGTGCGGTTGGTATCCTAGAGAGAAGAGCTCGTCAATAAATCAAAGTCCTTAAAAAGTAATAAAATCCTCTCTCTCTCGCTACTCACTAGAGATATTTTCTTCATTTTTTTTTTCTTCTTAAACATTTCTTGACAAACGTTTCTGAATTTTTATTTAAAAACTTTTTAATCCCACGTTGCGATAGGCTCGTAATAAAATTCTCTGGAGAGGGGAGTATACATAAAACAGAGAAGTGACTACAGGCATTTAAAAACAATACCATCCTCATGGTTCCCTTAAATAAGGAGCCGTTTCAACTTTATTTAAACGCTGTTGTTGTTGTTGTTTTTTGCATAGAATTTCCATAAAAAAATCTCAAAGGATTCTAACTTAACCATGGACATAAGACTGTTTTTTAGCATCCTCCCCTCACATCCACTTACTCATAAGTAACAAACAAATTTTCTGCTTCTACAAGACCCCCCTCCCCCCTCAAAAAAAATAATGCCATTTATTCATATAGTAGTATTAAATACGCGACTACACAACAATCCCATGTCCTCGCAAGAATGTTAAGCAAGACGTTATCTTGGCAATAAATCGAAACCGTAATGTGATAAGAGCCCCTAAGTCTCAATTTCAATATCCTAAATTGCTCTCCATTGATATATGAAAGCTGATATCGGCAGCCAGGCAATTTCTAGTTGTGTCAAATGGTTGGTGAAATCAAGTATTTATGCTCGGGAGACTCTACAACGAGACTACGTTTAATCCTAATGGTGCATAAATTATTTTATGAATACTTACTTCAGAAGCAAAAATGCGTGTCCTTGTTTGAAGGAGGGGCGGGGGGAATGCGTAAAGGCAACATTTAGTGCCACTTTTCTACACCAATCAAATCGCTCATTCTGTGGCTTATCCGAACAGTGTTAACAATTTAATAATGTTTTTCGAAGGACGACAGTTAATCAAATTTGAGGTTTATATTGTAAGAAGTTAACCAAGTAGTGAAACGTTTTTGGTTGTAACCTTAGTAGCTGTATAAAATATGATGGTAGTCAAAGGGTAGAAGACTTGATAAATTAACGACACAAAGGGCCTTACTTTTCCTGCATTGGAATCTAAATCAAATTAGTCTCAAGTGAAATTTGTGTCTTACTACTGTGGATAGAACGAGCCTGCCATGTTTTATACAGATGGAAGACTAAAAGGAAGAAATCCTATCTGGGTGGGAGAAATGGACAAACGAAGGATCATGCTACGAAATTGACTCGAGTCATGGACCTCTGGGTGATAATCGGGCGCCTCAACTCTTAGACTACCGAGGCCGGCAGTAGTTTTCACCGCTCAATAAAGAAACTACGATGACGGTCCTCCACGATATTGAGTGAGCCTTCAATAACCCACCCTTCGTCACTACCGCTAGTCCTTAGTTAAACCAAGTATATACTAGTGTACACATTGGGCCAAAAATTAAAAAAAATAAAAATCTAAAAATCAAAGACGAAGTGAGCTGTATTTCTGTCTGATGATCAGCCACAACTTAAACCTGGAGGGAAGGCTTATACTTAGTGTGGTATGGAGTTTTCAGCCTCCCAGAGTCAATCAGAAGTTATCTGATGGTGCCAAGAGAATAAGGTCCTGGGACAGAACAGCAAAAGGAAAACACCAAGAGACCAAAGAAACGCGTATCCTTCTTCTTCTTTACGGCTATTCTACGACTCTGCTTGCAGGCACTACGACCTATTTGGTCTATTGTTGCCAAACTCGTCATTAAAACATTCGAGCTTAAGGCTTTTGGTAAGTCTAGAATTGTTTTAGGACTCATAACCCAAAATACCCTGCGATCGGGGAGAATTAATTCCTTCTCACAAGGCCTGAAACAAAGGGGGCAACTTGGGACAAATTATAGATTGAAACGCAAAAAGTTTTGCACATCTTGCTCAATATTGTCGGCCTCCCACATAATACAAGCCTCTATCTGGTTCCTAAAAACCAACTATCTAATTTTCAGAGACTTGTGGCGACAAAATCTGACCTGCTCACCGCATCTAATAGCTCAGTGTGTGCACTAATTGTGGTACTGATATCCTCCTACTATAGCAGTAACACTGTTGCTCCTGTTTTGAAGGTCGGATCGCCACGACAAGGCAAGTCGTATGATTTGAAGAAAGTGACTTTTCAATCTAATCACGACTTTCAGAATAGGGGCCTAAACTTAACTTATCATTTCCACTCTAGGCTATCACGAAACACGACTCGACTTTCAGCACAGAACCTATTTATTCCTCCCAGTCGTCGCGTAAAGTTCCCTGGTGGTACGACATACTGGCTGGTTAGGAGATATTCAAAAGGATACAGCATGCTGGGCAAAGGGAAGAATAGAGGTTCACACTAACAGATTGCAATAAAAAGTTGAGACACTCCAAAAAGACTGCTTGGAGGAAGCAATATGAAAGCCTGCAGACTCTATCACAGAAAACTACACTCCAAAAGCTCCTAACCGGAGTTGGCGTTCTCAAAAATGGTGGTTCTTCTTCTTAGACCTTTAAGCTCTTCACTTCCTTGAGGTCCTCTAGAACTTTTCAGGGTTAATCCTCCAGACCGCTTATTCCCGGGGAGCTTGTTACAGTCAAAGAACCGTTTCAGGCCGTTATTCCCGGACCCCTTCTGGGAGCACCTTCGACCGGGACAAAGATACATGAGCAATTACCTCTTTTCAACCCGGTGGAGATCAAATTTTCCCGCAATCTTTCAGAAGTTTCTCGATCCGATTCTTGACAATTTTGTCTGTCTGTTCAATTGGGGATACATTTCAATCTTAGGCTGTTGGTGGGATATCTGACCGGCCATGTATGGCTACGGAATCACCTCCACAACCTAGAACTGTCTCAGAAGAGCCTTATTGTGTTGCCTTAATTTGGAGGGCAGACGGTCTTTTATTTGCTGCAACTTATTGCTCAATCATATTTTAGCCCCAGAACTTGCAAGATGATGTGGTGGGCCTGCTTCTCACTATAGCTTCACAATCGCAAAGCATATACTCCGCTGTTTCGGTACTTCTTCGCAGAACCCACAGCTACAATCAACTACCAGCTTCCATTCTGCACTATGGCAGTCTCCCCAAATCTGTCTGACGGGTAAGCAAGTGACAAGCAGTGGAATGGGTTCGTAATATTATGGAAGTCCTGTATAACTTAACTTATCTTGTCCATGCAAAGTCTCCTTTCAGTTGACGATCAGTTAGGAGCTTGCAAAGCCACTATCACCAGCAAACTTGATTGTATAGGAGTACTGCTATCATGAATTCTCGGATCATACACCTCAACACGGTATAGGATCGGAGAAAGTGACCCCCCCGGAACGAGCCCGTTGAAAGACTAATTTTGGCCTGGTGAAACGGTTTCTTTTATAGCTAGAAAAGCTCAGGAAGCTTTAAAGCTTTGAAGTGAAGCTTTCAAAGGAGAATCATCTAGCCTGCTGGGTGAATATTTATTTTCCTAAAGCTATGCTGCGAGAAAGATTGTTAGTAACGAATCGCGGTTCGTTACATTATTTATTGGTTTGGGGTTTTTTGACCTACATTATCTTGGGCGGTATGCATCTCTTACACGCTGCTGCGCCATAACAGTTCTGGAAACACAGATCCCAGGCAGCAGTTTGGACGAAACGAGTAGGCTCCAGCCAGTTGTCTTTTCCATAATGCCAAACAGTTCTTCTAGATGCTGACTTTGCTGGCGTAGTAAATTTCTATAGTTTGTTTATTAGCTTGATCCTAAATAATAAGAGAATTTATCTATGCCAGCAACTCGCGTAGAGCGAGAGAGCAGTTTACTATAACAGTTGTGCTGTATATGCAGTAACATGGCTTTCGGTTGAAGATACCATGTGGGTCCATAGGGCTCTGCAGTAAACCCAAAAACATCTTCGTATCCTGCTTACAAGAGAATCCATGAAATGGCTCCAATTGAGCTTAGAATCTAGCGTCACTCCCAATTCTTTGGAATGAGGTGGAAAGCGTATAGCTCTGCCTATTGAGGAACCACAAGCGTTTTGTCGGGATTGATGGGCTGGAGAGCAAATCGAGTGCCTGCTGCTTTGCAGTTTAAAAATATTAGCAATTTGGAATGGTCCATTGAATTGGTAAGATATTGATTGATTTATCTCTAGGCAACTCGGACCAGGGAGTAGTCAACCCCTAGGACCAAAGCGTTACCTACCCAACTGGTAAAACTGTTGGAAACTCTTTGATAGGTACCCCTAAGGTTTCAAAATTCTACCTATAAGAATTTCTGTTTGAGTTCAGGAATCTGATTACACAGAATGACGTCATTTGCTGTGGGAGATAGAAACCACCCACGACCTAAAGTTAAAAGGTACAACTTTCAACTATCCCCCGCTTTCTGTGTTAGTCCCTTCCTAATTAACTGAACTTAAAGAAAACCAATCTTGTAAAAAAGGAAGAAACTTTGTTGTAACTTTTCTGGTTAAATTTTTTCCTCCCCCACCCTTCTCTCCCAGCAAAATGTCAACGTAAACGTTGAACAAAAAAAAAAAACGAAGAACACGAAAACATCAGATCCACTGTTTGTTAACGTCTTAATGCCGGGCCTCCGTTGGTCCCTTATGCAATGGGGATCCTGTCAACACCACTTACTCGGAAGGGATATCAGCTGTGCTCCGGCAGGCTGCCTGCTCCTCGTTCTGGCTGTCAAGTGACAAGAGCTGCCCAATTTAAGGCCCAAATTTACTTTGTCCTTAATTAAACCCCGGTATGGCACTGAAATTGTAATTCCGTAAATTTATTTCAATTTGGGTTGGCTTAAGTATCGATTACGGCGGACAATGACAGCACGAGATACTAGAGTGCTAATATTTCTGCTTGGTTAAATAATAAATTTCGAACGTGACTTAACAGCTTCCTGGTGGCGCTAGTTGCCGGCTTCGAACTGCCATTAAGATTTAATTGAATTTGTTTTGTGATTAGTGAAATTTTCGCCATTTTTTGTATTCAATTGAAAATTTTCCAGATTAAAGTCGGAATATTAAAAATAAAATGGTGATGTTCCCCTTCACCCCTCTAAAATCTGGGCGGAATTGATTCGACAGCTATAAATATTAATAAAATACGATCCTCCGTGCAATCAGGACAATATGTTTTCGTTTTTTTCCGGCAAAAAAGGACCGGGGAAAAAACAGGAGCCGAAAATAAAAAGCCAGTGATAAGTTGCAGCTCGTATAGTGTCCAGACTTTTTTATTTGAATGCTTAATCTTTTCCCAGGATCCCTTTTGCCATCTTGGCTTTCGGACGTTATTTCTCCTATTTTTTCGGGTCCTGGCATACAGGCAAGGATAACATCGAAATTTAGATAAATATTTATGCTACATACCAGCATGCCTGGAGCATATATATCCACCGGGCATTGTCTCTAGTTGAACACGACTTTATGCTTCATGAGCAGCAATAATCGTAAATTTTTGTGTTTCGGGTTGACAGTGATCTACTTTATCTGCTGCTGCCACGGGATTTGTAGGGGGCTTTCGCTCTTTAGATATTTATCTAGGCAATGTAAGGAAATGACTGTACATGTACTTCTAATTAACCTGCCCGAGGTGGAGAGTGGGAGTTTGTACCTTTTTTTTGGGGGGGTTGAAGCGCATACAAGTATTAATTGGGAGTGGTATGATTGGCTGCAGACTGGATGATTTCGAGTATAATTTGTGTTTGACTTAGTTAGTTGACTTCAAGATTTGTAGCTGGTAATTAAGACATATCAACTAAAGTAATCCAAAGTCTGCTTTTGATGTAGATGTAAGCTCTAATTGATTATAACTAACCGTAACTGGATACTAGAGAAGAGATGGAATGGAGATGGATGATTATGGAAAGTTTAAGACTTGATAAATAGTAAAAAGCTAAGTCTTAATTAATTTTCTGTACGACGATCTAGTGCTCGACTATTTCTTCCCCCATACGGACGCCGACTCTGAGCTTTTGTAGCCCAGTTTGTCATCTCTAAACTCTGGGCGTCTTGTTTTACCCCATCCTTCCAGTCGAGGTTTCGTTTACCCCCTGTCGCATCCCACGCAACGTACTGCAAAAACATTTCGAGTAAGTTCCTTTTTACATTTAGTAGAGCATGGCAACACGTTCTGTTGATTGACTCCCAAGCTCTTGATACCGTATGGCCAGTGGTGCGGTATGGCAAGTTATGCGTAGGGCACTCCGCATGCTTCTCTTGCCCAAAAATAGGTCTTACTCACAGAACCATGGTCCCTCGTGTAGGGTTGGCCTATCAAGAAGTGAGAAGTTTTCTTGCCGTTCAATCAAGATATAATTGGATGGTGTCGATCTAAACCCCACACAATCTCTGGTGGTGTTACCCAATGCTCCATTCCAGCACCTAACTTCCCCTGATTCGTATAAACGTCCTTCTTTCCATCTCATCTAAGCTACTACACAGCTTGGTGCTGACAGTATTCTGATTTAATTCTGATTTTCTTAAAGGGCGGCAAAGCTAAGTGTATTGGTTCTGCCCATTTACCATATGAGAGACCTATAGACAGCTCCAGTCTCTTCGATGCGGCAAAAGAAGCGGCTAATTATTGAGCCAGCCGCATCATTGGATGTGATGCACATGCTCACAAGTCGGCTTGGGGCAGCTCAGACGCAAATATAAGAAGTGAGCTGCTTTTTGACCTCGTATTCCAACATCATATGTGATGATTTACGCGCCATCTGTTAGAAGTTGAATCAACGGTTATTTATAACGGCTTTGTTAGGATTTGAATTAAAGATTTATACACTAAACTATCATGGCGCCATCTATTGGATTAGAATGAAAATAACGGACTTCAACTTCGAAATAGACTTCAAACACTTTGCAGAAACTCTGCGCCGATATCGAGAGGCTAGTGCATCTGGCTTATCCTAGTTTCGGTCAAGACTGCATCAACGAGATAGCAAGAGAGGCTATTCAGGGGCCGCCCAGGCGGGGGGGCAGGGAGGGCTCAAGCCCCCCCAATTTGTAAACTGGGGGGGCGTAGCCCCCCCAGTTTTCAAAATGAATTTCAAAGAAAAATTTGATTATTTGCGCTATCTAAGTTAGATGGACAAAAATACGCAAAAGCACACCTTGTGTCCTTATTCCGCCGTGGAACTGATCGATTTGGTCAGTTTTTACTTTAATGCCGGATCCACACGTTTGTTAAGGCTTGACAAGCGTTCGCAAATTACAAACGCTTGCTTAGGTTTGAGCAGCATCCACACGCTTGTGAATGCGCTTGTATCTTCTGGACAAGCAAGCATTACGGACGTCGAGGTTGTGTCAGCCATAACTCATAAAATTATAAAATTATGAGGAAATATTGAAAAAACAGAAAAATACAGCAGGCGGATGTTAAAAATTCATAGAAACCGTAACAGGTTTCGTTACTTTATTGTTAAATTATTATTTTGTAACTTCATTCATTCATGTCATTCACATCTTAAAACAAACGTGTGGAGGCTTCGCAAACGCTTGCCGCAAACTTCCTTTGATTTGTGCCAAAAAACCGACACTCGACCGGATCGGCCACAAGCGTTGCCAAGCTTGCAGAAGCCAAGCCAAACGCCTTATCCACACGTTTGAATTTGCGAACTCTTGCGAAGCCTTGGCAAACGTGTGGATCCGGCTTAATAGTTTATGTATAAGAAAATGAATTTGGAAATCCGCCTATCATTCCATTATTAAGGGAATTCATATTAAGGGAATTCATATTGAAAAATGCTGAAAGGCAAATAACATTTGCATTGCCGCAATAAATATAATATGACTGTGATCATACACATGCATTTGAAATTTAAAATTATATTACTTTTTAATGCATAATAATTCCAATTAGTTTTTTTTTTAATGCAGACACTGATTGATTACATGTAAAAAATTATTAAAAATGAATATGTGAATATTAATTTGTTACATAATCAATATCCACACCCATACTCATAAGTAACTTTATAATAAGTAATAATAATAATAATAATAATAAAAATAATAATAATAATAATAGTAATAATAATAACAAATATTGTTTTTATACTTTAATTGATGATTGCGTCTTTTTTTTTTTTTTTTTTTTTGGTAATTTTTTTAATAGGTATAGAAAATTCAATAAATTTTTGTTCGAGCCCCCCCATATCCCAAAGACTTGGGCGGCCTCTGAGGCTATTCTTACTTATTTACTGACCGGGATCTGCAACAGCCAGTTTGGCCGGAGAGAAGACTACCGCCGAAGTTTTCGTATACCCTCTGGCATACGAGTCAGCAAAGCAAGCAACAAAGAGTACAGTCCACCTCATGGGAATCAATATGACTCAGAACATTTTCTATCAAATGAACTCCACGGAAGTACGTGGTTGAGAACGATGCTGTAACTACGGTGAGCCGGGCGTTGTCGAAAGCGAAGGAGAGCAAAATCTTCAGGAAGTAGGAGTGGCTCAACATGCTGTTGAAAATGTGGACAACGGCAGAAAGGCGACAAGAGGGAGTTGGTGGGAGAATTTTAGGCATCTGATGTCAACGTCAACATCTCCCAACTGCAGTATAGCAGCAATAGCCTTGTAATCGAGGAGAAAGTTGGTGATGAACAATGCACAATTACCATGGATACAGGTGCTTCAAGGTCATTTGGTCTGAAAAACGCGGACCGGTACATGCTGAAAACTGTAACAGGAGAACCAGTGCAATTACATGGGGAAATAATAATGGAGATGGTGCTCGGCGACGTTAAGTTTACACATTCGTTTCTGGTAGCTGACACACTAGACGAGCGTATTCTCGGTTTGGACTTTGTTACAACACACAAAATCCTATTGGAAATTGGAGAAGGAATGATGAAATATCGCAACAGGGAATTTCCAATGGATACTGCACTGTCCCACCATGCGAACCAGGTTATAAGTAATGTTGTCGTTACGCGGAAAAGTGTCAGAGGACGACTGTTGAGTCAAGTATAGGATGTGAGGACCAGAGACGAGATGCTCAACGCGACGACCCGGATATTTCTAAGATTTTGTCATAGAAAGAACACGAGGAGAAGCCTAAATGGAAGGACATCGCAGGGAGAAGCGAAATCCTGAAGGGTTATTCATTGCACATCGAAGGAGGAGTATTGAAGCGCAAATGGGAAACCGCTGACGGTGCCTTTCATCGAATGCTGGTGCTAAGTCCCTTATGCTGGAATAACAGATTTTCTCGAAGAGAGTCATAATAGTCCGTTTAGGGTTGACATTTGGGAGTCAACAAAACTATCACAAAAATAAAGGAAAGATTCTACTGGCTTCAGATTCGGGAGGATGTTACGAGCTGGTATCGTAAATGCACAGTTTGTGCCGGCAGTAAGGGCCCAGGATCTACAACTGTCGGGACGATAGCCCTAAGGGAGTATGGGTGCACCACAGTGGCCTATGATGATGATATGGTGGTGGTATCCCCAAGCGGTATCTGTCTTAGGTGTGGAAGTCTGCTAGACCGATGTCTAATTCTCACTTCTCCCTCGTAAATAAACCATCCAAAAAACCAGAAGGCGCACACTGAATGCTACGATATGGAAGACTTAAAAAAAACCTAGACCAGGGTCTGCAGCTTCCTAAACTCCTTAGTACCGTTTTAAAAAACACCACAATTAGTTACACAATCACCAAATCTTAAGTACAAGAATTTGTGGCTTTAAAATAGTCAGCTCAGAGAGTATGCCCGGGAATTTACACCTATCTTGACTTGCACCCAAAATCTGATACGAAAAGAAGAAAGCTCGTATAACATCGTCTCACGACATTTGGCGATTTTGTGGATACCATCACCTTCTGCACTCTAAACTATAACCAGTAAATGTTCTATCGAAGAGATCTACGTTCTAGTTGAACTAAGGTGTATTAAAATGATTCAACGAACTAACAAATGCCATTCTTGAATGAGTTTAAAACAAATTCTTTCAGCCAATCAATCAATGCTATTGTGGTCGTGACTGATTTGGATTTCTCTATTAGAACTAAGAGCCGTAAGTGGTCATTCAGTTTCCGATTTGATTAAATTCCATAAATCTCCATTTATTCCCATTTAAATTTATTACTGCCCCTCAAATCAGCATTCAAAAGAGTATGCACCACGACCACCACCAGCAGCAGCCCTTAGTCCACCTCTCATATATATCCTTTGTCCTGGACTTGTAATCGATTTCTGGAGTTCGGGAAGGGAGAGGCGAATTCCTCCAGATGCAATTCAAGTATTCACGAATATTTTCTCTCTGTAGGGAGAGCTTGATATTGTAGTAGAATAAATCATTTATGCGGACAGAATATCCGCATCGATATGCTCGTGAAGTACGTACCCTCATGAGGTCTATTATATTACGACCCTTTCGACAGGATTTATAACACGAACACCGGTACACGTTATGTAGGGCAAGGCAGGCGCATGAATTCA
Organism: Thereva unica; assembly: GCA_949987705.1. Lineage (NCBI taxonomy): Eukaryota > Metazoa > Arthropoda > Insecta > Diptera > Therevidae > Thereva > Thereva unica. The sequence continues at coordinate 83,759,987 of OX465285.1, forward strand.
GTCCAGGCTCGAGGATCTTGAAGAGCTAGAATCTAAGTTGCTGGATTCAGGACGTCGACGGCCCGTATCCATAGCGGCATGTAAGGCTCTCCTGGCAGCAGGCAGGCTAAGAGTGATGAAAGCCCGATTTATGCAAGTATCGTTCTGTTAAGTATCCTTAAGGATTTATTAAACAAAATGCTTTGCCATCCGAATTCCTATGAATCCTGGAAACGTTTGGAAATCAATATAAGCAACGAAAAATTTCCATATTTCGAGAATGAAATTGCTAAATCGTGCAGAAAATGAAAATAACGTTCCGCCCGGGGCCTGGGCTGATCGTGTACATTTTTATTCAATTTATTTCAAATCGAATCCTTAAATAGAACAACTTGAGAATTACTTTTAAAGACCGCCATATTTAACAATTTCGCCAGACATATAATCACATTTACTTCGCGCTAACTTGGCTGCCAGGTGAGAAAGGTGAGATATAAATTTTCGCGTTTTTTTTTCTTGTTGTGTTTGGTTGTTTTTTTGGAGAAAGGTGTGAAATTGGTAACTGGAGAACAGCCAAGTTATGATTTATTTTGGGACGTTCTTCTCCAATGGCTCGTGACTAAACTGAAAATGTCGACGCCGCGCCACTTGCAGTGTGAATAAATAAATATTAAAGGAGAAGTTCATGTTGCAGAAAAACATGTTTACCAGCCTACTCAAAAGTGCTCTATGCTCAAGGCACAACTCGGGGATGATTTATAAAGTTTTGCGTGTTTTGAAGTGAGTTCGAATGTTGTAAAGAGAAAGCAAATACTGAAATGCCCATGAGTACTAAAAAATACAGCTTAATTTGAATTTATTATTTCGTTATAAAATGTTTTTGATTTAATTTTGAATAAGTCATCAGCGAAGTTTTGGAGATTTTAATACTCTCTTACAGTCGGCTTAGCTAAGTCGCAGGATCAACGCAATTGATAGCAGAAAATCACCACGCTTCTGAACCAGTTTTCAATAAAAATAGCCCGAAAATACTTTCAAATAAGAGCACTAAAACTGCAACACAGACTGTTCTTCTTCTTTCTTTACAAGGCGTCTTTGTAGGCACTAAACCCTATTTGGTCTATTGTGCCAACCCTATCATTGTCAATTAAAACCTTCGAGGTTAAGGCTTTTACCTTTTTGGGCAGAACGAACACTGCTATTATACAAAATTAGAATAAAGCGATAGTTTTTTACCTCCATCAGGTAAATAATATGGACTGATAGACAGTAATTGACCTTGAGAACGAGTCAGTCCACCCGGCGCTCCCACCTTGACCATGTTAGATTTACAGCCGACCATGATTGATGGGGCTCACCTCGCTTAAGAAGATATAACATTAAAAAGAAGCGCTTTCTGGTAGTCCGAACTCCGAACAGTTGTGATGTAGAGACCTTTTCTCTATGATTTCTACAATATTCGTGGTAATGGTACCAGATGTCAAAGTATAATTTAGTGCACCACTCATTTTATCATTGTGGAAGGAGCCAACTATATCAGGAATGACGTAACTTTTCGTAGCTTGGAATGTGGCAATTTCGCTAAAGTTTTCCAATGGTACCTATATTTTTGGCAAAGACGCTGAGCTGCTCAAATGAGAAAGTCAAGGAGCCCAGTTTGCTTCTCATCAAACACGGTACTCTGTCGATGGTGTCTTACCTATTGGGGTAACTTGGATTCGGCAGTGGTAATTTTTGATCTTCTGCCAAAACCAACAATATTCCTGAAAGAATTGGCTGGGGCTTCTTTCAAGCCTCTGACTGGGATTTGTGTTTCCTTAGCATGAACGAAAAAATTCTTTTATTCTTTATGTCACCAAGGTTATACAATCTTTTTCATAAGTCATTCTATCACATCTATATAGCCTCGTTCAAGTCCCTTTGACGCGAGTATAATCAGTCAAGAGCCCCATGTAGTTCCATCATCAAGCAAGCGAAATTTAAAATCATCATTTGATGACAGGCTGAGATTTTGGATCATTAACGTTATACAGCAGGCAGTAATAATTTCTGGTCCTTTGTAACTTCAATCAAGAAAAATTTTATTTCTTCTTTTTGTCTGCCAGTGTCAGAAAAGTCCAAATTAGAAAGTAACTCCGAGGTCGATTTATCAGCATTTCTGTTCACCTTATATAATAGACAGAGTTTTCTTCAGGATTTGCAAAGTATACGGCTTTAGAACAAAACAATCTACAGGCAATCTGCTTGTGTGTTTAACCGTCCGGTCTGGTTGCTCTAGATATTTCAAAGACTGTTGACCTTGCTCTGTTGACCAAACTCCAAGCTATTGGTATAAACTTAGTTCTAATGAACTGGATTAATAGCTTCTTTTCAGGCCGTTCAATCAAGGTAGTATTGGATGGGGTCGAATCCAGCCCCCACGACATTTCGGCCGGAGTTCCCCAGAGGTCAATTCTATCACCCGCATTTTTCCTAATCTTCATTAATGATCTGATCTCAATCCTCTCCAACCCACTTCACTGTTTCGCTGATGACGGTATTTTGCATTTTTCTTCCACAATATAAAACAAGCACGTGCCATACCTTGTCTTTACTAACGAGAACAGATGTTCACTGCGAACAACCGGGATATCAAATCGATTCTAACTTGGGGCTACATGAATCGTGTTGAATTTAACGCCACCAAAACGAAGTACTGTCTGATCTCCAACAAAAATTGCACCGACCTTCCTTCTATCTCAGTGGGTAAAGAGAATCTAACGGCTGACTCAACTCTTAACATCCTAGGGGTAACTATAACGGAAGATCTGCGACGGAATGATTCCATATTCCAAATCGCCAAACAAGCCTCCCAATGCCTTACATTTCTCAAGAGATGTAAGTTCCTCCTTCAGGCAGCTTCATGTGTAGAGACACCTACTTTAATAAATACGTAACGCAGTGTCCCATCTCAATTTAGTACCGAGTTCTGTCTGACCCACCGAGAAGACTGGGACGAGGAGGAAGAAAAAATGGAATGAACCTTACAGTCACCTACGTTTAATCAACTAACGACGGTACTAGTGAGTACACCCTTAAAAAACCTAACAAACCAATATATAAAGTTATCGTTTCGAGGGCTGCATGGCAGTGCGTTGTCAGAACGCTTGTTGGCTACACTTTTTGGCTTGATGTCAGGACACTTGTTGGCTTGATTCACAGGCCTGCGAAATACAACTTTTATTTTTCCCTTCAAATAATTATGTTTTTTCGTTAATTAATTAGGTATGTAAAATTAAAATACACTGCTGGTTTGTTAATAGCACATCGAGATTTATTTTAATTGAAGAAATGCATATTTACAGTTTAGTTACAAAATTAATAGCATTAGTTTTAAACAAGACTTAAGAAATTACATTCCTAAATCAAGATCATTTATGATATCTTTTTCTGTTTTCTTTAAAACTCCTGTTCAATCTTTTTCTCTTGTAGATTCGATTTGGTTCATCTCTCTTTAACATCCAGCAATAGTCTGCCAGCATGCTAACGTCCCACCTTCCTTAATATTTGTTTTCCATAACCTTAATGTCTTGGTGAAATCGCTCCCCCTGCTCTTCACTTACAGCACCAAGGTTCTCTGGAAAGAAGTCAATATGAGATTGCAGAAAATGCAACTTTATACTCATATTACAACCCAGTTTATTGAAATTATAAAGCATGCTGTTGACTATATTTTCATAATCAGGGCTTTTTATGTTTCCTAAAAAATGTGTCACGACCTCTTTAAATGATTTCCAAGCGAGCTCTTCGGTTTTATTCATAGTTTTTTCAAAGTTAGCATCTTGCATTAACTTCCTTATGTCAGGGCCAACAAAAATACCTTCTTTGATCTTTGCATCTGATAAATTCTTAAATTTATCATATATGTAAGTATTTGAAACAAGGACCGTCTTTAGGTAGTGCCTTTACAAATTGCTTCATAATTCCTAATTTAATGTGAAGTGGAGGTAGCAGAATTTTAGAGCGATCAACTAGCGCCTCTCGTACAACATTTTTACTCCCAGGGCTTAATACTGCTCTCTGTGGCCAATCTTTTTTGATCCAATGTTGTGCTCTATTTCTACTATCCCTTTCACACATGAAGCAGGGGTATTTTGTATACCCTGCTTGCTGACCCAGAATCATTGTCAATATCTTTAGATCACCGCATATAGTCCATCCATGATCGGAGTACCTAGTTTATTTTTTTTAAGACAAAGGTTATTTTTTCATAACATTCTTTCAAGTGAATGGATTGTCCGACAGGTAAAGAAGCGAATTTGTTACCATTGTGTAGTAACACAGCTTTAAGACTTCGTTTCGAAGAATCTATGAAAAGCCTCCAATCATTTGGATTGTGCTCTACATCAAACAACTTGAGTAGGCCAGGCACATCACAACAATAAACTAAATTTTCTTCTTGTGCAAAATATGGAAGAAACTCCTTTACTCTCTTCCTATACCAATAAAAGCTCGTTTTAGGTCCTAGCAAGTTTTTTCTTTCAATCTTGAGCCGAGTAATTCCGCGGCATCTTTCGGAAGACTGAGATCTCTTATTAAATCATTCAATTCACATTGAGAAAATAGTTGAGGTATTTCGTTGCACTCATACTCATCGTCAGAGTCTGAAGTGTATTCTACAGCCTCTTGAACATGTGCTAATGATGAGCCGGCAGTATGGTATAACTCTTGGTCATCGGGATCTTTGTAGGTAGGTAAAATCACAGAACGAACATTGGCATAAGTTACTTCTTTTTTATTTTTAGCATTGAATCCTTTTATGTGTGAACAGCAAAAGAAGCAATCGTCGATATGATTTTGTGGTTCCATCCAAATCATTGGAGTCTTCAAACTAAAAGAATGTGTTTTTCCGTTTGAAAATTTACGAAGTTCACGTACACAAGTTGAACACATTTTATGGAGGCACCATTTCTTGTCTTGGTTTTTTATCTTAGTTTTAAAATATCTTTCATACAGCTGTTCGATAGATTTAGAAATAGTTTGTTGTTGTTTCCGTATTACATAATTTCCACATATATAGCAGAAGTTATCTGGAGAATTAACGCATTTTCGAGGAGCCATTTGTAACGCTTTTTTAAATTCTTTTATTTAACTTGCACTGTTTGTCGTCAAATCTTGGAAGTTAAATTTGACCCACTTCCCGGTTTCGGATAGAGCTGAAATTTTGCATACACGTTTAGTTTGGATGACAATGCAATCTGGCCATTTTGTAAAAATATCAAGATAGCGGTTCCAAAATGGCGCCCGCTTTTATTTTACTTACACTGTTTGTCGTCAAATCTTGGAAGTTAAATTTGACCCACTTCCCGGTTTCGGATAGAGCTGAAATTTTGCATACACGTTTAGTTTGGATAACAATGCAATCTGGCCATTTTGTAAAAATATCAAGATGGCGGTTCCAAAATGGCGCCCGATTTTTGAAATTGTGCTCCGCGGCCCTCTGACATGGGTATCAAATGAAAGGATATGACAGGTAGAACACAATAAGCTATGTGGCGTCATTCCAAATTCAAAATGGCGGACAACACTTACACTGTTTGTCGTCAAATCTTGGAAGTTAAATTTGACCCACTTCCCGGTTTCGGATAGAGCTGAAATTTTGCATACACGTTTAGTTTGGATGTCAATGCAATCTGGCCATTTTGTAAAAATATCATGATGGCGGTTCCAAAATTGCGCCCGATTTTTGAAATTGTGCTCCGCGGCCCTCTGACATGGGTATCAAATGAAAGGATATGACAGGTAGAACACAATAAGCTATGTGGCGTCATTCTAAATTCAAAATGGCGGCCAACACTTGCACTGTTTGTCGTCAAATCTTGGAAGTTAAATTTGACCCACTTCCCGGTTTCGTATAGAGCTGAAATTTTGCATACACGTTTAGTTTGGGTGACAATGCAATCTGGCCATTTTGTAAAAATATCAAGATGGCGGTTCCAAAATGGCGCCCGATTTTTGAAATTGTGCTCCGCGGCCCTCTGACATGGGTATCAAATGAAAGGATATGACAGGTAGAACACAATAAGCTATGTGGCGTCATTCCAAATTCAAAATGGCGGCCAACACTTACACTGTTTGTCGTCAAATCTTGGAAGTTAAATTTGACCCACTTCCCGGTTTCGGATAGAGCTGAAATTTTGCATACACGTTTAGTTTGGATGACAATGCAATCTGGCCATTTTGTAAAAATATCAAGATGGCGGTTCCAAAATGGCGCCCGATTTTTGAAATTGTGCTCCGCGGCCCTCTGACATGGGTATTAAATGAAAGGATATGACAGGTAGAACACAATAAGCTATGTGGCGTCATTCCAAATTCAAAATGGCGGCCAACACTAAATTGCGGAAAGCTTATAATAGACTAAAAAGTAGAAAATATAACCGATCAACTTCCAATTTTGCACACACTCGTAGTTCGGGTGGTTAATGTGTATGAATGATGAGATGAATAGTTGAGTTAAGGGTGAGTTGATAATAAAGAAGCAATACACGTTACAAAAAATCACAAACAAACACAGAGATGCTGCTGTCAACTAAATTCAACTACTCAAATACTGAACTCATGTCCGTATGCATAATTTCAACTAAACCCAGGTAGCAGAGCTGAGTCGAGTTCAGTCAACCTTAACCCAACTCGACTCCCGTTTACATGTAGTTAGACTTGGGTTCAACTTGAGTTCAACTCATCATGTATAAGTACTAAATGCAATTTGACCTTTTTGTAAAAAAAACAAGAAGACGGTTCCGAGATGGCGGCCGTTTTTGCAATTATGTTCCACCGAGCCCACGACATGGGTATCAAATGAATACAGTAAACTGTGTGACGTAATTTTAAATCTAATAGAATTGCCATCATAAAATGGCGGAATACATATAATAAACTAAAAAGTAGAAAATAAAATAAATGGTTAAAAAAATTTTTTAAAAAAAATTCTTTTCATTAACTAAAAAATGTACTGAAAAGTAAAAAATAAAAAATATTTTAAAGAAAGCGTGAAATTTCAATTTTAATGAAAAAGTTAATTAAAAGAATGGCGCATTTTTCATCAAAAAATTTTGTTAGAATTTGAAATTAACAAAGCAAAAAATTGAGGGTTATTGTAAATCTCACGCGATTTACAGTTATATTTTCAATTTTTGATGAAAAATGCGCCATTCTTTTAATTAACTTTTTCATTAAAATTGAAATTTCACGCTTTCTTTAAAATATTTTTTATTTTTTACTTTTCAGTACATTTTTTAGTTAATGAAAAGAATTTTTTTTAAAAAATTTTTTTAACCATTTATTTTTTTACTTTAACCACACAAAAATCACAAAAATATATTAGCACAGTCGACACACCAATCTCTAAATATCAAGATAGACAACGACTAGTGAGGGTAGATGAATATTTAAATGTTAAAAGTACTATTAAACCATACCGCTAACAAAGGAATTGGACGTTAACTCTAGTAATACTAAGAAATTTGAAAAAACCCTTTTTCTGAGAAAATTGGCGTGATAGAATTTTTTAAATATTTTTTTCAGAGTTAACTAACTATTACCAACGGAAATTATTACTCAATTTTTTTAGGGGAAAACCATCGCAGGCCTGTGTTACCGGACACTACGCGATTAATTACCATTTATGGGGGATAGGAAAGGCGGCAGACCCCAACTGCACACTTTGCCATTAGAAGGATGAGTCTATCCTTCCAACAGTGAAGCCTAAGCGACACCCCATTAGGCTGAACTTGTTCAAATATGAGGAATATAGTTGTAGTGCAATAGGCCATCTGAAATGCCACGATAATTCTGGACCCTATAGCTCTTTTTTTTATGTGAAAGACTATGGTCTTAGAAAAGGCCCTTTATACTGGTGACAATCTATTTTCTTTGTATAGAATGCAATATCGAACAGAAGAAGAAGACGACGAAGAGAAGAACTATTTGATTATTGCATCCGGCAAATAGATACTGCACCAAGAGCTACATGACAGGCAAAATGGCAATGTGGAGTGCAAAATCGAGAGAGTAAAAAATTCAATAAATTATAAAATCGTATTGCTTTGTCATCAGCAGAAGTCAACATCAGTCAATGGCAAGTCCGCATTGAGAATTAGACTCGCTTGCTGCAGTTGGATAAGTCTGCTGATATATATACAGCCCTAAGGACACTTTTCATTTTGACTTTATATGGCTTGTGCTTTTATTTTTAAGTGCTCCAATTCTTGGAAACCAGCCATAGGTCCAACCGAAATCCTGTAGTTGGCCTCAACTCAAACCCCAAGTACCCAGGAGCATCCGTTTCCCCAGAAAAGCCACCGCCACATTTTATTGTGGGCATTATCAAAACTTCCTGCCGCTGCTCTCGAGTTACTGAGAAGAAAGCAGTTTTACTCTAAATAATAAAAATCAATGAAGCACCGTCACATAATTTGTGTAAACGGACAAAGAAAAATTATCATCATAAAACGAAAATAAATTCGTCCTTTTCTCTGGCATTTTCATGGCCCGCGGCGGCATTCCCTTTTGGAGTCGCAAAGGAACATTGGGGAAATGAAATCAAATCTTAGAGTCCTGTTTGTGTGGGGCTTTCTTTAATTTTTTTTTTTTGCAGAGTCTTGGTCCTCCTCCTGCTTTCGTGCAGTCCTTTCGACGAACCCAAGAACCTAAGTAGACAAAGTTTTTTAATAAAAATATTGACATTAGCAGGAAGTAAACAAACTGAGACATGGTTAAGGACTCGAGGATATATACATATGCAAACATTTCTCCAATGGAAGATATACATATAGAGAAAAAACAATGGAAAGGAAGAAGAAAGGAATCATTTTGCTACGGGGTGAAAATATCCTTAATATCGATTCCTCCTGAAGCATTGGAAAATCATTTGAAAAAAATTATGTTTTTTTGTTGGTGGAATTGGCAAAGGACTCGCTTCGGTATTTTGCGAAAAATAATTTAGATGAAGGAAAAATGATTTCAAAATAAAAATGGCTATTTTTGGAAGTGCTTTTTAAGCGCATGAATCAATCGTGAAATCCTTTAATGGCTATTGCAATGTATCAATTGTTAGCTGTCGTTCAATGGGGGGTGAGAATTGCTCTCTGAGGACTCTGGCAAGCACTTTCCCAATTGAAAAATCACCGAAGATTTTATCTTGGCTTTGGATTCCATACAGTAACGAGAAACAATCGATCATGGAATAATATGGGGCTACCAAGGGATGACAAACATTCCTCAAGGACAATTTCGGTTTGTTTGAGTTGTAGTCTGGGAATTGATTTACATGAAGCTGTCTATCTAGGCGATTGTTATTCTGTTTTTTTTAACACCGTTTGCTGAGCTGTTTTTAAGAACCTACCTAGGACTCGGATGGACTACATAGCAACGACTTTTAGAACACGAAACAGGACTAGAACACTACTATGGACAGTATGAACAATGAGAGAGACATTTAGACTCGCTCAGGTAGAAGAAGAGATTAAAAATACAAAAATAGTTGGGTTTTTGGGCTTGACCCTTTCGGTGAAAACTTCCCAGTATGATGAAAGTAGAGGGAATAAACTGAATTCTTAGAAAATACCAATACTTTTAGCCTTAGTGGGAAATTGACTAGTACCAGAACTGGTTTCAAAGTAATCCTGATAGAAGCTAGTTAAAAAAAAACTTAATAATGGTGAATCCACAAGCTTTTTCTTGCGAATTTGTTTTTCCTGAACGGTAGCCAACGAACGTTTCCCTCGAACTTCGTTCGCTACACTAGAGCGCGTGGTCGAATTCCTATTGAATGTGTTGAAGCTGATAAACGGCGATGGAAATGAATTCATTTGGGAATTCCTGGTTTTATGTGACTTTAGTAGAACTCATAAATGTAAAGTACTATCAGACCTGGCCGAAAAGGCCTAATGTTTCGTAACTGGAAATTGCGGGATGAGCTTCAAGTTCCAGAAACTGTACGACGCACAGTGGGGCGAACATACTGCTTCGCTGGCCAAAATTCGAGAAGTTGATGAATTCTTTTGAAACTTGATATTACATGGTTTTTGGGGTCGCTGATTACGAATCTGATATCAAATTTTCAAAATTCAAAATGGCGGACCGGAAGTGACATACTTTTTTGGCCAAAAATTGAGGTAGAGCTGTGAAACTTGGTAGTATATGGGTTTCGGGGTCGCTGATTATGAATCTGATATCAGATTTTCAAATTTCAAAATGGCGGACCGGAAGTGACAAACTTTTTATGAAACATGTCGGAAATAGTTTTCTCCCGTGAACATTCTCTTGCAAAATTTTCGCGATAGCGACGAATATCTTTATTTCTTGCTTCTAGTCCAGTCAAATTAGGGTTTCACCTCGGAATTTGAGGTAATAAGCTGAAAATTGGCATGAACCTTTGTTTTGGCTTTCTAAATGATGTGTCAAAAGTCTCATATAATCTCGTTCATGCCAATTTTCAGCTTATTACCTCTCATTCCGAGGTCAAACTGTAATTTGACAAGTAAATGCAGAAAAGTGAAATTGTTATGTTCCGTAGCGTATGGCTCTTGTCGGGACCCGTCGTGTCTCAATTCAATGTCCGAGGATACACCCATTAACCCTGAGTTGAACGATGATAACGCCGACCACCTTTCATTATTCTCTTCTGAGATGATTACAGATGAAGATGGCAATATGAAAGAAGTGGAAATAGAAGAGTTAGAGAGATAATCAATAAAATTATTTCATAACCTGTAACCTATGGACTAGGCCTACTGGGGATACCATGCAAAAAGGCTGCTTGAGTTCTACTTCCAAGGTGGTGAGGAAAAGAATGCAGCGCGATGCTCGAGTTTTCTCAGCCCCATATCTCGAAAACTATTGATTCTACGTAAATTCTGTACAAGACAGTACAGCAGATTTGTCTAATGAACAAAGTTTACTCAACCAAAATTTGCGTAAAGCCGATAATTTACGAGATATTTGCGAAAAACTGATTTTTGTGACCTTTGACCTCTAATATCTCAAGACGCGGACACGAGATTATATGTGACTTTTGACACATCATGTAAAATGCCAAAACAAAGCTTCATGCCAATTTTCAGCTTATTACCTCAAATTCCGAGGTTGACCCCTTTTTTTGCCTTATTTGACTGGACTAAACTGGAGGTATGACTTTGCAACGTCCAAGCAATATTTTTTAAAATTCCCAATATCAATAGCAAAACCGCACGATATAGTTTGTAAAATTATTTTACAACTTGCTAATAACTGCTCGTCAATAATGGGAATTTTAGCTGCCAAAGCGCCGAGCAGTATTCCTATCATTGGTATTACCTGAAGCCTGCTTCGGAGCATCTATATTGAGTCCTAAAGTTTTTCTGAATTCATTTTGAATATAAGCCTTTCGATCAGATACTCGTTTTTTATCTTCAGCCGAACGAGCCTGCCATTTTCCACTGCCGCCAACTTTATACGCTAAATGCAGCAACCACTCCATAAATCGAATCCAGGTATGCAATGAAGCAATTCGAGCACGCCGTAATCTGCAGCGCGCGAATCTATCTACTATAACTTTTTTTCGGGAGAGATCGGGAAGGAGATATTCAGGATACTAAAACTAGACACTTTAACGAACATTTTCGTGCAAAAACCGTGACTGAACAACACTGAACAAAAAACTTATCACTATTTGAATTTAAAAAAAAATTAGATTTTTTCGATTTGCAGCGTAATTGTTATTAATTAGCCACATAAACAATTACACGTTTCTCGTTTTTGTAACTATATATGTATCTCTATTGTACATACCTTCGTCATCATGTTCCATTTTACAGAAGTCGAATTCAACACTCCGTTCCAAAAATATACACTATACAATTTCACGTTCACGCAATGGCGGTTGAGCGTCGCACGTGGAGGTTTCAAAGCGTCAACTTGTGAATGACGTAGGGCCTCAGGTATACAACCTTTCGACCCGTTCCTTCCGGATTTTGATGTACCGGAGCTCCCCCTAGGGGACTGTGGCGGTAAAACACGAAAATTCAAACCTTGATTTTTCGACTTTTGGCCAGCGAAACAAGCGTTTCGCCCCATTGTGCGACGTGGAAAATAGCTCCTTGTCAAAATAATGCTGATATAACGTTTGAAAAATTCGTGATGTTCGTAAAACGTAATTTTTTCATAATTTTCAAAGAGTGTTTGGATTTTGAAATGAGGTCTTCTTAGGAAGCTATCACTCTGCTGAATTCAGAGCTTTATTTAGAATGGGGTTCATTCCAAAGAGTTTAGGAAAACTAATTCAGTGCTTCTGACCGTTAACCGTCTTTTCATGTAAACAGAAAAAGGCTCGACCGAATGCAATGAAATTGTTTTCAAAGCCTGTTTTCGTTAATATTTTTCGATCGGCACCTCAACGAAATCGGTATCATTGTTGGTCCGCACGATATCGCGTATGTACAAAAATCACGTACGTCATTTAAACAAAAAAAAACGGGTCGACCGAATTTTATGAAAATATTTTCAAATTATATTTCCGTTAATACGCTTCAAACGAAGTCGAAAACTTTTTTGGTTATTGTGCATGAAAAATGATCACGAGGCTTGATAAATAAAAAATGGTTGTATAATCTTTAGTGACATAGAGAACGGAAAAAACTTGCGTTCGTGCTAAGTAAGCACAAATCCCAGTTAGCTCACTTCCCAACGCTGCCTCGTAACCCATATTTTTTAACGTTAGGGTTAAGTCAGTGGGTCCAACGAACCTTGACAGATTCGTCCCACTTCCTTGTCGATCCTTTACGGACTCGCAGCTAGTGATGAGAAAACTCAAGAACAAGACAAGACTAATCTGCCGCCGTTCCTTTCTTTTCCTGGCCTCGTTTACCATATTCTAGGTCATAGAGACGCATCCCCCTTTTCGCCCGCTATCACGCATGCCGCATCTTAGCACGTGGTCCTGTACGTGCAGCAAGCGTGAAGTGCACTTAACCTATACGCGGCACCCATCATCGCAGACGCCTTATCTGTCGGGCCCTCCAACTGCGCTTTGAAGTTTAGCTTCCGGTCGATCATCACTCCCAGGTACCTTAGACAGGGCTGTTAGCGAATGATCTGTTCCTTTCCCTTTTCCTTACGGACACTAACTTTCTCAGTTTGCTGATCAGCACAGCTTCAGTTTCAGAGTTCTAGGCACGCTTTTATTTCCGAGATTGTTTCATTTGCATACACTTCGATGTCATCTGGGCATTTTCCTACGACCACTACAAAATTGCACCCCTAGAACTGCAACATGGTTTGACTCTGCATTGGCCACTGCAGTCTTCCTTAAACAAGTGATAGAGTACCTTTTCTTTGGCAGGCATCGTGGGTTATAAACGAATATTGCTATCCTGGATCTATAAGACACCGTAATATATCTTTCTCCGCGTTTACCTTTAGTTGTAAGCAAAATAGTAGACAGAAGGTCATGCACATTGTGATTAGTGATGAAGTCATGAACCGTGTCGTGTGCCCTGTGGCTGATCCCTTCGTTGGTGGTATTTCTTCGGCAAGCTTTAACTTCACTTGTTGGTGAAGTGACATTCCTTGAAATATTGGTTGTTTATTTGAGTATCGTCGTGCAGTGATACGTGATGTTTTTACATGCATTTGAAGCAGTTGAATTCGCTCGTAAATCGATATGGGAGTGGCTGTTGGAAAGACAATTATGAACGATGCCCTGCTGACTTGATGGTATAACTGATAAATTTTTTTGGTGTGGTTGTTTCAGCAATGGATTCTAAAACCTTCAACCGAGTATTTAGAAATGACATGAATTGTGTAAGTTTCGGTAGCTCCCTTTGTGTTCCAAGTTCCTCCTCCTAATGTCTAAGGGCTACAAAGAACTAAAAGTGGATAAGTAACAAATCCCACGACGTTGTGGTTATAATGTAACAATTGACTATAATTTAAAACACATTGTTTATTAAAATAATTTTTTGGTCAGATTGCGACCTTCTTTATATCTAATCGTGACCCCGTTGAAGGTCGCGAACCCCCAGGTTGAGAAACAATGCTCTAAAATGTTGAATTAGTTTCAAGAAATTGACTTCGTTAAAGAAACATTTATAAAGAAAATAACCTTTTCCAAGTCTTAAAAAATTATCTTTCGGGAATGCCAAAGTGGCTTATTTTTTCATTGGAAATGCCAGATCTTCAAATATGACCTTTGGTTACTTTTGAAGTTTTGGAAAAATAATTAGAATTTTCAAATTATTGTAGTGGGGGAATTGTCTGTTTTTGATAGACTTTTCGACAGGATTTTTAAATATTTTTACAACATATAATAATAAAAACCTTTTTTCGGGTTATAATATATTTTAGTGGTATTTTATATAACGATCCTCCTTTTTCAATTTATCTTAAACTTTTAATTAAATCTCTCTAGGGCTCTCTACACATCGTAATTCTCTTTTAAGTCTATCCTTAAATGCTGTCCACCTACCTTGACATTCCTTACCTGGGGCCCAAAGTTAACTTACGAGTATGTATGTTGTGTTAAAATATTAAATTCTCATCTTAAAGATGATTTCAATTCTATATCAAGAACTATTTTTAAGTTTTATTTTTAAATACATTTAAATTTTTATAAGAGAATAGTATATGCTGCAACTATCGGCCTTGGTAGACTAGTAGTAAAGGCATCCAGCTACAGTTTCAGAGGTTCGTGGTTCGAATCCGCTCTGTACCTGTTAGCATAATTAGCGGAGAAGCCATCTCCTGGTTGGTCGCCTATCGGGGTAAGCCGGCGGAGTTAAACCGTATGTTGGGGTTGTAGCGGATGTAACCGCTGCCAAAAACACCGCTTCGAACAACCAGAAAATTCGCCTTCAACAGCCTGGCAAGATCAGAGGAAGCCAGGAAACCAAGAGTCAGTCTTATATAGAACTCCGAAGGTAGCAGCTCGGAGTAAGGTCAATAAAGACAATAATTAACTCAAACCACATGTTTAGAAATAGTTTGTAATTTGATTGTTTGCGACACTTGATTACCCTCGCTTTAAATTTTAACATGAATCGCACTGGAGTAATAAAATGCCTTGGAGACCACTCTCACACCGTTTTTTAGCTCTGCATGAAAAATAAGGGCGACAGCATCGGCTTCTGCAAGTGTGCGAACAGTGTCCGCATCTTCGACGTCAAAAACAAGAAGAAACTTCGGCGTCACAAAATTGCTAGACTGCAATATTGCAGAAGTCATCTTGCAAGTGATATTCTCTGACGAAAAGAAGTTCAATCTAGATGGACCTGATAGATTCCAGCATTATTTTCACGATTTGAGAAAGTCGAACTTGTTTTTATCCCGTCTTCACGGCACTTTTGATTGCGTTATGATATGGGATGCCATTTCATTTTATGGAGCGATAGATTTTGGAAGATCGACAGACCGCGGAAAAGTACATAGAAGTAGAAACAATATATTTTCTTGAGAATTTTTCAGATTGACAACGCACCTATCCATACAGCAGGGTGTGTAAAGATGTGGTTTCACGACAAAAACATTGATGTTCTAGATTGTCCAGCTGTTTACCCGAGCTAAACATAGTCAAGAATGTCTGGGGATGACTTTCACGAAAAACCTTCGCCGTACGAAGGCAATTTGAAAATCGAGATAGCCTAATTACCGCCATCGAGGATGCTTTCGAGGATATATCGCAAAACATCGTGCAAAACTTGCACCGATCTATACCAAAGGGCTAAAAAACGGTGTGAAAGTGGTTTCCAAGGCATTAAATTACTCCAGTGCGATTCATGTCAAAATTTAAAGTTTTTTTTTTTTTTTTTTTTAAACACCTTTATTGGTATGGTTACTACAATCTTAATTAATATTAATTTATTAGTATAGTTAACAATAGTACTTAAATTATACCTGTGACACACTATACTTTCATTATGATGGTAACTTTCATTATGATGGTTAAGGAAATGATGGGGTGACACATTTACTTTCATTTGCATGTGTCATTTGCAAGTGACATTTCTGTGTGTTTTTTTTAAATTTTTAAGTTGTTTTGCAACAACATCGTTATTTTTGAACTACTTGGGCTCAGATTTGTTTGTTTGTTTTGAATTGACTGTTAAATTGTCAGTTTTAAGGAGAAAGGAGGGGAAATTTATTATAAAAATTAGTTTCCAGTTTTGCAACAGATGTCACTTAACCGAAATTACAGTCCAAATGAAGGTAAAATACTTTCATTTTGAACTTTCATTATGATGGGGTTTTGCCGCGATAATGAAGGTTACTTTCATTATGATGGTATATGTGTCACAGGTATAAAGCATTCTTAAAGTAAGCATACACTTGTATGGGATTTCTGTACCAGTGTCCAGTTCCCTATGTGTGTAGTATGTAGTATTCATCAATTATGCATCAGTTCGTGAGGTTTTACTCTTTTGAGTCGTCTTATTTCGTTGGTGGTATCCAATAATTGTATAGCCTCAACGTTGGTGTGGGCCAGAAGTCTCTTCTCGTGTTTAATGGCATATTCGCGGATGACCTCCTCTATCCATTTTATATCCAAATCATCATGTATTTCTTTATTAGTAACATAGCGGTAAGCGTTGGTGATCATTCGAAGAAATTTGTTTTGGCTGCGTTGAATTACGTCTCGATTAGATTTATGAGTACAACCCCAGAGCTGCACACCATACATCCATATCGGCTTGAACATAGACTGGTATATTAGTCTTTTGCAATACAGGTTCATTTTGGAGTGATGTCCAATTAGCCAGTACATCGAATCCAGTTAATCGAATCTGTTCAGTTTTTTGTCTCACGTGATGTTTCCAGTTCAGTCTTGAGTCTAAATGTAGACCAAGATATTTTGCAGATTCTGCCTGGGGTACTTGAGGTACGTGTGTAAGCTGTTGTTTTTGCGACGCAGCGTAAATGTCACATGGACTGATTTAACCTCATTAAGCTTGATTTTCCAATCTGTTGTCTATTTGCTAACATGATTAAAAGTGAGGGTAATCAAGTGTCGCGCAGTGTATAACCCGAGCACCTACAATAGGGGTTTGCAGTCCTTTCCCTTTTATCGCTACCATTACCTTCTTTATAACTGGAATTTGATGTTCGATGTTGAAGTGTAGATAAAACCGTCGACAGTACAAGAGTGGGGTACCTCTAGGCTCTTGTCTTTTACATAAGAAAAAACAAAGCAGCATGTATGTGTATCCTCTTTTACTTTTTATTTATTAAATTCTTGCGCACAAATTTCTTGTGGGCCATTATTGATAACTTTAATATAAACGAACATTAATATAGGATCAAAGCCATTGAATCCCAATTTAATCCATACCAAATCCCTTGTAATTCTCTGAATATTCCCTGTAATATTCTGAAGAAGATAGAACTTATGTCAATTGTTATTAGCATCCAACGTGAAGATATCCTTAAGCTACTATCAAACTTTATCACGCAATCCCACTGACAGCAGGAAACGCTAAGCTCGAGTCAAATTTCCTAAAGCAAAATGGCATATTAGTGGAAGCGCTTCAGGATCCTTGTTTTCCGCAACATCAGATAATATGAAATGAAGTGAAACTACTTTCTTCCTCCATCACTTCTACAACATACCTCAGGATCCTTGCCTGCTGCTGCTGGTGGTGGTGGTGGCTGTCTGTATATTTGATGCTCAAACTGGATGTCAACTCCTTGGAGTAAACTATTTTCTTGGAGTTTTGTGTTAAGCTGCCACTCTACGAAGGGATGAAGTCAGAGTAATATGTCTTTTGCTTAACGCCAATGCCGCTCTGACTTAATGCAGACACACACACACACACATACAATGAAGGAACGTGAAGGGCACAATCTTCGCGCGGCTGCTGGATGAAAAGGGATGAAGTTATTCTGCCTGAATAAGCATGCGATGTGAAAAGCTAAAAAGCTCCTCAGAACGTGTCTACTATGCCGATGAATTTCCACAGTATAGTTTACTTATGCTGCACAAATGTTCCACTAATCCTCTTCCTGCCTGAAGGAGAAAACTGGGTTAATGCAGTCCGTAAATGCCAAAAAGGGATTTCTGGCTCAGTCACATAAATCCAGAATTTTTGGAATTTTTTTGCCATCCACAGGCCCTGCTGGGGGGATCTTGAGGCTGATTGTCCAAGGAGTAGTCGCTCTCTACCCCAATGGTGCCCGACTGCACAACAGATTTGTTGTGGTATTTATGGTGTCTCGTGTTTTTACAGCAAAGTACCAAAACAATACGACCTTAAGTTGCAAAAGTGCTGTGTGCAACTACTTCAACACTTATCCACCAACTCGGGAAAAAGTGGAAAATTAAATTGTGCAGAAATATGTAAGGACGTCGAAGGGAATTCGGGTCATCTGAAATCGGAGCATTTTGCTAGTCTTTGATAGCTTTAAAATTTCAAAACAGATCCTTGCAGGTCCAATCGATTACAACAACGCTTTAACTGTCTCGAGCTGCTCATAAATCAATGTCTAATTTACATAAGCAATTTACTTCCAGTCGCTCTATGAAAATTTTTAATTCATTTATTTAAAAAGGAAACAGGATCGGAAGAGAGAGTGAGAGAAATGCAAACGAAAGGAACTGAATCGCAAAATTTAATCAATACCGAAGCTAATCAATCACAAAACTGTGGATGTAGAAAGCCAAGCTTATGATTCGCTTGGATACACAACGCAGGATACATCGTCGTCCTGTTCCGAGCTCCCCGCATCCTGTTATAATCTGTAGGAAATATTGAATTCACTTGGCTTCAAGAGCCACCAGATGACTGAATACATATTTACACAACCACTCAAAATGCCCTCATTCAACGCAAATATTTGTTTTTTAAAGAGGAGCGACCCACATTTTTTTTTTGCTGCAAGGATATAAAAGGAGTTGAGGGACTTTTTTCCTGAGAAAATATCCCAAGGACTTAAGGTCCCCCAGAGGATGGTCTAGGATAAATTCTAATCGAGACCGAGCGGTACAGGGACAGTATTTAATCAAAGAAGGA
Organism: Thereva unica; assembly: GCA_949987705.1. Taxonomy (NCBI): domain Eukaryota; kingdom Metazoa; phylum Arthropoda; class Insecta; order Diptera; family Therevidae; genus Thereva; species Thereva unica. The sequence continues at coordinate 83,778,985 of OX465285.1, forward strand.
TATTTTTCCAAGTTATAAAGTTCGTCCTTTAACTTTAACAAAATTTCAATACGAACATTTTCACTTCCTTTGAGTTTAGCGTAAATTTTTTTAGATTACGAAATCCTTCAGTTCGCGTGACTTGGCCTTGAAATCGTTTCTTCTTCTTTTTTGTGTTGTATCAGTGGGAATAAACATTGCATATTTTAAAACGTTTCAGTTCAAATGTTTACACTCATAAATTCTGCTCCTTCCGACATAAAAGACGATGCTAGACGTTTTTTTTTATAGAAATTTTCATCACATTTTCGCATCCGCCATCACTGTTTAATATTTATGGCACGTGTGTAGGCAAATTATGTGCCACTTTGGGGCATTTAAAAGTCCAAATGTCAGTAGAAGTTTTAGTTAGTCAGAATTTCAAATTATTTCAAATGTTAGGACGGTAGGCAGCGAAAATTTTTGTGGATGTTATAATGATTTATCAAATAAAAACAAAACAAAACAGAAATATTACGGACCTTTGAATATTGTATATTTAATTATTTTAGGCTGGTGGTTTTCAATAAAATTGGTCCAGGGGAACAGGTGGTAAAAAGCTAATAATAGTAGCGAAAACACGTTTTTCCCGTTTTAGGTACGAACAAAATGTTGCTTCAAAATTCAAAATAGCAGCCAAGATGGCGGACCAAAATTCATTTCATGGAAAAAAGTTCATTTTTTTTTTTTCAAAATCTGACCGCAGATTCGTAATCAGAGACCAAAAAAAACCCCTATAGACAAGTTTTGGTGAAAATTGATGACGTTTCAAAAATATCCAGGTCAAAGCTAGGCAAACAACGTAAAAAATTAATGATTGTAAACAAATACTCATAACTTTCGAAATCCTTAAGATCCCATCGAGATTTTTGATCGAAGTGTTAGAGTGACTTTCCCGAACATTCGGACACCAATAACGTCCATTTTGATGATGGGGTATTTGAGAAATTGAATTTTAAAGTTTTTTACTATTTTTCGAACTTTTGACATTGAATTCGAAAATATGTTTATGTTTTTCAGCAAATTTGCTACTGGTGGTTTATAAACAACCCCTCTGACCTGAAAACATGTAAAGCCTATCAACATCGAGAAAGAAAGTAAAAATTCATAAAAATCCTTAAAAAACGCATTTAATTTTTATTGTCAATAGATTGGTGAAAAAATTCTAAAATTTTTTTTGTAGTATTAAATATAGTTGCCCAAAGTCCCTGAAAAGTTTCAGCCAAAACGGAGGGGGATCGAAAAATTTTGTCCGGTTTGACGTAAAATGTCCCATTTACAGTGTCTAAAGAGGGTGATCCTCTTTATCACTAGATTTTATTAGGCCTTCCTGCTTCTCGGCCTTGCCTTCTGCCATCTGTGCATCTTTTGACAAAATGGAATACTTTAGTCTTCACTTCACTTTAATAAAAATTAACGAACTACATACGACTTGCCGGCAACTTAATGAGGATGGAGGACAATCACATCATATGGTGTCAGAAATTCCGGGAAATAGACCAGTAGGTAGACCCAGGAAGAGATGGATAGACTCTGTCACGGCAGACGCAGATGCAATGCTTAACATCCGAAACTGGAGTCATGCATCAAGAAACCATCAAACTGGCAGAAATACCCTAGATTAAGCCAAGGCTCGATTTGGAATGTAGAGCTATTGGATGGATGTAGTCTTCACTTTAGGAATAAAGAATGTTTTCCCGCTTAAGGCCTTGGCCCTAGCAGCTGAAAAATGTCCTTGCCTATGACCAGATTTAATGATATCCTCCTCCAATGGATGTGAGAATGCAATTCTTCCCCTGGATTCTTAAAAAAAAGCCACGTTTAAGGTAAAAATCTTCATCAGCAGAGGTCTTTAATATATCTTTTATAGCTGTTAAATATTGGTCTTCCTTTGGGGCTTTTTTAATACAGTAAGTTAACGTATCAACAATTGGTAATGCAATTCTGCTCAACGTATCTTACGTGCCTCATTTTAGTACATGAACGATGTTCAATCTGGTAATTAATTTTTTTTAGAAACTTAGCCCATCTGGCCATTCTCAGTGGACCACCACCTTTGTGGCGAAAGCATTGCAGTCGTTGACGATCTTAATCCTCCTTCGTCGAACGTAAACTCTCCACTTCCTTAGAGAGTGTACTATGGCGAGTACTTTTAGCATCGGCATGAATCTCCGCATGCGCCTCTGGTTCAAATAACTTCAACACTGGTGCTTTTACCAATATTTCTTTTAATGCTTCAAATGCATTTTGCTGTTTCGGTTTTTAAATATGGCCTTCTTTGTTAGCAATTCGCTGAACGGCTTTGCTTCAACTGCCTAGTCTGCTATAAATATTCTGAAGTAGGGCGTTATTCCCAGCAACCTGTGTAAAGTTCTCCTATCATTTGGTATATTAAAGAGGAAGCTCAATTACTACTTTTATCCGATCCTCTACTGGTCTTTGCTCCCGCTAGACATCGCGTGTATTTTCGTATAAAGAGAGGCGCAGTTTTTTTATTACCCTACGGGCGCCGAATCTATTAGGATATGGCCTAGTGCAAATCAGTCTTTTCGTCAATATATTTCAGTCCATCGTCCAACGAACACACATATACATCGATGTTTTAATCTTTAATCACAGCTTTTCCGAAAGTCGTTAGCTGTCTGCAGATTGGACCTACCTTAGCTGTGGCCATTAATGCTATCAACGAAAGAAGTTTTTCAACTTTAAAGCGTTTAAAGGATTGTCGAAATAGTGCAACTGGAGAATAGCGGCTGAACGATCTTATTCTTTTGAGTATTCTCAGTGAAACCGACGTAACAGCTAAGGAAGTAATCAAAAAATTTACTGAAAAGCGTTGAAACGTAGAACTGTGACTTTTCCATAAACATTGCTCTGGAACCATTGATCACGTATGTCAATTGTTAATAAACTGAATTCCTCTAAAACACTACTTCTGGTCTTATTTCTATTAAAACATAACTTAAAGTTATCTCAATTTTGAAAGATAACGTTTAAAGTTCAGGACTCGACTTATAAATATTTAACACTCCCTGAAAATATTTCTTGCTACGCCACTGGCAGTAACAGATCGGACATGCCAAAGATGGTTAACAAAATTTTCTTCATGCCATGCCATTGAAAAGGGAAATATATATAACTATCAGAAAGTTCATTCGATGTCAATGACGAAGTGCTCTGCAATCAGGACAAATCCCACATTAACTTTCATAGATAGTATATTGGAATTCATCAGATAACTGCTACGAATCACATTAAAAGCATTTGTTTTGTGTCAAAACTCCTTGTGCCATGGGAACTAAGCAAAAAATTAATGGGTGGAGTTTTCATACTCCATATGCTACTCGAATCTTTCTCGGTACAAAACGGAATCATTTTTGAACTGCTCCGTGACCGAAGATGGCATGTGGGTGGTTTAAAAAAAAAAAGTGGTGAAAGAAAAATCCTGTGTATTACAGTTTAGAAACTAGGCCGTCTACGGCAAAGACAGGAGAAAGTTATACATCACAATATGAACTGCTGAGATAAAATAAAATTGGTAATGCTAAACGTTATTCTACGAAACTCTATATTTTGAAGAGATAAATTAAATGTAAATATCCATCTTTGGCGAACAGAAAAGATATAAGTTTTCATCACATCTCTAGACCGTGGCAAGGAAAACCCCTTATCTCAAAAAAGTGCGGAGTTGATTTACAGAACTTTACCTTCGCCATCATATTTCCCTGATATTCCACTATTATATCGGACTACCATCTTTTCAAGACCTCGCAAGACTTCCTTGACAGAACGAAATTTTTGAGGATATCCAAATGGTGGTGGAATAAGGCTACTTTCCAGAGGGAATTCGATAAGCTTTCAGAACGCCAACAAATAATTTTAACTAACGAAGAAAATTGTATTTTGGATTAAATTTTAAAGTTCAAAGTGACAAAAAGTAATTAAACGACAACAGGTACTTTCCCCTTATGTTTAATACTTAACTTAAAAGGACTCTTCCCTTTCATCGCCCTGGTACTATTCTATAGCCGATTACGATAGGTTTACTTGTATTGCTCACCCTAAAACCGTCAACAAGCACATGTTGTCTTCTATGACGGCTGCATTTTTCGTTATAGTCAAGTTTTCTTTCAAGAAACCAATCCCTGTCCATTGCATCCCTTCGTTGGCTGTATATGGTCAATATTGTACAATACTTAGCTAGTAGTTGTTATTCTACACTACATCTACTTTTAATTTCCTCTGTAAGAATGATGATGATGACGATAGCAAAATTGCGAACTTTTTGACATATTACACATAACTTCAAGCTGTTATGATCAACTCGTTTTCGGCAAGAAGTTCTCTTCCAACAAAACATATTTTCCTTCCAACAAAAAAAAATCAATTCCAAGTATGTCCTGATAAAGTTCAGTTGGAAATTACTCAAGTTTTCGGTAAGCCACCATATCTTAACTGATAAAACACTGTCTGTGGATAATGTGCGCCACAAATTCAAGTCAACTCTAGAACAATAAATTTCAATACACACAGGATTTATGGAATGCACATATTAAGTATAACTTCGAGTAGTATATCTCTATCTAGCCCCATGCATTATACACGCCAAATAGACGGGATATACCAATAATAGTATGCCTATGGTTGCCTATTCCTGAACATTAATTACGACACCAATAATTCGATCCTTGGTAAACACACAATTGAATTGTGGGTAACCGGCAAAGGTTTGGGTTATGTCCTCCAATAATATTACAAGCATCCTTGGAAGATTGTGTCGAAGGTGTTACCCACATCCCCCAAGCTTAGGATTTGTGGTTATCGGAGACATTTTCGAATGTGGAATGTATAACAGGATACTTGTACATTTATTACAGTGTAACCAGAGAGATTGTAAATAATAAGGACATGTGGACCAACTTGGATACAGCGAAAACAACAAGGATAAAAACTTGACTTTTTCACCGAAATTTTTTTTTGTACGATTTTTACAACTTTTCCTTCTCAAAATTCTTGCGAAGTTTTCCCATTGAAATGCATTCTATATATTTACTAGAGCCAATTGAACCTGGCGGGGGAGGGAACAGGGGATTGTGTAAATCCATGAAAAAAATCGACAATTAAATAAACTACAGGAAAACTTTTGATGGGAAAAGTTTTCTGTTGTATTAGATTTGGTACAACAAAAAAAACTTTAACTGCACCAATTTGCAGTAAATTTGTGTGCAGAGTTTTATTTCGCCACTAAAAGTCCTGAAGATTGGTGAAATAAAACAGAAAGGATTCTGGGTGCGATCAAATAAAATTTTAGAGTTTCTGCCATCATGGGTTTGTAATGATAAGACGAAAAAATATCGCGGAAATTGGAAATTCCTTTCGGGTTTTGGTAGTCATTGCCTTGTATTGAAGTGTGGATTGAACAAAAATTGTTTGGTGTATGTTGTTTTGTTTGGTTCGAAGTCGTTTTACAGTACGGTGCAGGCCATGTTATTTAGATAGACAAATTAAACTAAACTTTTTGGACAATTAGGTGTGTCGACTAAGCTAGAGAAATAACCGGTAGGTACCGTTAAGGTGTGGAATGAGGTTAAGATTTAAACGAATAAGGTTAAGATTGGTTAAATAAGTAACAATGTCTCAATTGGCTAAAGAGTGCAAGTGCAATGAGAAGCCACCCCGCAATACCCACTTTCCTACCAAAACTTAAATCAAAATTTCCAAATCAATATAATCAAATCAATCCATTGCAATCGAAACAATGCCAATTTCGACCTCTATTAACTCTCTAAAAAAACATGTGATGCAGAAAAACCCACGCTGGTACCATGATGTGTTTCCCGCAAAAGTTGGACTCCACAAATTCATTTGTTCTTTGAACTGTTGTCATTTTTTTTTCTTTTTTTTGTTTACGTTATATCCTCAGGGTTTTCTTTTATTCTTTCCTCACTGATGGGCGTGTAATGCGGGCCTACAGTTGCGTGCCTGAAGAGGCGCCAACCACAGATGAGGTTCTAACTAACTACACAATGTAGGCTCCGCATATGGCGATCAACGCAGATCTCAGCTTTCACCAAATTGCGGCTGTTCAACTCCAACGTTAAGGCTGTCCTTTTGTACGGTTGCGAAACATGGAAAGTCACCCAATTCATCACAGGGCGCAAGTTTTCATCAACAGATGCCAAACATCGTATCCAAAAAATCCGCTGGCAAGATAGAATTTCAAATGAAGAGCTATGGTATTGTTGCCCGCCAAGAAAGGACAGACGACCAAATCAGGCGAAGGAAATGGGATTGGATTGGCCACACCTTGGGACGTGAAAACGAAAATCAAGCCAAACAGGCCCTGCACTGGAATACGCAAGGATCCCGTCGAGTCGGAAGACGTAGAACAACGTGGAGGAGAACTCTATTAGCGGAGGCCGCAACAATTGGGAGACCCTGCTTGGGGCTGAGAGCTGTCCCACAAAACAGAGTCCGCTGGAGAGCAACTGTTTCCACCCTATGTCCCATGAGAGATTAAAAGAGCATAAAGTAAAGAAAAACTTAAAAAAAAAACACCAAGCCGGTGCCCTGTAAAGAGCTGGCTGGCTCGTCGGGGGTTCCGGAGTGGAGACCCCGGAGATACTATCTATCTTCATGCATCACCACTTACCTTATTTTGAGCGCCTCCATCAGCGGGGTGGTGGAGGAGAGTTCAGCCCATCATTCGCACCAAATTTCCGCTATCAATAAAAGGCATATTTTATTCAATACAAATCAACCAATATTAATGGAATGTGATCTAATACTTAACAATAGCTAACATTTTGGATGAGTACGTAAGAACGTAAGTAAGGGTAACGATGAGATACTCCAGCCACCTCCCAACGATAAGCCAATACAAACAAAACCAAACCCACCCTGGTACCAGCGTAGGTCGTCGTTTATCACAATGGTTGATGAAAAAGTTACTAGGCAAATAAAGGAGTTTAAAGGGGCCAGACTACATCAAGTGTACCTTTCGCTGGACAGTACCCTTCACTTAATATAAGTTAGGATAATCACTATAACCAATGTTTACCAAAAAAAACGAGCAGAGCAAAATCGTAAAACTACACAACGGCCAATTGGCAACCAACATTAGGTTGACTCTTCTTAAAATTCCGTAGTGCTAGATCATGTTCTTTTTGGTTTTATTGGTCGGTTCGGGACTGAATCGAATTTCGCAGATCGAGAACCCGTCTTTTGGGCTTCTTCCCGACTTCCTTAGGCCACACAAACGAAAAATGTAATACTTTTGTTACTTGGATATAATCTGAAAACTCGTCGGGGCCAGTTAGGATGGCTCGCCGCACAAGCGTAAGACCGTTATCAGGGGCACTTCTTAGCGGATTGGATAATTTGAGGGTCACTTGGTACTCATACAACGCCTCTTCGGAAAAATTCTCTAATCCTTGGCCCTAGCTTCTTTCGGGATCCTTGACACCAAAAACACCCCCGTCTCTCATCAACAAACCAAGCACAGTCAAACAAGCACCGTTTTCAAAATAACTTCTTTCTCTTTTCTTCTCAATACCAACTCTCGGCGATCCAGAAAATTTTACAACAAACAGCAACAAAAGTAATTTTTTTTCCTAGCCTTTTCACCAAATTTGTTCATCAACGTCAATCCCTTTTCAAGGTGGCTGTAAAGTGTATTCGAAACTAAGGCCGCCCTTAGAGGATTATAAAACTCTGACAAAATAATCTTCTTCTTCGATGGCTCTACAGCTCAATTCGAGCCCCGGCCTCTCAGCGTCTCTCTGCTCCGCATCTTGTCTCCAGTTTCTGATGTTGAGGAGTTTTGCTGCATCTGCCTTAACACTATCTTCCCATCTTGACCGTTGTTTGCCAACTGGTCTTTTGCCATATGGTAGTAGAAACAAGGCTTTTTTTGGTATCCTTGGTCATCCATTCATTGGACATGACCGGCCCAACGTAAAAGCAGTGGCTTGGCACGTATCGAGAGTTTACACTATTTGTATAGATCGTAAAATTCTTGATTGTAGCGTATTCTCCATGAATTGTCTTCACTGATTGGGTCGTATATCTTTCGGAGATCCATTCTCTCGAATATATCCATTTTATCCGCGGATTTTTAGGAGATACTCCATGCTTCACATCTACATGTAGCTACTGTATGTATGATGGTTTTGCAAGTTCTTATTTTAGTTTTTCTGTGAAAGTCTCTGGATTTCATCATTGGCAGTAGTGAGAAGTATGTTCTGTTTGTGGCGTTTATTCTTCCTTGTACGTCTATCGTTTTATCGTTGTCTTCGCTGACTGTGGACGTTAGGTAGTTAAATTGGTTTACCCGTTCGCAGCTATCTTCCCCCCAGGTGGTTTTGTGGTTTATTTTTCGTCTTTCCATCCTTGACTGAATTAGAATCTTGCTCTTATCTGCATTCATTTGCACCCCTATATGTCTAGTTCCATCTTCTTATTCCGCGAATATTTCTCTGAGGTATGTGAGTGATCTGGCAAGGCAGTTTATGTCGTCGGCCAGCTCCAGTTAATTTGTTAAGCAGGGTTACGTTCGCATCAATGTTTAGTATACGAATTACACCCTCCTGCTGGGCAGAGATTAGAGAGCATGGCTGCCAGCCCATCGCCCTGCTTTAAACCTTGCTGGACTGGGAAGGACTCCGTCAATTCTCATTGTATTCTGAATGCTCAACTTGTGTTTTGCATTGTCATTGGAGAGTACTTTACTATTTTTAGGGATATGTTTAGGTGCACCATTGCTGCATACATTTGTTTCCTGTTGATGATGTCGTATACTTGCTTAAAGTCGATGAAAAGTTAATACACGTCGATGTTGTATTCCCAGCATTATCGGAGGACTTCCCTAATTGAAAAAAATTGGCCCAATATTGACCTATTTCTTCTAAATCCAGCTTGGTATTCACTTATTGCTCCTTCTGCATAAGGTTCCAGCCTGGCCTTAATTATATTTGTCATTATTGTAAACATATACTGTGCTTAAAAGAGATATGCCTAGATAGTTTCCACAGTTGAGTTTACCTGCCTTTGTGTGTATTCTTCTTCTTCTTCATTAAACTCCTTTAATCCCTCATGGGACATAGGGCAGAAACAGTTGCCCTCCAGCGGACTCTGCTTTGCGTGACAGCTCTTAGCTCCGACCAGTGTGTATTGGGCAGATAATATTTTGCTCCCAATCTTCAGGATTTTTCCTTCCTTCATATGCAGCATTGCAATTCATGTATAAATACTGAAAGCGATTCGCCTTCTTATTTATTTAGACCATTCAATAAAATCAAAGTATTTTGAAAATTAAATCTTTCTTTAATTCTATGAAATTAAAGTAATCGTAAAGTATATTTTCCTATTTGCCTTGTATTGAAGACGATTAAATCATACACATTGATGTTCTGACAATATTTTCCTAGTACAATTTCTTAGAAATATGTAAAAGACTTTCCTAGTCAAAGCTAATATGAATGCGCAGCCATCGATTTCCTCCGTACCGTCAAATCCAACGATCGCAAAACACATTTAGCTCAAGCAACCATAATCTCTTGCCATAAACTTGAGTAACAAAAAAATACGAAATCAGACTGTCAAGGAGATTTATTCCTTATGCTCAAATACAGTGCATTACTGCCGTCAGATGTGTGGGGCGGGGGTGGAGGCAAAATCAGCAATATAATAAAAATATTTTCTAGCTTGCTTGCAATATCGCATACGAAAGTAGATGCATATTGCAGAAGGACATTCCCAAGGATAAACTCATTGCCATATCTCAACCTCACAACCCTTTAGCTTTACATGCCAGCGACTGAAGACTGGGGCTAACTGCGCTGCTCTTCGCTGTCTGTCGTCGATTAAGTGCACCCCTGATTGGAAACGTAGACGAGAATCGATACCAACATCTTAAAGTGGAAATAGGTAGTCAATGTGCATTTATAGCGGGAAGTTTAGGACGTATCATTGGCGGAAATCGCTCCCATAACAGTCATCCCCTGCAGCGGAACATAACTTTTTTCAAAAAGGGCGCAAAACTTTCTCCTCCAACCGAGTGGTGGGAGTCGAGTTGAATTTTAGTTTCATGTAAAAGGGAAACACATTTTGTTTTGATAGGGAAACGTAAATTTTTCATGCTTCGTCTTCCATTTTAATGAAGCATTAAAAGTCCTGAATTCTGAGAAAATAATGAAATGCAATCGGGAAACTTTAGGAGTGCACAAATGCAGACAGACCGAAATGAAATCGGTTTGAGTTTGTGCTTTTAAGTTGCTCTTTTGGTGGGTCTATGTTCGAGGGAAGCACTAATGGGGCCCATCCACGGACCAACTAGTTGCCCAAACTGAGTTGCATAAAGAGTTGATGTTTTTCCACAAACGCTTCAACTGAGTTTATTTTTTAACGGTTAATTCGATATTTTATAGGCAATTTGAAAGTTAAATGAAATTGTATTAAACCTGCGATTAAGTTTTATAATAATAAAAAATGAGTAACGATGACTTTTTATATTAATTATAAATTTTTTAATTATTAATATAAATATTTATATGTTTTTAAAATATAAACTAAATTCTAAATATATATAAATTATGAAAATTATTTAATATTATGTAAACTTTCATAATTTAATTTAAAAAAAAATTTTAAAAACCGACTTCAGAAAAAAGCCGCACAAAATGCGCAAAAAAGGATGAAATAATTGTTTGTAATTCTTAACAACATTAATCCAATCAGAATGGCTCTAGAAAGAAGAATCACTTTTGAAGACCAGCCTGTTCACCAGTCACCAGCCACCAGTCACCAGTCACCAGTCACCAGTCACCAGTCACCAGTCACCAGTCAACAGTCACCAGTCAACAGTCACCAGTCACCAGTCACCAGTCTCCAGTCACCAGTCACCAGTCACCAGTCACCAGTCACCAGTCACCAGTCACCAGTCACCAGTCAACAGTCACCAGTCAACAGTCACCAGTCACCAGCCACCAGTCACCAGTCACCAGTCACCAGTCACCAGTCACCAGTCAGTGACTGGTGACTGGTGTCTGGTGAATGGTGACTGGTTATACGGTTACATCGTGAGTAATGTGATGTTAAATTTTCCTTTATTTTGTATTTTTAGACTTAGACTAAATGCCTTATATCTTCCAAAATAAAGGCAGTTACATTAAGACTTAATAGGCATTATTCATAGGAAATTGTCCAAGCTTTCTAATTTTAGAAAAAAAAGTTTAGGTTAATCACGTATTTTTTGGAGAAAAAGGTGGTTTTAGTTGAAATTTTAGTGAAAAAATAACAAAATTTTGACTTTGGCGATTCATAACTCCAAAAGTTGGTAAGATAGGACCATTGTTTTTACCGTTGTGGATAGGTGGAAGAATTCTGCGTACCATAACCATGAAAATAGGTTATACGGTTACAAAAATACAGCGTGATATGTAAAACTTTAGCCAAAAAAATAAAAACGCCCTAGCGGCTAAACCGTTACGATTCCCCCCCCCCCACCCATACGATTTTTTGTTCGTCTATCCAAGACCTATCCACAGCCGGCCGCTTTGTAAGTTTATGTGGGACACCCTGTATATGTACGTATGCCGATATTTCATAAATAAGAAAACCTGTAAAAAAAGCGCAAACGCAAACAACTGGACCATTCTCCCATGCTCCCATCCATCCCTAACATTTTTCTTTTCATTTAGTTTTACTCTCTCCAAATATGAAACTTACTCAAGTCTCTTGACAGTGCCACCGAAAATAATGATTTAGCGGGGGCAGCTTTGGTTTGGAGGAAGCTTAAATGGAGGAAATAGGAAAGCTCTTTCATCACGAAAGTGCACACTTTTCTTATATGAAATGGAACATCTTTCCTTTTATTTGTCTATGGTATTATTATAAACAAGGGTTTGAACCGAACCCGAACCGGAAAAAACCGGAACGAACCGGCTTGTTTTTCCGAACCGTGAACCGGAGTCCGGAAAGTTCTTTTTCTGTATTGGTCACTGACATATAGAATGGACTGCTCATGAGGAATTTTTCATGGCACCAATTTGTTCCATAGGCTACAAACCTTTTTTCACTTCATGTAAACACCGGAATCACTTTTGAAATTTACATTTTTTTAAATACGTAGGTACTTAAAACATTAAAACAACACAAATATTTTGTTTAAAAAAATTAATAAACACTATTTTCACTTTTTCACCTTTTAAAATGCCTTTTTTTCATTAATTTGCCAATTTTATGTGTATCTGATTTAAGTTCTTAACGCCTGTTTTAGCAACTGACATTCTGTATGTCAAAATCCGGGGGTCTATGGGGAAAAGAGCAAAAGATATAAACATCACTATACCCGTCTATTTTTTTCTAATTGATTTAACGCAAAAGATATAAACATCACTATACCCGTCTATTTTTTTCTAATTGATTTTATTTCTGAGTGCTTCTGTCAGTTTGGGGGCTTATGGATGAGCGAGTCGACTATACCTTTTTGGTGCCATCGGTTTATATGGGAATAATTGCTGATGAGCAGTCCATTATTATATGTCAGTGGTATTGGTAGATGAAATTCCCATCTTTGTAGTTTTTACATTTCCCACCCTTAGTGTAAGAATTCGAGTACATACTGAGTAAATTTGGGGCATGAGACCGCACAGAGCGTCCGCCTACCCAGGATCGGCCCTGTCTATATAATTATATATACGCGTTCCGGTAAAAAAAATTAGCACAACACCACTGCTCCAGACCCCCTCTAACCTTTCCTATTCTCCTCTATTCTTCAAACCAAGCTTACTACTAGACATTGCACCATGAACTGAACGACATGACGGACTGGTAGTACAAAGGGTTACACCTAAGCTTGGTTTTTTCATATAAAAAAAAAATAAAAAAAAATCCGGAGCCGGGCACACATTTTCTTGGAACACTTCCACTAAGAAGATTTCCAACAAAAATATAACTTTTGTCTGCCTCTCTGTTCCCCAAATATGACAGTTCTATTTATTGATTCCGCCAGAGAGTCTAAACTGAACTTCGTCCGTCGTGAAAATGTTGTCCACGTACAGCTTTCATGATTAAACTATTGGTTTCAATGTAAATCAGTACAATTCCAGCGCGTTCGTTCGGTGTGTATTTACTCGTAGCTAAAATGGTACTGAATGACGTTTCAGAATCGTGTACATTTATTGAAATCAGTTAAAAAATGGCAGAGTTGTTCAATGTTGAAATACCGAAGGTCTATATGGCGCATTCGTACTCAATAAACTGTGCGCTTAAGTAACTTTGGCTCCGGTGGCCAGGGCATCCAGCTGGTATGAGTGAAGATGAGCCTGCTCGGAAAGTTCTCTGCGGTAAGACCTATGGGCGACAGCGTGGGAGACCAAACTGGATGACATCGGCTCAGAATCGGAACCGGTGGAGACAACAGTTGCGAGAGGCCAGAACCGGATCCCGGTTGTAGAGCCGTTAAAGAAGAAGCAGTTGCAACTTTGCCGTTCCAAGTGACTTACATGTCCGAGTCCTAGGAACATTTTGATCTTCATAGCAAGGTATGGTTACCACAACAACAGGTTATATTCACCCTAAATTAACCAGAAAGAACTTCGACTTCCAAGGTTTTTAAAACTTATAGAGTCGATTTCCCATTAAAAAATTCTCTTTAAATAGTTTTCTTATAAATCTTCTTGAAATATAAAAATGCGGCGATGACCACCTACTATACCAAGCCCTTATTTACCACTTTCACAATAAATAGTATATAAGCGAATAACATCAAATAATGAAATAGCTTTTCGAATCATTCAAAGATCTAAGATTCTCTCCACTTAAACACACCCAGCATCTACAATCTTAAAATATAATATTTTGTTAAATTCCTTTCAATTGGTATAATCTCTCTCCATGGCGCAGTATTCTCTTAGAACAATATTCGCATAACAATTGATCAAGGTTTTCACCAAATCGTTTTGCACTTGGCTAGAATATTGATGAATTCTCGATTTTCCAATATATCAAATGGACGACGAAAGCCAAATCCCCAGATCCCGTTTCTTCCAGCTGAAAGTATTAAAAATAAAATCTGCTGCCGATTCCATCTTTGGTTACTTAATTAACGTGTCATTCCCAAAACCCCCCTAAGTAGCAAAAGTCGAATACAATCGTTTCCCCAGGAGCCCAAGGTAACCAGTCAATGTCAACACGACTACCCCATGCCGGAACGTAATGCAAAGCACGGCTCCTCCATAAATAAGAGAAAAATAGCTTCCCACCATGCTCGCATTTGTGCTATTCCTTAACCATTACAGTTATTACGGAGGCAACTTCTTATGTTCACCACACAATTATCTTAAGTATACCTATCCCCAATCTCGAGGGAGCCCCCAGTCCGCAGAGCACTCAGATATCCACTTTCAGCGCAATTAACGAAAGCACAGGAAGAATAGTCACTTCCTTTGGGTATAATCAATACTCGCTACTAGACCCATTAAGTAAGCCACAGGATGGCCAATAGAAGGGAAATAAAAAGTTTTCTGCGATATTAATTGCAATTAGAGCCCCATCCCCGGTCGCCGTTCGCTGGCCGGGGGGATGTAGCGAGGATCCCCGAAAGCGGGACGGAGTCTTAAGATGTTGTTGTGGCGGTAGATGCTTGCTTGGCTGCACCCAAACGAATCCTCATCATAACTTTCGTAACGTGCATGCGGCATACTCAAAGCGAAATGCTCTAATTTGATAGCGAAACATTCTCAAGGACTAAGGACGAAGGATTCCCGGCTTCTAACGTGAAATATAAAGCGTGACTGGAAATGCGCGTTTCGCTTGGCTTTTCCCGAGTTTAATTTCATGGTAAGTGGGCACTTGAATGGGAGTTGGAACAATTAAGAAAACTTGGGCATGCCTGAATACAAGAATACGCAAATAGCATCGACGATGTACCGATCCAGTTTGCGAGCTCGTTTGCGATTATCCTGAGCGCCCTAATCCTTACACCAAGTGCTGTAATCAAGTTCCCTTTGTTTTATCTACTATTATGGCGGTCTGATTGCACTTCTGAACACGTTTCTAGCCGCTGTTTACGGAGGGGAAATAACATTTTCTTGCTCAAAGTTTAATTATCTTGTGATGAATTTGAATTTGTTTTAGAGCTGGATGAGAGGTACTTCAATTTAGTGGGATTAGATGCTTTTTTTCAGGACATTATCTAAATACAAAACAGTCATAAGGTTTATCGAAAATCTCCTATATTTATACAACAAGTACTGCCATTATTGTTATGGGTTAGTATGTGAATGGATCAGTAAGAGCCTTCATTATTGATAAGTTTAAAACACCATTATCACTTGACATGTCCATGTTAGGGAGATTATTAGAAAAAAGGGTTATCACATCACCCGAATTCCTCCGCAGCTCGACTCCCTGATCTTCCAGATTAAGGAAGAAGGTACTACGTCAAGGTAGACTTATCACTCCTTCACTAGTACCACTGCTTAGTCAGCGTGAGTTTCCCATATCATATTTCGGCCCTACGAGTCAATATCCTAAAAGGACTGTACGGCTTATAGAGAGTAGGCACTTTCTCCAAATAAGTCAGTCGACCTAGAAAAATTTGATGAAATTTTGTAAGTAACCATGCTCCATGTGTCTCAACCAATATCTAGAGAAATTTGGGAGGTTTTGCCGGTCTCGTGAGGCATCACACTCTGAAGAAGACAAGCTTTATTGACTCTAATGGTTTAGACCAGCGTTTCCCAAAGTTTATTTCGTACGGAACCTTTCTACAATATGTAAAATTTGGCGGAACCCAACGATGAAAAAATAAAATAATATATGATATATGTATATATTTATCCTTTATTATATTTTATTATATATTTTTGCGCCCCCCACATACGAGGGGCTTAAAATATTCCGTCATTTGTAAACAAAAAATTAATGAGAGGCATGTTGCTGTTTTTTACACTGTATTATTCTTTGAAAATTTGGTTTAATATCTGACAACTGAATTATCATATCTGGTGCAGCATCCAATCTATTTCTGTACTTATTTTTCGTACTCACATATGCAGAAAATCCGGATTCGCATAAATATGATGTCGCAAAGGGAATTAATTTTCTGATTGCCTTCCTGGCTAAACAAGGATATTCATCAAAGATTTCACTCCAAAACAAATCCAACGGTACTTCCTCAAACTTAACTTTGAGTTGTTCATCCGAAATTAGTTCTAGTAGCTGTTCGTATTCAATTGGCTTTAACTCTTTTGGTTTTTTAATCGTATTGAAAGAAAGGTTTTTGCACCCAAAAATTATCTTCATTACTATTCAGCAAAGTCGGAAAATATTCTAAAAATGTTTCAGACAAAGTGCACAAATGGTTTTTAAACACATTCCAAAGTTCTGGATCTAATTGAAGGTCCTCTTCTGTAAGAAAGACACTTAGAGTAGGAAAACATTCTACTTTTTTTTCATCAACCTCTGAACGCCAGTATTGCAGCTTTCGATATAATGCAATAATTTTTTGATTGGCCTGAAATATGTTTAAATGTTTACCTTGTAATGATAAACATGATGCGTTTAGCTTTCCAAAGATATCTGCCAAATATGCAATCATAGTTAACCATTTCTTATCCGTCATTCTATCTGCCAATCGAAATTTATGATCAGTAAAATAGAATAAAAGTTCTCTCCGCAATTCAATTCAATTCCGCAAAGTTCTCACCTACATATTTTTTGAACGCAGTCACTCAGGCTGCTATGTTTTACACCAAATTAAAGAATACACATTTACCTAAAAGATGAGCCTAATTAGGCTACTCTATCATAATTACTTTAGGAGTTATTCAAATTTCAGTAAATTTAAAAAAAAAAACAAAATTTTTTCCCTAATCACCCTGTATCTTAGTGGATAGTGGAGATAGCCGCCCTCTGTAGAACAATTTTTTTCTCCAAATATATCCAGGAATCACCCCTGAAAATATTAGCCGCGTACTCCAACAAAGGATTTATTAAATTTCTGATGACCTTTACAAGTCGGGAATGATAGAATATGAGTATTTTAACTTATTAAAACGACAATATCTCAGAAATGGCAATTCCTACGAGAAAATGTATAATATACTTTTTTGTAGATAATCGCCTAATCTACAAACGTTGTAAACACAATTTTCTGATAAGACGTACGGTTTAGCAGATATTTGCCAAAAAGTGATATTTTGACCCTTTGACCTTGAATAAAAAAGTTTGCAGCCGCCCAATCGCGTGGCAGTCTCTACAGCTTACGTATAATAATGTTTTTAACGGCTGTTCCAATTTTCAGCAACTTCGGAATTATCTTCAGTCAAATCTCTAATTTGACTGGACTATATATCGCAGTTCTTAGTAAGATTCTGCATACGTGTTACAGCGCCTGCCAGTTTTCCAATCATTGCTTTGGCCCCATCGCTGCATATTGCAATACATTTCTCCCAGCTTTATGTTGTGTTTTTGCATGAACTTATCCACACAATTAAAAATATTTTCGCCAGTAGCGTGCAAATCTAAACTTTCGCATAAAAGTAAATCCTGTTCAATTTTCTTATTAAAGTCGTAACGCACAAACACAAGTAAAATTGCAAGTCCAGCAACATCCGTTGACTCATCCAATTGTAGTGCAAATGAGTCGCATACATGTAAACGCGAAACAAGCTCCATTTGAATGTCATTTGCAATATCATGTATGCGTCTGGACACCGTGTTGTTCGAAAGAGGTACTTTTTCAATTTTTTCGGCAGCTTCTGAATCAATTACGCATGACACAATATCCTTCACGCAAGGCTTAATTAAATTTTCTCCAATCGTATGTGCTTCACCAGCCAATGCAATTCGATAGCACACTTTATACGATGCTTCTGTGGCATTGAAATTGTCTGTTTTAAAAAATTTCACGGCGCCAGTTTTCGTCTCTGCATAAGTTTCCAGTTTTCTTTCGAAGAACGAAATATCTTTGTTTTTATATGCTGGGTGATTCGTTTCCAAATGCCTCCTTAATTTTGCTGGTGCTAAAGAGCTATTTGCCAATAATTTATTGCAAATCACACACAAAGTATCGGGATTTTCATTGTCACCGACGGTGGTAAAACCAAAGGACAAATAATTACTGTCATATTTACGTGTTTTCTTTGCAATGTGACCAGAGGCTGAAGATTTAGTTTTGTCCCAACAAAAATGTTGTCTGTTGAGGATTCAATATGCTCCACGGTGTTAGTTGTGTTAATAGTCGGTTCTGTTTGACTTTGTATGGTTGCGGGAGTAGCGTTATTATCAAATTCAGTATTGGTATTATTTTGAAAAGTACCAAATTTCAACCATCTATCCATGACGGTTCCTAAATTATACCTTTTGTCAATACACATTTTTAACTAACTTACCGCAAATAAGAAGTGTTACTTACCTGAGATACTGGAAATTGGAGAAATACTGATCTACTCAAAATAAAAGAATAATTCGCGACCTCTTACTGCTTCGAGTGCTGCTGAGCGAATGCTAATACGCAACGGAAATTGGGCCGTTTATTTTGAAAGTGGCCTAGGTCACTTTGATTTTAAATCGATATTGTTTAAGGATTTGCGTTTTGACACGTTGAAATATATCGATGCTAACTTCCGAGAAGATTTGTATTTGTTATCTCAGGATAAATATATTTTTCTCAGAATGAATAATTTCGTATAGTCATTGAAAAATTACAATAAACGGCTCGACGTAGACCAAATTTCAAGGAAGAAGGGCCACTCGCACTTTCTGATTAGCAAGAACGCGTTAAACGGCTGGCGCAGCGCCAGTGAGTCTGCGAATGTATTTGCGTTTCGGCGTTGGTGACACGGAACCCTAAAATTTTTTCGCGGAACCCTAAGGTTACCCTAAGGTTACCAGAATCGTAGAACTGCAATACTTTTTTTTATGTGATAGTGTAAGCTTAGGTGTCACCCTTTGTACTACTAGTCGTCGTACACGTCATGCTACAATGTCTAGAAGGAAGCTTAGCTGAAAGGATAGAGAGAAAGATAGGATAGATTAGTAGTTCAGTCAATCTGGCGAAAAAAAAGGCGTCTGCTTGGAAAATCAAACAATTGGATGAAACTTGGTGGAGTAGGTAGGAAGTGATGTTAGAAAGTGACCTTGCTGAAGGCCGCCTGATACTCGTGTGCGTTTTTGAAAAAACTCAAAAAAACTTCAAAAAATATTTTGAAATGGATTTATCTCGAAAACTAAGGATCTTACAAACAAATGTTTCAAATAAAAAATGTAGAGGACATCGTTATCTACATTTTTTGTCCTTGGTGCAACATTGTACAACAAAAAGTGTGCGCAGTAGGTGGCGCTAAAGTGCTCAAAAAAGGGTTTTTCACCCTTTTCACCCTTAAATTTTATTTTTTCAGCTACAATCCAAATGGGAAAATTGTTCCTTTCAAAATTACGAACAACTTTTATTTAAACATTTTTTTCATACGACTTACCGTTTCAGAGCAGCAGCTTGATGAAGTATGGAAATCCCAATATTATGCTTGCACAAAGTATAAAGACAAGCAAAGTGCATATAAAAGATGTAAATTTTTGTTTATAACAAATAAATATTAGTTTGAAGTATTAAAATTAGACATTTATAATACGTTTTCTATCATTTGCGTTTCAAAGTTATAGTGTAGTGAAATACTGCGTGAACAGCGCACAGGTATACAATGAAATGCATAACGGTATATGTGAGTGGTCCCATTGGGACTTTCTCTGGCAGTTTCGGCATAGTTCTAACAAAAGGGCCGATTTAGTTAGCTGCCCTATTCTTCGAGAAACGTACATTTTTCAGTTGCAACGTGACTTTCGGACAGCCGTTTCTGCCGTTGAATTGCCACAAATCGTCGTTAAAATGTCAGTTCTCCATATGTGTTTGTCAATTAATCGCAACAAGTCAAAAATGACGTGTCCTAATTTACGAGTGAAATAGTTGTACCATTCCATGTTTTCTATTTGCTGACACAATTTGAGGTTAGATAGATGACGCTTGCAGCAGCAACAGCAGAGAGTTAACACTTGTTCCTAGAATAGCATAGGTGTTTGTATATTGTCACATAAAATGAATACATGTACATTATAAAAGAAATGTAAGCTTATTTACCAATACAATTGTGGACCTCCATTAGATTATTTTGTCGACCTAATCCACATTTCTCAAAGACTTGATGGCAATTTGTAACTGTAAAATTTTCAATGCATTATTTTATACTATACTTTGTTTGTAAAAAATAATAATTTCACAAAAGATTCAACTACTTTGAATATTTCATATAAAAGTATAAAAAATACGGATTATACATTTCTAATTTTGATAATTATTAAAAAAATTATTTGTTATAAACATTATTAATTGTTACATTCAAAGTTAAACAAAAATGACATCTTTTATATGCACTTTGCTTGTCTTTATACTTTGTGCAAGCGTAATATTGGGATTTCCATACTTCATCAAGCTGCTGCTCTGAAACGGTAAGTCGTATGAAAAAAATGTTTAAATTAAAGTTGTTCGTTATTTTGAAAGGAACAATTTTCCCATTTGGATTGTAGCTGAAAAAATAAAATTTAAGGGTGAAAAGGGTGAAAAACCCTTTTTTGAGCACTTTAGCGCCACCTACTGCGCACACTTTTTGTTGTACAATGTTGCACCAATGACAAAAAATGTAGATAACGATGTCCTCTACATTTTTTATTTGAAACATTTGTTTGTAAGATCCTTAGTTTTCGAGATAAATCCATTTCAAAATATTTTTTGAAGTTTTTTTGAGTTTTTTCAAAAACGCACACGAGTATCAGGCGGCCTTCAGCAAGGTCACTTTCTAACATCACTTCCTACCTACTCCACCAAGTTTCATCCAATTGTTTGATTTTCCAAGATCCATTTGCCAGATTGACTGAACTATAGGGGGAGTCGGGTGGGTGGTAGAGGAGGTAGTGATGAACCTTGTGTTTGAACTCTTGGGTGTTGTATGAGTTCGAAAATACCGACTGAGGTAAGTTGTTCCACAGTCGCGTTGTTCTTGTTATAAACGAATTTCTAAATCGGAGTGTGCGCGAAGATACGGGCTGTAGACTATAAGGGTGAGCCGACCGGGCAAGTCTAATGTTGCGGGAGAAAAGTTGCCGTGGAGGCATGAGGTTAATTATTTCAGTAGAGCAGTCGTTGTGGTAAAAACGGTAAAATTTTGCAAGAGCTGCTACATTCCTACGGTGGCTTAATGAGTCAATTGAAGAGCAAGTGGCCCATTCATAACGAAAATGCTCAAGTTGTCATAAAACAAGTTCAACAATAGATTTGGTGCATATTCTTTTTTGGTTCAAATTTTCGCGTGGAATGCCCGCGTGCACGACTTAATTCTAGGCCATTTAAATCTTTTGGTTGAACTTGGCGGTTGTGAGGTCGTATGTGCTTCCATTAGAAATGGTTAGAAACTCTACCGACATCATATCCCCCTTAAAAAACCAAGCGGCCGCTGTTCGCCCGCGCTAAGTAAGGCCAATTTTTAATTTTACTCGGGAAGCGGGAAGATTTGAAACACAGGACTCCTCACCATCTCTTTCAATATTCGCTTACTGCCGTATACAATTCCAGCCAGGTTCAGAATAGGACTGATTATCTGAAATCTGTTCTATCCCTCGAACCAAGCTTACTGGAAATGCTAATGAATTTTCAAACCCAAACTATACCTTGAAAAAAAAAGGGCTGCAGTACGAATAGCCGCTTTATTCATATTTAGTTTGTTGGTACGGGACCCGTGACGTCAACAGTTATGGTCTCGGGTGAGGTTGTGGCGTAGGGTGTGAGTAAGCGCAGCCTGGGCAAAATCAGTTGAACTTCGCTGCGTCTTTACTGAGCTTTCGCGTTGGGGAATTGGGTTGGATTTCGCTGTGGTGAGTTTGGGTCTTTGATAAGCTTTCACGCCGAGTGTCGAATCTGCTTGCAGTGGATCTCTCTGTTGGGATCTTTTAGGGGTTGACAGAGCCGGCGATTGGGGTTTTTGCGCCCGGTGCACTATGTCACATTGCGCCCCATATGCTGTTCATTTTTGAAGGATAGTGGAAAAGGCACCATCTCCTCGCTGAATAGGAGAAATAGTTTTCATAGTTTGCACAAAATTTAAGATTGAACCATAATAATGTGTATAACATAAAAAAAATATTACATAGGTAGGAAGGTGCACATTAGGTCAACATCCAACCAACAAAAATCTGCTGAAAATGTCATTTGCGGAGAAGAGAGTAAGCGGAACGATGGGGCGGCAGATTTTTTGAACCTCTGAATGCCGGAATTTTTTAATCAACTTTTTGACAGCTGTGTAGTTGGTGTGGTTTTGCTAGTAAAAAAAGAAAAGCGATGGCAGAGTTCCTATACAGTTTCACATATTGAATTCAGACAAAAATAAAGCCTGAGTTCGCCTAACAGAACATGAAATTTAGATTGAAAGTAAAAGCTTGCTAAAAAGAGAGTAATTAACTGGAACAATGAAATATTATTCCAGCGAGTTTTTGTATTTCTAACATCTGACGCAGTGGCGTAAATAACACCCCCGCAAGCCCCGCAATGCGGGGGGCGCCAGCCAGTCATAGGCGCTCGCAGGCGCTGATAG
Organism: Thereva unica; assembly: GCA_949987705.1. NCBI lineage: Eukaryota > Metazoa > Arthropoda > Insecta > Diptera > Therevidae > Thereva > Thereva unica. The sequence goes on from OX465285.1 coordinate 83,801,646, forward strand.
ACTCAGGGATGATATGCAATCTTCATGAAGAGCGCCAGTCAATCATTGTATTGAGTGCCGAAAAAAATTATCCTTTAAAACCGCTGTTGAAAATAGCATCAAAAGTTTTCATGATTAATGATTTTTCCATAGACTACAGATAAAATTGACTTCTAAGGACGTCCTCAGGGATTTCCCCATTCACCGTGGCATCCGGTGGTTGGGTTTTATTTGTATTGTCCCCTATCCCATGAAACCTCAGTTTTCAAATTCCAACCTGGCATCACATAGTAGGCGCAGGCGCCTACTGTTAATTTGGAAAAATTTGATTGTAAAGCATAACTCGAAAAAGCCAGTCAGATCCAGTTTCCCAACTGATTCCGTTCAAAACCGTCGCGTATATTAACACGTATCCCAATTTATTTAACGTTTTTTTAATTATATTTCCGTAAATTAATATTAACTTAATTAGGGCAAGTTGCAGTGTTTGATTTTAAGCGGTGGAAAGTTATTAACTGGCAGAACATGTAACATGAATAAAAGATTAATTTCGAAAAACCTCTTTTTTAAATCATCCCTGAAAAATAAGGAGTGTTGTGAAAAGGCGCCGTTATGGATTCTGCGGGGGGGGGGGCGCCTGCTTGCTTAGTTACGCTACTGATCTGACGAGAAAGCAACAACAGTTTCAAGCATGAACTGAACATGCCAGCCAGTGAAGCCACTGAATACAAATTGGATTGAACTTTATTGAACTGAGGACGGTGAAAAAAGGGCAATTAAAGGCAAGGTCTCGCCACAAGGATTTTTTCTCTTCTAATTTTCGTTTATTTACGTCTTTGCACAATTCTTGAAACAAAAGTTAAAAGTGCAGCAACAGCGCCCTCAAATTTATTTCAATCTTGGTGTTGACCAATAAACAATTCAGAGTCATCGGGAAAAAAATTGCTTTGTGTGAGTGAATGTGGTAATTTTTACAGAATTTTCAAAAAGTGCTCCAAATAAATGAGAGATATTTATCTCACTTGGATCTCTGGAAACTTCCTGCGCGAGAAGTGAAATTTCCCCGTTTTATCTTGAATGAGAAAGTGCAGGGACATAAAGTGGGCAAACTTATTTAATTTCGGGAACCCGTGAGAGTTCTTTTCAATTTTTTTTGTATGCAAAGTTTTAATTTTTTTTGCGCCCCTGACAAACTGCGCCCGGTGCAAGTGCACCATTCGCACCTATGAAAGCGCCGCCCCTGGGGGTTGATCATCGCTATGTCTGTATCGTGGGGTTGGGAACTACGAAACAATGCAATTAACTGTTTAAGCAGTGATAATCAAGCAAATAATCAAACCACCATTTGCATAAAGAATAATTGCTTAGGCACACGTGAAGATGATATTTTAAAATTATCAGCAGCTACACAGATAGCATCATCATCGGAAGGGAAGGAAGAGGAGGTGATCCGCCTGGTCTCTCTGCTCTGCCCGGTCTATCTGGTCGAGATAGTCTATTTTCTCTGCCTGGTATATCTGGTCTGTCTAATCTATCTGGTCCGCCTGGTCTATATGGTCTGCCTAGTTTATCTGATCTGCACTGGTCTATCTGACCTGCGGCCTTAGGAAATTAGGGAACGCCACGCTCGCCCATAAAGAGGTTAAATCTTCGTACCCTTCAGAGGACATGACATCTATTCTTGTTGGGAACGCTTTTAGAATTCTTTCAAAATGGGTTTTATGGTTGTCGACAACCAGGTAGATGTCATTGACCAGTTTGTTGAGCTGAATAAGTAAGTACGTAACGAGATAGCGACGTGCCTCACATATCTAATCCCAAAAATATAAACTAACGCTTCTCCCTCAGTCAGTTCTCCTTAGTACAATTTTTAGTACTGTCAATGCCATTACAACTCAATATAAATATAATTCTATTTTTTACATCACCAAAAGAAAATCCTATTAATTTCAAGAATGGCATTTATTTTTGTGGTATGTGAAATAATTTAATCAAGCAGCTTTCGCCTGGCACAGCATTTTCCCAGGGAATAAAGAAGTCCTCAAGTGTAAAGTTATTTTCTACTGGAAAGGATTTTATGACACCCTAGAAGATACCAGTACAATTTTATGGCGCTTGCTATACCACACATACTACAATATGCAGTCCCCAAGAAAGTGGATAAAACTAATTTCAAGTGAAAAGGAATGTGTGCACGAGTAAAAAGCAGGAAATGCAAGGAATTTTATTACGTTTCACGTTTTTATATTGAAGTGTGATGAAATCCTTATGGTTGTTTTTCGTTTGGTGGTTGAATGAAGTAAATTATCGTCATTACTCACGTGTGTGAAGTTTAATTACAGCAATAACAAAGCATCGGTCAAAAATTTAATATATAGGGACACGCTATCTTTGGATTTATTACAATACATATGCAGCATTATTTAAGCCATGCCGGGAGATTAGATTAAAAAATTCAGGATAAAGCGCGAGCGTTATACCACAATAAGCAATAAAACAGCAGGATTCACAAAATAAAACGGGGCCACCCTATCCTGAATTACACGCTTATCCTGATCATAAAAATTTCACCATCCAATTTATATGTGGCCAGGGAGGTTTATGCACGGACGTACACACACATGCATACAAACATTGGGCTAAGTTTTCAATATTATTTTGTTTTTCACCTCAGTAACTCACGCGCTTATGATGACTCCCAGGAGGTGAGCTGATACAAACTCTCTCTCAATATATTTTTCATCCCTGAAAAACTGCTGGACAATTACCCTTCTCACCTGGGGGTGTGGGAATTAATTGAATACGGGATGAGTGGTTGTAAGTTCGCAAGTCTATAAACAACAATGGCGCGCTCTCGGGGCTTTTACTACTGAACGGTGTAATTTGCATTTCTTGGGCACCCTTACTACACTTGGGCGGAATTCTAATGGGCAGCGCCCCCAATGAAATGTGAGAAAGGGTTACGCTCCTAGAATATTGAAAATGGCACGCGACCTGATTTGTTTTTAGGCGATTCCTGCCCATCTGAATCCCTAATGCAAAAAAACGTCTGCCCCCGCGAATATAAAATTTCCACTTATACCCGCCCCGGGAATTTATTACCTGGACGTGAGCTTATAAATAATAGTCGTATATTTTTCAATCTGGGTGTTTGCATAATTTTTTGGCTTCCGAGGCTTAGTTTTTTTTTTATTTAATGTGCAGTGCTAAAATTGCTTTATGCAAATTCATTTTAGGGGTTATAAAATTGTGCAATTAAAATTTATTCATTTTACTTTATGGCCATGGACGACGGTTCACTTAATGAGGTCTCGCTGAGGCTCTTGCACTTTAGAATGGGCATTCTTACATCAAATTAGGACAAAAGCGGAATCATCTTCCTAATGATGAATCTTTGTGGGAACACCACTAAAGTATGTCCCATATTTCACCTGAAGCTGACTCAAATGAATTGCAAGTGTCCTTGGTACACTTGAGTGCTTAATCAATCCCCTCAGAGAGAAGTACTATATGCATGTACAAAGCAAAACATCTTATGATTTGAAACAGCCTTGATTCCTGCCTTCGTAAGTAAAGGAAGGGGTTGTGGATGTAGTAAAATTCTTCTTGATAGAAGTTACTAAGGACCAGAACTTTATGCCTCGCAGCGCTTGAATTAAGGAGTCTCTGCCAAATGATTCACTAGGAAAACTCTTGTTTGCCCAAAAGGAGCCTTCTTCTTTGGTGTTGATTGCGTTCATGCATTTCCGATTAAACCATCTTTTCAGGCTTCACAGATATGGTTGAACGAAAATAGACAAATGCATTTCTGCTTTTATGATTCTGGTGACACGGATAGCTGCTGAGATGCCGTTTTTAGCATGCTGGGAAACTTGTATGTGAAGTTAGCGCTGACTAGACGGTGATCCGGATTGCCCAGAGGTTAATCAACTTGGACGGAGTAGACCAGCCAATTTATATTGTAAACATAGAAATCTCCAGCAATGACTTCGCAATCTACATTGTAGGATAAATATCTTTTCGGAAATAACATCAAAAGCCAAAATAGAGGCTTCGATACCTATGTTAAAGATGGTTAAAATGAGACAACGTTCTATTATGAACTTTTAAAGTAAGTGAGTAGATAGCAATCTCGTATTTGAAAAAAAATAACAACATGAAGTCCACGAATTTTACAAAAATCCGCACAGAAATTTTTCTAATGGGATTTCAGTTTTGCGGGTGTGATCGTCACAGTGCGGTGCCTTGTGGATAGTCAACTAATGATGACTAATGATGGCATGTAAAGCCCCTGCTCAACAAAGGCAGTTTATTCAACATAATAAGCATAATTTTACTTTAATTATGCAAAATATTTCTCATTTCTAAATTTAAAATAATTTGAAAAAAATGCTGAAAAAAATTCCTTTGAATAAATGAGCGTTTTCATTCATAAACCGACAGTTCCCCGCAGTCGCAAGCAACACAAACTCCCCGGACAGAAGCGCGTATGCGACTGGCAGGAAATGTCAACAATCTAGTAAGCAAAGTGATAAAAACACAAATTTCGTATTTTTTAGTAGAAATTACTACAAATTATTTCTGTAGCATATGTGTAAAATATAATAACCTTAAATAAAAAAAAATATATAAAAACGGGTGTTTTTCAGTCATAATCTGTAAATTTTTTAAATAAATCATTGAAGTCCCAGAAAGATACACCTCCCGGTAGCAATACGCAGTCGCGACTGATTACATGGCAGCAAGTGATTTGATAGGAGGAGTTAACTGAAGCTTTTGTCTGAACTTTTAAACATTTTTAAGAGCTTAGCTGGGGAACATGCGCGGGATGTCACGAGGTTTGAAAACAACTATACTTATAAATTCAAAATGGCCGCACCAATATGACCGAGGAATTTTTCCAATTGTATTCCGATTGCAATGAAAATCGGTATCAGGTGGTTTTTTAGGGCTGCACATACGAATTTATGATCAAAACTTATAAATTCAAAATTTCGGGTCCAATATGACGCACGAATTTTGCCAAGCTACATTCTGAAATGTAGTCTTAAATTTCCTCTAACCAGAATAGAAACAGTAGAAACGGTAGAAAGAGTCGAAGATTTCAAATTTGAGCGCTTCTACATTGTCATCACGAGGTTAAACGATGTCATTTAAGTAGGTTATAGGGCGATTGGGCATGTGAAAATTTTGCCCACCGTGGGAACTAGGTCACGGGCATTGACCTTGAGACTGGTAGCAAATCTGTGTCAAAATCGTAGGTCAGTAATCTGAGAACAAAAGCCCTGTTTAACAAATCTGACTAAAAACAATGCATTGTTTGCCGATGAATAATCTCGACAGTAATCTGTGGACAAAAGACACTCCATGTGGAGTACGTCCGCATGCGGTAATTCTTTAGATTACAAAAGAATCGTATTCGAATTGCAATATTTTATCAATTGCAATTCAATGAGCTCACACTACTCGCTACATAATAAAGCGTCTGGTAAAAACATTGTTACACAAAACGAGTTCATGAATTTTATTAACAATAGCCCCAAATAAATTCATTATGAAAGGAAGCGTTCTTTTTCATTCGATATTTTTTTCTGTGAATATTAAAAGCAGAATAACGTGATGAAATGCTGTGTACACAAAACAGAATAACATGATGAAATGCTGTGTACACAAACGAGTTCAAGACTCCCATCCCATTAAAAATAGCCCCAAATAATTTCATTGTGATTGATAAGAAGAATCGTTGTTATTCAATAAGTAAATTAAAGCATACGCCTGCTGTACGAAAATAAAAAAACCCAAATCACATGTAGCTTTTATCGCCGTAAGAAAAACAAGATCATTTTTTTTAATCTTTTATATTACGTCTTTTATATTAATCCAGGTGTTATGTTTTGATGAAAAACCAAGCCATTTTACTAAAACGTGACTTCCGCGTCTTTTTATAACCTTTTCTACTAAATAGACATCCGGATTCTTCACTGGCGCTAGTTCCAGCTCATAAAAGTGGCCTTGAATTATATTTCCCTGATAATCTTCGAGTATATAGGTGGTGGGGTAAATGGTCTTAACTTTTTTAATTTTAAATATTTCAGCGGACCAATTAGGTGTGTACCCCTTTTCAAATACATGTTTATGTCTACTTATACGAACAAAATCACCCATTTTATATTTCGGCCTTGATTTTATTTTAAGATATTTGTACACTGTGAATAGTAAACGTTTTTCGTTACGTGGTCCAACATCTATAGGTCTCATTTTAATGGTACGATGTGTTGTTGTATTGTAGTCATCTGTTAACTTGGTTAACATACTAATCCAGTGATAATTGCCGTTCATACTGAATTCCTTCCACATCATATTTTTTAACGTTCTGTTGAATCTTTCCACAATTGAAGCTTTCAAAGTACTGTAAGTGGAATAATGGTTGATGTCGTATTTTTGCAACAGCTGACGAAATGGTTTATTAAAAAATTCCTTTCCGTCATCAGTTTGTAAATGCTTTGGTATGCGTCCTGTGTTAAAGATAGACTGCATTGCTTTAACCACTTCTAGAGCTTTTTTACTTTTAAGCGGTAAGGCCCATGCATATTTTGAAAATGTATCAATCACAGTAAGAAGAAAACGAAAACCTTGATTTTCTGATGAGTAAGAGCCCATTTCGACCAAGTCTGCCTGCCATAAATCATCTATACCTTTGGTAATGACATGTCGACGTTTAAAAATTTTCCGCGCTGGTTTATGCAGTTCGTTAATTATCTGTCTTCGACTCATTGTAGTGAATGTATAAATATCAGCGAATGGTTAACTGTTTATATATACTCTGCAAGAATGATCAAGTTTAATCATCCATTTACGATGATAGTGGCGGGGCCTTCAGGTTGTGGAAAAACGACATTCATAAAAAATCTCCTTAATAATAATGAACTGTTTATACAACCGCAAATTCAAAAAATTATATGGTGTAATGCAGAACCCGGTGCACTGCCAGCGGATATCAAACTAAAAAACATCGAATATTTAAATGCTATACCGGAGGAGTTTGTAAATCACGTAAACGAGCCAACGTTGATTGTTATAGATGACATGATGTTAAATGCATATAGTAAAGAAGTTTGTGAACTCTTCACTAAGGGGTCTCATCATCGTAATTTCTCAGTAATTCTTGTGACACAAAACGTATTCCATCAAGGAAAATTCAGTCGTGATATATCGCTCAATTGTAAATATCTTGTTGTATTTAAAAACCCCCGGGATAAAAGTCAATTTACACATCTGGCCCGACAAATTTACCCAGAAAATAGTTTAGAGCTTGTTAGAATATATAAAGAGATAACTCAAATGCCTTACGGGTATTTGCTAATTGATTTAACTCAGGACATTAACGACGTCTTAAGGTTTCGTACTGATATATTTAATAAACACTTTGTAACCTGTTTTTGTCCACAAAATTCTTTGAATGGTAAGAATGGCGTCACGAATGAAACGAAACTTGTTTGTTACGCGATTGTTTGTCAATGCAGTTGCAAGCTCAATCGTGTTCATTCTTGTTCACAGGTAAATGCTGCTTCTACGTCAATAACCCTTGTGAGTGATGTAACATAGTTATTTATAAACTCCTTAGTTGATGCCCCGCGAACAAAAATTGTACTAAATTTCGCCAGCGTTTTTATAAGATCTTCGTCTAGACGTTTAAGTTCAAGGTTGCCAAATTTACTTAATTGATGCTGTTGTTCAACGCATCCTGTTGTACT